>CM021106.1:211390186-211990186 GCA_007115665.2 Sequoiadendron giganteum
AAGTGACCAAACAAACTATTCTAACACATCTAGATGGGTGGGTTTACACTAGGAATGGTCCTCTTTCACACCCAAACATGCTGAATCGCTCCAAGCTATGTTCAACTAGCTCGATCCCTTAAGGGTCCAAAGTGCAAAAGGACAACAATCTTTGACGGGCTATTACTCGAAAGTTGTGATGTTTACGAACTCTTTGTTTGAGCCTATATGATTGCATTAGGCCCCTCTACAATAACCTCTCTTTTTTTTTTTTTTTATCTTAGAGTCATTCTCTCATGGTGTCCAGTTTTCACTTGATGGAAAAAGTGTCAAATGCAAGCAGTGTAAAGATGCAAAGTGGTGCAACTTTCATTTTTCAACTCGAGTGACCAAACGAACTATTTCAAAGCATCTAGGTGGGTACATTTACACTATGTATGGTCCTTTTTTTCACCCAAACACATCGAATTACTTCGATCTACATTCAATCGGTAGAATCCCTTATGAGTCCAAAGTGCAAAATGGTTGCAATATTCAACATGTTGCTACTCAAACACCGTGACACTTAGAAACTTCTCGTCTAAGCCTATGGGATTGTGATGTGCCCCTCTATAATAACCTCTCTCAGTTTTTTCTATCTCAGAGGTTTTTTCCCATGGTGGTGACTTTTTGCTTGGGGAAAAAGTTGCAAAGTGGTGCAACTTTTTTTTCACAACTCGAGTGACCAAACAGACTGTTCCAATGTGTCTGAGTGGGTACTTTTATACTAGGAATAGTCCTCTTTTTCACCGAAACACGTTGAATCGCTCTGAGCTATGTTCAACTGGCTTGATCTCTTAAGGGTCCAAAGTGAAAAAGGGCAACAATTTATTGTTGGAAAATATGCCTCAACTTGCTATCTTGAACCTCTCGTAAAGACTTGGAGTCTTTTCCCTTTATTGGCCTTCATTGTTGGACTATCGCCAAAATATAGAACCTTGAAACCTAAGTTGCAAAGTTCCAAAAGTTCCTAACTTGGCAACACTGGAATTACTTGTGTTGTCACCATGTCGCGGATTTTAGAAAATTCCTAACCTCCGATGGAGGTTGTGAAGTTCAAGTTTCTCCCGACTTGGCGACATCGTGGGCATGCCATGGGTTTTAGGATTTTCCTAACCTTCGATGGGAGGTTGTGAAGTTTGGGTTTCTCTTGACTTGGTGACATCGTTATCGACATGTCACGGGTTTCTAGAGATTCCTAACCTCTGATTGGAGGTTCTAAAGTTTGGTTTTCTCTTGAATTGGCGACCTCATTATCGGAATGTCATGGGTTTTGAGAAATTCATAACCTCTAATGTTGAGGTTGTGAAGTTTGGGTTTTCAACGACATAGTGACATAACCAATGGATGGTGGGACTGGTCTATGTGGATGGTGATATTAGTTGTACAGTAGTGATATGGATGCCACATAGATGATGGGGACCACATGGTGATGATCGATTTGATGTTGATCAATGCCCGCAATAAGATCTAATCCAATGGTGCATATTTATTCTAGGCCCCTTTATGGTGAAGACCGATAGACTTTTGTGAACTGCACAAAATTGTTGAGCGGTTGACATCTGTGGGTATGATCAACAATTGGCAATAGTTAAGTTGGTAAACCCAAATGGTACAATAGTCAAAAGAGGTGGACGAGTGATGTGTCGACATGTGGCATGGATTCATTCATTTATTCTACATCACTATTATGAATCAACAATCATTGGACCAAAAGTTCTATTTCCTATTAGCAATATATTTGCATTTAATTCATGATCTGACTCGGGGGTTGATAGAGAGAAAATATAGTAATATTCTCTAAAACCAAATTAATTTCTAGGTGGCTTGATGCATGCTAGATGGCAGTGTGTGTGGCTCGAGATGAAGGAAGCTTGTTGGTGAAATTAATGAAAACCTAATGGTGGTTGATCTGCTCTACATTGTATGCCTCTATGAGCATTATAACAGTGTGAGTGTGAAGAACTGTGATTTGCGTGTGAGGTTGACCAAGGGATTGTATTTTTGTTGTGAGTTAACATATGAGAGTGAAGTATGTAACTCTTTATGTAATCTATTTAATGTAATACAAAGTGACTTTACTTGGTGTGTGGGTTTTTCTCCAGTAAGGGTTTTCCCACATAAATTTGGTGTTATCTTTGTGTGTGACAATTTTTCTATTCTTTTTCCCTATGAATGTGTATCTCAAATGGATGTAACTTGTTAAATGAATGTTCCTTTTGCACTTCTTTCTTGAGGATTTTGCATTAGGAAGTTGTTTTTGCACCTCTGCCTCCCTTACATTTTTGACAGGTTATTACTCAAAAACCGTGATGCTTATGACCTCACTGTCTAAGCCTACGAGATTGTGTTGGGCCCCTCTACAATAACCTCTCTTGATTTTTGTTATCTTAGAGTTGTCTTCTCATGGTGTCTAGTTTTCACTTGATGGAAAAAGTGTCAAATGCAAGCAGTGTAAAGTTGCAAAGTGGTGCAAATTCTTTTCCGCAATTCATGTGACCAAAAAAACTATTCCAATGCATCCCAATAGGTACATTCACACTAGGCATGGTCCAATTTTGCACCCAAACATGCCGAATTTCTTTGAGCTACATTCAACCGACTCAATCCCTTATGATGGCATACAAAACAATTGAAAATAGAAGCATTCACATGATAGTTGAGAAGTTTGAGTTTTCCACACAAAAAGCATATGATCATCCTCAAGTCTAGCAAGTGCAAGACAGTTTTTAATAATTCTCCTTTCCTTTACAACAATATACAACCAATTGTATATGTCTACAATGGTGGAACTTGGAAATTTTATTTTTTTCCTCAATTAACAACTTTGGTTGTGAAACATTTTGTCATTTTCATTTGAAATGGTTTTCTATGCTTGAAAATTAGATTCTAAGAGAAATAAGTGATGCTCTCACTTACATTTATTATTTGGTGTGATAAATAATTTTTTCACCCTTGAGTCCATTTCTTATTAACATATTACAAATTATAAAAATTTCTCCCATGTCCACTTCCTATACAAGAAATAATATTGCAAAAAGTTGACATATACATCTTTTGACGTGTTTATATGGGTATGGATCAAGAACATAACAATATATTCTATACTGTGAGGATGATGTTGTGAAAATGTTTAAATACTATTCAAGATAAATGTTTGTATGATAATGTGCCAAGAAGTTAACTACTCATCATCTACTATGAATATTATGTTTTGCAAGTGTTGTGAAGATTATGTATCCTTTGCTTAATTTAGTTGTTCCAATCAAAAGATTAAATATACAGGAATATTTCTATGAAACATCACATGGAATGACAATTGACAGAATGGTTTTTGCTTTTAGATAAAGCATTTGATGGAAATATTTGGCTTAAATTAAATTGAGATATGTAAGAACAAGGGAGCATTAAAAAATACATTGCTCAAGGATCTTAAATAATCCTTAGACTCTCCCATCTCAATTTTGGGTGGATTATTGCTTTCAAAGTATTGGGAATGCTTTGTCTATTTTCTAGTTGGTAGTTGCCATTATAGAAGGCTCATCTCTTGATATATATTATACTCATTCCTAATCAATTATCAAGTTAATAATCAATACATTTATTTGTAGTTAATATTTTCTTTTCAATTTGTACAATTTTGTAATTTGTAACTCTACTAGTATTCCTAGAAATGTTGAAGTTGTTTAGCATCAACTAATAAAGTTGTTTAGCATAAATGAATAAATATTCAAGATAAACCATAAAATACAACAATGATCAATACTAGGGCTAACCAATTAATAAGTATACACGTGAATAATTCAAGCCTGCATGTGAATAAGGGAAACACAAGTACTCAAAAATATGTAAGCCTTGAAGTACACACACAAATACATAGTATACGCAAATTAATACAAAGTATATGCATGAATACAAGGTATACACATGAAAACACATAAGTCTTAAAGTATAAATTGGAATACATCCAAGCCATAAAGTAAACATGTAAGTTGTAAAGTATACACTTGAATACATGTAACTCATATCTATTGAACCATAGATTTATAATGCAAATATGGACACCATCGATAAAAAAAAATTGTATTAACCAAATAGTCATGTAAGAATACATCAATATATGTTGATATAAGTATAAAATATATACAAAATAGCCATATAGGATTATGAGAATGCCATATAGGCGTACGATGTCAAATATATCCAATACAAAATATGTACAAAAATGTCATACAGGCATACAACAAAGGGCCCTAGAATCAAAAATCATTACTCTGCATGCCCTGGAAACAAATTCTTACCCTTTTCTTGTCAACCGAATGGAGATAGGTTTGTCACTCATTTTTTCTAAGGCCAAGGAGTGCTCCTAGTGCTCCTCCTATGGTTTAGTTATTGGTCAAGCTTTATCTATTACAATAAGAAGTAAAGAAATTAATATATAGAAATTACATTATAAAAATGATACATTTATAAAAATAATCACTTACCACCATCTAACATCACTCTCCTTGAGGGAAATATTCAAATACCCATGTTGAAGCCCTACAAAAACCATATAAAGAGAAATTAAACTACAAATCAATAATTGTTTAATTTTTTACTAACTAACAACTATAACAACGAATGTAAATTCAAATTTAGTAATATGCTCATACTTTCGTGAGGGGCATCAAAGATTCTATAGAAGAAGAAACACCAATCTCCATTGCCCTATGAATATTTGGAGGTGTGTCCACTTCCAACAACTTAAAATAAAACAACAAATTATTCAATCATGAAAACTACAATAGTGATCCACATCATGGCTTATAATGTATGAGATAATAGACAAAATTTTGAGTACTTATTAAAATATATATTTTTGACTATCATGCTTACTATTTTCCCTATACATAGCTTGTTTGAAAGAACCTATTTTTAGGCCTTTATCCATAGCAGGAAGGTGGTGAAACATTTGATAAAATGCTTTGGTAGACATGTACGATAATTGTGGTAGCATAGAGAAGGTAGTGAACTGTTTGAAAAATGCCTCAAAGAAATGTGATCTCATGGTGATGGAATTCCATTACAAAAAAATGTGTCATGGCATTCCATCATCATGAAACCGCATTTCTTCAAGGCATTTTTTCAAAATACTAACTACCTTGACTATTCAACATTGCTTACTATTATGATTTGATAGATTTTTTCCAAGCATCCATAGTTTGTTGGAAAGCACCTATTTTAGGCTTTTAGCCATAGAAACAAGGAAGTGAGTAGTTTGATAAAATGCTTTGGTAGAACTGTATGAAAAATGTGGTAGCATAGAAAAGGAAGTGAGCTATTTAAAAAAATTCCTTGAAGAAATGTGGTCTCATGGTGATGGAATGGCATTCCATCACCATGATACCACATTTCTTCGAGGAATTTTTTCAAACTACTCATTGCCTTGTCTTTGCTATTGCTTATTGTTATGCTTTGATAGATTTTTTCCAAGCATCCATAGTTTGTTGAAAAGCACATTTTTAAGGATTTTAGCCATAGCAGCAAAGAAGTTCAAGTAGTTTGATAAAATTCTTTGGTAGACATGTATGGAAAATGTCGTAGCATAGAAAAGGCGGTGAGTTTTTTGAAAAAATACCTCAAATAAATATGGTCTCATGTTGATGGAATGGAATTCCATCACCATTAGACCACATTTCTTTGAGGAATTTTTTCAAACTACTCACTACCTTGTCTATGTTATTGCTTACTATTATGCTTTGATAGATTTTTTCCAAGCATCTGTAGTTTATTGGAAAGCACCTAATTTAGGCTTTTAGCTATAGCAACAAGGAAGTGAGTAGATTGATTAAATTCTCTAGTAGACATGTATGGAAAATGTGGTAGCATACAAAAGGTAGTGAGCTGTTTGAAAAATTGCCTCAAGGAAATTTGGTCTCATGGTGATGGAATGGCATTCCATCACCATGAGACCATAATTCTTTGAGGAATTTTTTCAATATACTCATTGCATTGTCTATGCTATTGCTTACTATTATTCTTTGATATATTTTTTCCATGAACCCATAGTTTGTTTGAAAGCACCTTTTTTTAGGCTTTTAGCCATAGTAGCAAGGAAGTGAACTGTTTGATAAAATTCTTTCATAGACATGTTTGGAAAATGTGGTAGCATAGAAAATGCGGCGAGTTGTTTGAAAAAATTCCTCAAAGAAATTGGGCCTCATGGTGATGGACATCACCATGAGACCACATTTCTTTGAGGAATTCTTTCAAACAAATAATTGCCTTGTCTATGTTATTGCTTATTGTGCATACTAAAAAACTGAAAGAGGCAAATGATTAAATTTGTAAAACCCAAATCAATCTTTCAACATGACATCAATGAAGTTTCTATAAAATAAAAACATATGCAATAACAAAAACTAAAATATGAAAAACCCATATGCATTCACAAGAAATTCACTCCATTGTTATCCTCTTCCACAATATCTTGCATTTGCTCTCAAATTTTACAAGCAAAAGCACAAGAAGCTTTATAGAATCATATGAGATTAGAACAAGATTGAAATTCCTCTCCAAATATGTGAAGGAAGCCTGATTTTATAGATGAATTCATGGGATGACTCCAAATTTTGGGAAGAATGTGGGATAAAGGATTAGGTGGGATTTTTATGACTTTTGATAAATGCATAGAAAATATGAAATTTTTAATGATTATATGAATAAAATTAGTGAAAATGATTATACAAATGGTGCTTATAAATGATTATTTAAATGTTTTAATGAAAAAAATTATGAATGATGATAAATTCCTATGAAATGGTTGAATGCTTATGTAAATGTGTTTATGAAAGGCATATTTAATGACTATTTAAATATATTTAAATGAAATGGATCGATGAGATATGAAAATGATCACATGAAGCATGAAATGAGAGATATGATTATGAAAATACTGGAATAAGTCATGCAATAGATGAAAATGATTATGAAGGCATTTTTATGTATATACATTTTTCCCATGTTTGAGAAAATGCAGCTTGTTGCATTGTTTCAAAGAAAAATATATGCCCCAACGTAAGGAAGAATTATGAGGATGACGAGGAGGTATTGGTATGCCCCCTCGAGAGGACATGTGGGTTCAAAGAACATGGGTGTGCTCTCGAAATGGATGAGAGGACTAAAAGATGATAGCAAAAAATGATAGAGGAAAATAGATGACGATGATGAAGAAAAGAATGAAATGATGAAGGAAATGGCAAATAGAAGAAAAATAGATATGAAGGAAATGAAGGCGATGAAGCCTCTTGTGCTTGTCATAGTGCTTTATCATCATAGAGTGATAAAATGTGAAAAATGGAAAACAAACACCATGGTATGTCATAGACAAAGGTGTGCAAGGTCATCCATCTGTAAAATAGATAGTTGCAAACAAGGAATGTCCTAACTCATACTAAGGACAAAGTTGCCCCAGTGTTTTTTTCGAGAAAAACCTTAGGCTACAATAAAATAAAATATGAGTCATGAAACATCATCACTCCTCTAAATCCTTCATGGGACATCCTCGAGGTGGCTAGTAACATGACCAAAGAAAATCCAAAAGATAAGAAAAAATAGACCAACAAGGTCAACAACCATTCAGATTGTTTGCCAATAAGTGTGTGCCAATGTGTTAAGGGACGAAGTGAGTGATAGGTGGACTATTTTGACAAGGCCTGGTTTCAGGAGAAGAAGCATGTTATATAAGACGTCAAGTCTGGTTTTGATCATGCAACTACCTATATAAGGAAAATGACAAAGTGTGATAGTGACCAGGTCTGGTTTCAAGAAAGACACATCCTCTATAAGACCATTGGTGTTGATCAATTTGATTGGTTTGATTGATTTGACTTGGAGACTTGTTAGCTTGCTTGTCTTGTTGATTCAGAATTTATGATTGAAATTTAGATGATGATGTCGTGTTTGAGTTGATAGTGTCTAATTTATTTTGGCTGACCCGACGAGCCTTAAAAGACTGACCTAGGGGCCTTGGGGGCTCATCAAAAGATGGCCTTGCCTACGTAGAAATTCATAGAGACCTCATAGTTCGACAATGACAACAACTGACATGACCAACTCTGACTCTATTTTTGGGATTTTGTTGGAGGTTATTTGAATGTTTTTGTGTTTTGACATGTTTCGATTTTTTGGATTTTGAGGTTTTATGATGTTTTTTGGGATTTTTTTTAGGACATTTTATAATTTTTATGACTTTTTTCAAGACATTTTATTATTTTTATGGCTTTTCCAAAACATTTTATGATTTTTATGGATTTTTTCAAGACATTTTATGATTTTTATGGATTTTTTGAGTATAGCGACTTCCAATGACAAATGCAGTATCCAGTGTAGGTCAAGGGTATTGCCCTAGTTGGGTATAAGACAAACCAATATGAATGGGATGGGACAAGGTTTATCATGGATGAAAGGTGTAGGAGGACACAAGATGTCAATCATTTAGAAGTCATGATAAGGATGACAAGGTGTGATAATGGATGTTAAATTGGAGATGATGGAAAGTAAAGGCCTTAGTATAAATCAGGGTGGAAGACTAGATAGAGTGATAGTAGATGATCAAGAAAAGACTGGATACACATGGCACCTATTTGCTAGTTTTTCAACATGGTACTTATCCAGGGAACTTGATGACCAGGTTTTCACCATTGGAAAAAAAATTCTCTTTACTATGTTTTTTTATTTTTTTGTCACCAAGACACCTATTTGCAAAATTTATATCAGGTTGACCTTTTTTTCAAGACTTTTTCTCTGTTTTTTTTGGATTTTTTCAAGACTTTTTCCCTACCTCTCTGAAGCTAGGTATAAAATTGATAAATTCCAGATCCATAGACTGCCTTGATGATGCCCCGATTTTGTGTGGATAATCGTGTTGAATGAAAGGATCTGAACGAGATGAGGAGTATGAGTGGAAAGTATGAAGGATGATAGATGTGGTAGATGAAAAAGGCTATGGTAGGATCTCTAATATTCACACTATGTGGGCCATTAGGCTTCATTCGAAAAGGAGCATGGGCAGCCAATTAGATAGAGTATGTGAAGGGGTTGTCATCAAAGATCCATTGAAAAACATCACCAATTGAGGGATATGATGGATATGTGAGCATGGATGGGTGGAATTGAATATATGGTATGAGTGAGAGTGACTTGGATGGAGACCTTGGATCAACAAGGTCCTTGTTTGACTTTTTTCCTTGATAGATTTCTCTAGTGATTTTTGATGGAGAGGCATACTTAGAGATCAACTTTTGCTCATTTCATTTTTAACTTTTATTTTTTATTTATCTAATAGCCTTTTTGTTTTTGATTTATCCAATATATTTTTATTTTGGATAAGGGACTTGTATTGATCTTCTTTTCTTTGAATTATATCTTTATATTTTTATCTCCTTTTAAAGATAGCTTGTTCATTGGAGCTTTTCCTTTATTCTTTTCTTGAGATATAACTTGTTGATCCATGTATATGATGTGAGTAGACATAAGTGAGATTGATGAAGTAGGTGAAGTGATAGGAATTTTTAGTGGATGAATGGTAGTAGTGATGCTATCAATGGAGTCTTTGAGACTATCCTTTTTAGTACTGCTAATGTCAAAGGATTCTTGCACATCCTTAATGATTGGCAAGGTGACTTGGTAGAGATGACAATAGGAGATATATATCCTAGCCTCAGATAGGTGGATGGAAGGATGATGATTGGATATCCTCAATGGGATCATGATCAAAGACTAGGTTATCATAGATGTCCTGGTCAAATAGGGAGTTTTCATAGAAATGAAAATCTTGAGTGGAAGCAAATTTGGCAAAGGTTGATGTATCATCAGGGTCCCAAAAGGTTTCAATCCAAGCACAACCATATTTTTGTGTTCCTTTTGTAGCTATCTTGACATCAAAATTATAATTTTGAACCTTCTTAGTGGAATTAGCATTATCTTGTGCCGGTAAAATATTCATACGATATTCTCCACATCCCATGTCTTGGATCTGCATCTTTGGATCAACAGATGGAATGGTGGATGTGAAGGATTTAGTTAGAGTGGATGGATCCATGTAATTGGATGGAGTAGATTCTATAGCTTCATGGTTTATAGGCACTTGATGATCAAGGACCTCTCTCAAGTTAGTGCAATATTGAAAGGGGTTAGGATCTCCAATGATTGTGATTTATGTGCCATTGTAAGGAAACTTCAGAAATTGATGGTATGTGAAGGAGACAGATTTCATGGTATGAATACATGGTCGGCCTCAGATTAGGTTGTATGATAATTCAAGATCTAGGAATTGGATGTCGTATCTAGAAATGCAGGTCCAATCTTGATAAGAAATGTGATAACACCCTCAAAAGAAATTTCTTCATCATCATAGGTTTGATGACAATGTTTCTTGTTGTATCTACACATGTTTCAGAGAGGCTCAATGCTTTTACCAGTTTTAGAGTACAAATGTTCAATCCTTCTTTGACATCCACTAGGACTCATTTGACCTTGTGTTTGTGGATGAATACCTCAAGGTGTAAGGGGTTGTTATGGTTTGACTTGGATGTAGAGTAATCTTTGTTTGAAAAAGAGACATGATGGGAGTTATCCAAGTATCCAACCATGGATTGAAATTGGTTGACGTCCAAGTCAGTAGGAACAAAGGTTTCTTTTAGTGCCTTATCAATAATAGAAGCTCAAGAATGGAAATATGTGCAGGTGTCTTGCCCAATTGGTCAAGAAGGTTGTATTGGGCTTTAGATTGTGGTTTATTTGGAGGAGGACCAAATATGGTGATCTTAGCTCTATGGGTGTTAATGGAAACTTTAGGTTGCTTCTTAATGGTGATTGTATTAACATGATCATTAGTAGCTTAGAGGTGGTTAATAACTTTACAGTCCAAAGAGGAATTTGTATAATTAGTATGGTTTTTTATCTTTTGACCCGAACTAGAGGATTTTCCATCATATTGCAATGAATTCTTGAAAATCATATGGTCTTTATTGGAAGTTTTTTGTTGTCCCTCAACCTCTATGGTACCATTTTCAATTAGGTCTTGAATTAGGTTCTTCAATTAATGAAATGACAAGGTCTTATTCCCTTTGATGTGGTGGAAATCACAAAAGGCATTGTCATCCCACCAAGAGGGTTTGAATTATCCTGGTTCATATGGTTTAGGCTATTGGAGTTGTATAAAATTTGATTGTAGTAGCTTCTTTTGGACAAATTCAATTGGTTTCGGTAAAGGAGTGTATTGTCTCTATGTGTATTGCTTTGGTTGTCCTGGGGGTCCCCTTTGTTGATTATTTTTTTTATCATGTTAGCTAATTGATTGGAAACATATGATGTGTTATTGTGTGTGCTGGGTGCTTTGAGAGTCAATGTGAGACCTATTCTATTCACAACTTTGGCATCTATGACTCCATCATTTTTTACATTCTTATTGTGGGACCGAAACTTGCTTATGTCATTAGAGGTGTGTTAGTTGTATGTGTTTTTGTTTCCATATGTGAGTTCACCTTGGGCTATTAGGAATTTTTCCAGTGTCATACCTTTTTCCACCAAGTCTAAAAAGTTTGTAGAACAATGTACTTGTAGTGGATGCTTTAATTTGGATCTGAGATTCTCGAAAAATATGTCAACTTTTTGTTTTTTCAGGAATTTCAATAGGACATATACTTTCCATGCTATGCCATCTTTGGAAAAATTTGATGAAAGTCTCACCCTTGTCTTGTGTCATTTGGCATAGGGTGGCTATTGTGATATCGTTCTCAATGTTATAGGCATAGTTTTCCATGAACTTGTTGGCTAAGTCATCCCATGATTTTATTGATCCTTTAGGTAGTATACAATGCAAACCATTCAAGTGTAGGAATGACAAGACTTCAAAGAAGTAGTCTCATCAAGTGTGTTCAAAGGCCACATCTACACACACCGTGGTAAATTCCCTTATGTGTTCAAGTAGATTTGTATTTCCCTTATATTTAGTGAAGTTAGGTATGATGTACCCATTAGGGAATGGTGGCATGTAAATGCTAGGATCATATGTATATGGATGTAAGTCATGCGACGTGTATATTTTCTTGTTTGATAGTTACATTCCTTCCACTTTTTTTTGTAAAGTAGCCATGAGAATTCAAGGCATCTATTACGGGACTTTGGGTGACATTATGTTGAAGTGACATGTTTGTATTATGCTGAGATGACATGTGGTGCATGTGGGGTGGATTTTGACCATGTCCATGGGTATGAATGTGCGATGTATATGCTAGAATGTGTGAAGTGGTTGTGTTGTATTGTATTTTCCATGTGGATTTTGATGTCCAAAAGAGGATCCATATGATATGTTGAAAGGGTTTGATGCTTGTGTCCCTTGTCCTTCTTGAAAAGGGTTATATCCATGAGAAGTGTCTATGTTTTGGCTAGATGGAATGCTCATGTTTTTCCCTTACGAGGTGTTATTATTGACAAGATCACCTTGTGACATGGAATTTGTTTTCGATTGAGATCCTTGGATAAGAACCTTTGTTGGCTTAGGTTTACCAAGGATGTTAATAGTGGATGCCCCTATGGCCTAAGATGATGACCCAAAGGAAGTAAATGCCAAGCCCAAGGGTTGTGTCATGAATAATGGTTGTGATGTGGTTTATGTCATGGACTATGACATAGATTGTGTTGTTGGGATGGATGAAGTGTTGGTGGTTGAGATATTTTTCCTTATCGCTTCAATAGGTATGGAAACTATAAGTTGTGGTGAATATTGTCCTTGGCTTGTTTGTGTGTTGTCCTTTGGTAGTGTTACAATGCGTAAGGTATCAACATAAAATCCTTGGGGTAATTTGAATCCTTCATGCAATAGTTTAGCCAAGAATCTTTGAGGGTCTAGCATGACAATTTCATCCACTAGAGAGGTGACTTCAGGATTTTGAGTAGCAACCTCTACCTCTTCTATGTATACATTTCCATCTTTATCCCTAATGAGGAATTGTTGAAAAAGATTTGTTATCTTTGGTTGCTCGCGAGATGAAGGTCCCAAATTTGTGTTGTCTTGTGTTCCAAACGTATTATCATGTGGATCATTAGATGTGTTTTCAAGATTTAAAGTGGTAGTGTAGTTGTAAATGTATTGATCATCATGAAATAAATCCATGGCCCTATTCTAATTTTGTAACCTAGTTTCAACCATAAAAATATTTGCTCAAAATGGGAAATGCAAATGATATGAGATTAAGACTATGTTTTTGGTATTTTTGGAATAAGATATGCCTAAATGAGGGTAATTACAATGTCACCATAATCTAAATAATGACCAAGTCTAAAAGGGGAATGATTCTAATGCAAAGCATTATGAAAATTATGATATGCAGTTGAATGACTATGCTATGAACTATGCACCTTTGTTGTGAGAATTAAGGGAGGAGTTGCTAGCCAACCTAGGATAGTCTAATGTTTCAAAATGAAATTATCAATGACCTTAAGGAGAGTGGATGACAAGTGAAAATTTTGATGAGGTGAGCCTTAAACTAGATAGATGAGTTTAAAGGTTATGCCAAAATGACAACGACTAATGTGAAAAATGATAAGGTCAATGATAAATTTTCTTTGTAGCAATAGGCCTATGACAAGATATGGTAAGTTTCCCTATTCCAAAATTTTCAAAAAGGTATATGCAACCTAAGATTTGTTTAAGTGATGAAAGGGATGTAGCCTAAGATGTGAAAGCAATCTAAATGAATTTGATGGAATGGTGGGAATGAAATGAGCAAGTCTTTGGTCTAAATAACTTGTTTGGAGAATGTTGGCTCAGTTTGTGTCAAAGTTGAAATGTTATTAGGTTTTGGTGTGATGTTTGATTTGTTTTGACAATGTTTTTAGTACACACATGTAAGACACCATAGACAAAAAGGTTTTTGAGTTTTTTTCCAATCATGAATGTTTGATTTTAGCAATACAAGCACAAATCTTAAGGTTGGAAAGGACAATATTTGTTGGGTTCCCACTTAGATTTCTCCAGTCGTGCTTATTCTTAGTGGATGAATTAGAAGCTTGTCCACATTGGCTCCCCCAACACGAAACTCACTTCTCGGTTCAATCAAGCTTCAAGTTCTCATAAATCTCCCATGACAAACTCTTCATCTCTACTAAGAACCACAAGTATGTGGGATGACTTCAGAGGTTTGACCTCCTACACCAACAAATAGAAGGCTTTTGGCAACTACAAACAAGAGGTGTCTAGTAAGGGCATCAGTTTGACTTGTTATACATGAGGCAAGATTAGCTCTGATAAGGAGGAATCCTAGCCTATAGAGGTTATGCTCTACAGGTTTTAGCGTACCACGTGGGTACTAAGGGAATCACTTGTCTATATAAAACATCCACACTCGTTGCTAACTGAATTTAATCAGGAAGCACATTTATTTATAGTGGTTAGAAGGGCTTGGCTTTAGCCTATTACCACTTTGGGTCATTCCCTTGGGGTGAGTACTTCTTCCCACCAAGGTAGGCCCTCTAAAGGGAAAACATAGAAAAAGATGGGTTTGGCCTACTGATCACCGAGTTTGCACAAGGTGATAGCATAATACCTACCATCTTTCAGGCATAGTAAACGGAAGTTTCTTACACCCTAGTTAATTCTATGTGAAAAAGATAGTTGTTCTTTTTAAACACCAAACGAAATATGTTCTAAGCTATGCAGACAATCGATTTCAAAATCAAGTCTTCGATGAACATCCTGCATCAAAATATCATTAGTAGTTTTCTGATTTTCAACCTTCGACGAATGTGTATTTATGTTTTCACCTTTCAAGTCTTTGACATGCAATCCTTCATAAAAACCCAAAATTAGTGACCAAATCAACACTTAAACCATGATGGAGAAAGACATTTATCTAAATTAGAAAATAATCTAAAATTAAAAGATAATCTAAACTCTATAATTAAAAATTAATCTAAAATTAAAAACTAATCTAAATTAAAAACTATTCTAAATCTGAATTAAAAGCTAATACTAAAAGTTAAAAACTAATCTAGGAATTAAAATTTAATCTAAAAATTAAAATCTAATATTAAATTAAAAACTTAATCTAAAGTTAAAAATCAATCTAAAATTAAAAAGTAATTTAATTCAAAGCTAAAAAGTAAAACTAAAAACTAAACTAAAAATTAAAGATCTAAAGTTAACAATCTAAAGTTAATGTAACCAAACCAGGCAAGTCGTAATTTTGATGCCCATCGATCTCCGCAGACATTTACTTAGTACTACCAAAATTTATGATAAGCAAGAACATCGACCAATTTAGTGTTGATTACTCAAAGTATATGCAGAGTACGATGAAAATGGAAAGTGTCGCGGGTGCCTGTTATGCTCAAAATGACATGATTATGATCGTTGTAATACCCGTTCTGATTGGAAAGCTTTGATTATAGTGCTAAGGTCAGAATGATGGCAGGCAAAATTTAGCATGAAACGACATGACTGCAGGGTAAGTTAAAAAGAAACGCCATCTCTGCTAAGTTAGTATTGATAAATTCTCATTAAATTTTAGGGGTGTTGGAATAATTTGGTGTTATAAATATCAACAGGTAGGGCATGGGAAGTCATGCAACTAAGGAGTTGTAGACCGTATGCGATATCTATTTCCCATGTGCCTTAACGAAATGCAGTTTGCAACATGAGGTTTTGAACAAGTGATGGTTGTCAATAAAATTAAAGAAATATGAATACATTGTACATGGAAACTTCCAAATAAATTTAGAGGTATTCATCAAATGAGAGGAGGAGAGTTAGATGAATTTAGAAAGGTTAAATCAATATGGTCATAGCATGTCTAGGAGCATCGAATTGTATGGCATAAATTATTCATGCACAAAATAAGAGAAAACCAAAATTGTCACCAACATTAAAAAGAAATCATTGTCAATATACTGCAAATATGGTCTCAAGCACCTCAAATAACCTCTTATGTTTGCAGTATATGCATAGCCAAGATTTGTGTATAACCAGATCACAACAACATGCACCTTTTCCAATTTCTTCCAACGACAGTTTGTATATCAACTAAAAGATTATTTGAAAGCCATGAAAGAGAAGAAGATTAGAAAATCTGCAAAATATTGTTCAAGAAGATTAGAAAATCTGCAAAATATTGTTCACATCGAGTTCACCACTATGTGCATACTGAAAAACTAAAAGAGCTAAATGATTAAATCTGTAAAACCTAAATCAATCTTTCAAAATGACATCAATGAAGTTTCTCTAAAATGAAAACATACGTAATAACAAAAAGTAAACTATGAAAAACTCATATGCATTCAGAAGAAATTCACTCCATTGTTATCCTCTTCCACAATATCTTGCATTTGCTCTCAGATTTTACAAGAAAAAGAACAAGAAGCTCTGCAGAATCAAATGAGATTAGAACAAGATTGAAATTCCTCCCCAAATGTGTGAAGGAAGCCTGCTTTTATAGCTGAATTCATGGGATGAGTCCACATTTTGGGAAGAATGTGGGATAAAGGATTAGGTGGGATTTTTATGAATTTTTATAAATGCATAGAAAATATGAAAATTTTAATGATTGTGAATAAAATTAGTGAAAATGACTATGCAAATGGTGCTTATAAATGATTATTTAAATGTTTTAATGAAATAGATCATGAATGATGATAAATGCCTATGAAATGGTTGAATGCTTATGTAAATGTGTTTATTAAAGGTGTATTTAATGACTATTTAAATATATTTAAATGAAATGGATCGATGAGATATTCAAATGGTTTTATGAATATGGCGATATGCAAATAATCACATGAAGCATGCAATGAGATATATGATTATACAAATAATGGAATAAGTCATGTAATAGATGAAAATGATTATGAAGGAATTTGTATGCGTCTACACTTACTATTATTGTTTCATATATTTCTTCCAAGAATCCATAGCATAGACAAGGTAGTGAATTGTTTGAAAAGATGCCTCAATAAAAAGTGGTCGGAATTCCATGGCAAGCAAATGCAATTGGAAGCTACTCTTAGTTATTACTTATGTTATGTGAAGTAGTTGCATCACTGCTTATGTTGACTTTCTAAACTTGACTATAATGTAGTTGAAATTTTGTCAGCTATCAACATCTAGTTATTAGTCATTGAATGTGAAGTAATTTTTTTACTTTGAAAGATGTGCAATGCAATGCAATCAATGATATGAATATAAGCTACACAAATCTGTTAAGTACAATTCATTAGTTAAACTCTTCATTCTATTACTTGCGTGAAGGTTTGTCCAACTCTATTGGTAGTTGGAGGTGTCCCCATGAAGCCTCCACTATTAGCCTATTCAACATCCAAAATCATATATTAGAATACCATTCATATAACAATGCTATTAACATGTAATAAATTTATAATTATTTACTAGTTGCATACCTCAATGGCGGGTGTAGTGGATTAATAAGAAGGTGCAACACCAATGTATCCAATATCAACACTATGATCCTAAAATTTTATTACAATCATAAAAATAAATTAGTTAATCTTGCATTTCAAAAATGAAATTTAATAAATTTAATTTAATGAACATGCTAACATTTACCTGAGTATCGATGTCATAAGCTTGATTCAAAATGCTAGTTTCCCTCGTCATCTTCATAGCTGCAAACATATCCTATGTAGCAGCCTCCTCAATTTTGGTGGGGTCATATGTACAAGAAACCTTGCAAACCTGACATGAATGGGGTGGAATCCCAACACTCAAAGACTTCCCTTGATGGCACTGTGCTATAGGACTAGCATGTTGAATGACGCTCTGGGTCAAAGAGGTGATAGCCTACAAAGTTTCTACCTCAACACTCTCCTTCGTGATGGAAGGGATAACGATGTGCTCATGATCCAACCTAGAGAGAGCTCATCTCGCTTGCTGCCTAGGATCGAGTTGTGCACTAGGTCTATCTTGAGTCAGCCCCCCACCTCTCCCCTAGAATCCCCTCATATCAAAATAATTCAGGATTTTGTTCAAGATGAACTCATAGTATAGTTTCCTTAGGAAATATTGTGGGACTTTGCAATTTTTGCATGATGGGTGATCAAAAACCATGTACCACCTATCCCAAAAATTGTTCCTAATCGTTTGGTGGTGGCACCAATAGATAGGAAACCTCTTCGCATTGAGGCCAAGATTTTGATTTGTGCATGGGTCGGTGAATAATGAGCACAAATCTAATTTTGTAATTTTTTCATCTTTTTCATCTTTATATGATAATTTATCCGGATAAAAATTTCTAGCCACCTGCTTGCTATCTTGCCAACCACTTAATTGTTTGTTGATTGCATATACATGTTTTAAAAATTCTTTAAGAGAATTTGCAAGTGTTCTTCTCTCCATGGTTGAACCTGCTAGATCGTTCAACTCCATGATTAACTCCTCATTTGTTTTTTATTGTTTTCAATTTCACTCATTAAATTTTGTTGAGTACCAGGAGGATGTTGAGGGATTGGTGGAGGAGATTGTTGTTGTGGTTGTTTAACATGAGGATTTTGTTGATGTTGTTGTTTCTCTTCTTGTTGAGGATTTTATTCCTGTTGTTGTTGCTCTACTTATTGAGGATTTTGAGGAGGGTTTGCAGGTTCGTTAACATCTCCTACAAATTCAACAAATAAATATAAAAAAAAACCTAAATCTAACAAATTCACAATGAAAAACAAATAATCCTTACCTCTTAGACCTCCTCATCGATGTGGTAGAACCCTAGCAATGAAACAACAATAATTTGATGAAAAACTTGCAAGATGACTCCTCCCAGAATGCGAGCACGCAAGTGAAGGGTTTTGGCCATATGCAAAAAAAATAGTCACAATGAAAATGAATTCAATTTCCTTTTTTTTTCTTTTAATGACTCATAATGTGAGCATGCTATAACATGAGTGCATTATAGCGTGAGCGCATTATAATGTGCTCATGTTATTTTCTCAGTGTGGCCAAGCCTTAGGCTTGACACACCAAGCCATAATGTGAGCACATTATAATGTGCTCGCAATATGAGCTATCAAAATGTTTTTTAAAATTTAGCCACAAATTGCCCCCCCCCCCCAATCTTTTTACACCTGCCCAGAGAACCGTCTCCTCCAAAGGAACCACCAATAAAAAGTTAAAGGGTTGAGACATCCAACCTTGTTGACTATCATGCAGATGATTTAGATGAGGATATTTTTGTAACAAAATATGAAATAAGGTAGGGTATGCCATCCCCTCAAATAGACATAGTGCCATAGACTTTGAGTCTCAGATTGAGCAAGGTAGATTTGAGTGGGATTAACAACTCAGAGGATGTTAGGGTTAATGTAGCTTATGAAATTTTCATGGATGATGATGTTGTTTTCAAAACACAAGAATTCCAAGAGTATGTATGGAGAGAAATGAAATATGAATATGTGATGGAAGTTGAGAAGAAGGCAAGCAAGGGTCCTGAATTACCTAAAATTGTTATAGAGGTTGAGGTCTGGAATGAAATGAGGACCAAGTATTTTAATATCACTACAAAGGAAGGTAAGGAATTGGTCAAGAAAAGTGGTGTTTTGTTGCTACTAGAATGGGATTTGGCATCTGCTATTGAATTTGATACTATCAGTAGACATGATTCTCTCATATTCAACACCGAGGAGGATGTCACTTTGGCCTTGCAAGGATCAACTTTAGGCTCCTAGTGGGATACACTTGCTATTTGGGCCTAAGCTCCAAGTACTAAGAAGCTAGAGGTTGTTGAATCAACTCCAGGAGTTAAAGGAGGACTGATCATAAAAAGAGTATCAAATACATCAGCCCTTGAAGCAACTATAATGAATGTCTATGTGGCTCAATTCACTAATGCCATAGTTAAGTCCTTGGCTAAAGAGATACAAATTCAAGACACAATACAATAATATAGTGGCAGAATATAATGTGAGCCAATAGAAAATTACAAAAATACAATTACAAATGGCCTTGTGGAAGGAAAATTTTCAATCAATGTAGCCAAGCTCGTCTCAAGAAAAAAAAATTCTCCCCCTTTCCCAATTCTTTCACCACCTCCAATCTAGGTTGAGGTTTTGCCTCCTGATTCTGAGGATGTGCAAATTGCACCATTAGCTCTAGATACTTCAGATGCACCTCAAATATAGGAGATCACTAAGGAGGAATTAATATAGAAACTTAAGACTCTAGAAGATAGATTTCAATAATCAAATGAGTTGATTCATGTGAGTAATTTGAAGATTGTGATAGTAGTGCTAGAGCATCTAAATAAGAGGATTGATAGGAGATTGATCAACATTCACTCCAACTATTAATTAATGTTTAATGCAATAAGAAACTTTGATAGGGATAAAGAGATTACTGTCCCATTAATGGAAAAGTGGATCCCAAGAGCTCAAATATTGAGAGATATGGCCACTAGGTCAACAAATGATGCTAATAAGCCCACCAATATTGTCCAAACCCTTAAGTTTGTGAATGTAATTAAGGAATCTCAAGGGTTGATTGAGCCTCTTGAATTGAAGATTAAGGATTTGGTGAAGAATTTTTATGAGTGGAGCTTTAGTATACTTCCAGATATCTTAGATGAAAATTGTGAAGCTAAATCTTTGCAAGAATGGAAGGACCAAGCAATTAAAGTGATAGCCACTCAAGCCAAGTTGATATGTGATGGAGTAGATGTGGATATGTTGAAAAATAGTATGGATAGGATCACCCATATAGGTATTTTCCTTAAATATTTTGATAAAGAGGAAAACCAGATGGTGATCAAGTACACTCCATATAGAAAATAGGTTGATGAAATTATGGGGTTTGATTGGCTTATTGAGGAAGAGTTTGAGCTCTAGAAGTCCAAATATGTTGAAATATTGGACTTATAGGCTATTGCACTGGTGAAATGGTGATTGAAACTTTGGTCTTATATTTGCAGCAATAGAGGTTTCAGTAAGAGAAGTACAATGCATGGCCTAGAACTAGTATAGATTAGGCCTTAGATAGATTAACATTCATATATTGTACTCTCTCAAGTTCAAATGTGATGGCATGGAATGTAAGCGTGGAAGTTGCTTTAGTGTTTTTTCCTCTCTTCATTTTATGATTTTTCATTTACAAGTTTTGGAGCACGTGGAAAAAGTGCATTGCTCATGGAAATAATAATCTACACCAGCTAAAGTGCCTTTTGGAAGGCGGGAGAATCTTCATCAAAAAATGAGAAATGGTTTTTTTCTTATGTGAACTTCTTCAGGTAAATTTTTTGGAAAATATAACTACCTTTGAATGTAAATGGGATTGTTAAATGAAAGTATGACATGTGTACAATTTGGCTTGAAGCTTGTTTTTCTCCCTTGTTCTTATAAAAGGGAATTCAAGACCAATTGTATGAGGTTGCTAATGATTTGATCTCTGAGAAGTTTTGTAACTAGGCTTAGATAATAGAGAATTTAGTCTATTCTAGGATCTATGAGTCTTTTGAGTCTTGTAATGGTGAACATGATGATAGTAATATCATATTTTGGAATATAATTAGAAAAATATTCAAGGCCAATGTTCTCCATTGTAGAATTTGCATAGATTTTGAAAAAAAAGAAATCAAAGATTACTATTCATATTCTTATCTTTCCTTGTGTCGGTTCCCAAAATTACAACTTGTTAATCCTAAGGGTATGTCAGGTCCTATGGTCAGAATCAACAAGGTTTTGGCTAATGTATGGAGTGAACCTATATGGTTTACAACTCCCCGCACTTTAGGCTCTACTAAACCTAGACTGGTAAATATCAATGATGAAAGAAAATTTACGAATTAAGTGTATTGACTTGGGCAATCTATTTCTTATGGCATGTAGGTGTGAAATAGATGTGATACTAATGATTGATTCCTACTGTAAATGTTTTTGAGAATTAAGTGTATGAATAATGTTTATATAAAATATTGTAAGTATGACCAGTGCCTAATCCTCTTGGGTGAATGGAGTCAAATGTGTATGATGGATTAATGGAGTCAGATGTGTAAGGAGGGTGAATCTATCTTTCGAATTAAATCTAACTTGTTGGGCATTTTGAATGTTTGCAGCTTGTACAAACGTGCAAGTTTTTCAGTCACTATACTCTTCTTTACTAATCCCAATACTATATTCCCAAATTACTATAATATTATGAAAGGATTTTTAATTCTTGACTTGAGGGAAACCAATCAAAATAATCAACTTAAAAGTATTTTAATCCTAGGTAGTAACCAATTAAAATGAATTACTTGAAAGGAATTTAATTCACTCTAGATAGAAACTAGTCAAGAAAATCACATAGCAACAACAAATGTGTCCTAAAAAATTGTGTTAATTTGAATAACAAGGGAACACCACTTTGGAGACACCACAATAACATATAGAATTTAATGCTGACACAATAGTTAAATGCTAAAAGTAAATCACCAAATATGAGCAATCTTCTCCATCGATTTTACTTCAAAATTGATAAATTAATAGGGGAAGTATTTGAGATATCATGAGATGTGAATGCTAATGATTGGAATGGTGATGGATGATGTGATGATGGATTATTATGTTTTCTGATGATGAGCTTCAGGCCTTTTACAAAAAGGTGCATCTTTAACAACTCTTATCCTAACTAATTGTATTTGATTAAAACATAAAGAAATGATTAGAAAACTACAACAAATCGTAGCACTTGCTTTGTTATTCAATGTAGAGAACTTGTGACCTCTCAAGATATGGAAAGGTTCTCCTCCCCTTAATGAAGCATTTGATTGTTCAGTTTTCTTCAACTTGATGCTTATCCTTCCACATCTAAAGCACTTTCAATCTTGATGATGAATAGATTTATTGCTAAAAAATGATCAATATAGTCCTTCCTATCAAAGGTATCGGTATTTATGAACACATATTTCATATTGTATTCCATATACATTATTCCTTTGAGTTTTTTATGGGTTTTTTCTAGCATAATTTCTTTGTCATTGATTAGATTGAACACCCGTTGTAACAATTAAGCTAATTCATCTTTCCAATGATCTTTCTCTTTAAGTTCTCCATGCTCATCGAAGAACACGAGAAATGGAATATCCAAAGGTTGATTAAAATCATCAAGTTCTTCCTTAATCCTTGCATGAAACTTCTTATGCTAATTGATCAAGTTGTTATATTTGTGGAGGATTTGTCCACTCATAATCTCTTTGCTAACCAGTTCCTTCTTCTTTTGGTCTAAGAAATCTTTGCACTTTAGAGCATAAGTTGTAATCACATGGGTGACCCAATAATTGAAACAATGGTTTAACAAAATATTATTCAAAGTACCAATAATGTGACTTTGCATATTTTCTATCCCAGATTGATGTCTACATTTGTATAGGCTTAAAGTTCCCATCTTCATCTATATCTGTTATTCTTAACTCTTCTCCCTAGAGTCCCTCAACTTGACCTTCATACAAGATTAGATGCATAAACAAGGAATAGTGTTTAAAATAAATTGCATCACTATTATTTTTTATTCTTTCAAGGGCTATGTTTAATGCATTGGCCAAGTACTATGCATAATCAAATGTCCTAGCATCTTGATTCTATATGTCTACTACCAGAACCATAGGAGCTATTGACATGAGGGTAGGGACTTCCACTCCTAATACTTTTCCAACAAAATAATAGGTGTAATGAAAGTATTGTTCAAATAAATCCCATGAAAGGGAGGTTGTTCACTACTAGAGAACCTGTTGAGTTGATCTCCTACTTCCCTAGGTCTATGCAATGGAAATTTCCACCTCTTATAACTAGTATCTATCATGTGGTACTCTATCAAGAGATCTCTTATTGTAAATGGATGGTTCATACTATAATCTAATTGAAAGATAGTGGAAATGAAATCCTTGGAAATGATGATAAAGCTAGACCCATCCTTCAACTAGATTGCTCATGTTTTGGGTTGTATCTAGTAGTCAATACCTTGATCAACTTCACATTAGCAAATACATTAGGTACAACCAGTTTTCCTAAGTTCATTATGCATAGGTTACACACAGGTTGGAACCTATGTTGTTTTCTATAATGATATATAAAAAAATCGTACCCTCTTTGTGGTGTCTAGACATCACCCAAACCCTTATGTTTATCCCACACTTGTTAGTTGTAAGATTCAATTGTGCACTTCTCTTGGACCTCATTCCTGACCCAGGACATTGATCAATTAAGTCTTGATCCAAAGGTCCAATTTGTTTTTTTTTCTTTTTTTCTTTTGGTGCTTATGAGGTTCCTTCCATAATGTAAACCCTAACTATTCTTCATAATTTACTTGCTTTCAATTTTTTTTCTTAAATTAGGATTTGTGTACTTACTTGTATCAAATTTTCTTACTCTGAGCTTTCAATCATGCAACAATGTCATATCCCCAAGTTCAACTCCCTTCCTCCTGCTCTCCATGCATTTCATATGCTTTGGAGATCAAAATGAGATCAATATTTTAGCTCTAGTTCACACCTGCTGGATTTCTTGTCATCAAGCTGGTCATTAAATTTTGAATATCTCCTTGATATCTTTGGTTGTCACATCAGTAGGAAGGTAATCATTATCGTTGTATTAGTAGGATGATAAATCTACTCCCGTGGATATCCATCTTTCCCATCGATGATCCTTTTTTATATACTTTCCTTTTAGAGTATCGATGGGAGGCTGAATAATTTCTCCTCGATATACCTTTGTCCCTCCAATATCTTTTCTTTGCCTTAGATAATGAAATTTTCCTCTTTTAAGTTATTGGGTCATCGGGGGGACCCTTGATCATGTCCCACCAATAATCATAACTCCCTTCGATTTTCTTATCTTTGGTAGTTTCATCGGTGTATTGGTGGGACACGCTCTCATGTCAGCCCAATAACCTTATGTCTCCCCGATATGACTTTCCATTGAACCTTTGGTAATTAATAGTAGAATAATTTTTTTTTTTGATATTTTAAATATATCTCCATTATGTCATGTGTTTCAGCCTATCGGTGGGACGCCATGTCTTCTCTCTATGATATTCTCAAGTGTCTCCAATATGTTATGTTCGGGCTATTGGGGGGATAGTCCATTGAGTCCTACCAATGTATGACACTCCCCCCAATATATTTATAGTGACTTGTTTCTATTTGTCTATCGGTGGGACTGTGTTAGAAGTCCACCCAATGTAATGTTATCACACCGATGACATATGTATATTGATCTTCTTTATCGACTCATCAAGGAGACTGTGATGAGAGTCCCTTCGATGTGGTTTTGTCTCTCTGATGCTTCTTATAGAGTTTGAGCAGTATACGCTACTGAAATAATACTTAGGGAGTGTTGATTTATCAAGGGGTTTTTCTAAAGGATTGCATGAATATATTAAACTTTAGCTTATTTACAAATGGTGGTTCTAACAACTATGCAATATGAATTTTATGGATATTTTAAAAAAAATTGTTGCATTTGATGTTAAGCATAATCTAAAACTAGAGGCAATAGATCTTTTTGACATAGGTGAAGTGTAAACAGGATGATGAAGGCTGATGGAAATTAGGGTGAATTTTTTAGCTCTAACAATGGCTCCAATTGGGGATGAATGGTTGTGAGGCCATTGCAAGAATCCAAAAGTGATCTTTGGGATGCAGAACAAGGGTGGAAGTGACCTAGATGGAAAAGGAAAGGGAAAGGGAACCTAAAACTACTATGCATGCAAGAAGTGTATATATATTTTAAGAAAATAAGTACTTCAAGAACTGTCCATGCATTGTGTTGGTGTTTTTTGTAGCTAAACCCTACAATTCTCTAAGAGGTAGCCAATCTTTATGTTCAAGAATCATCAAAGTTAGTGGCCAACTAATGGGTAAAGATTTTCAGAACCTTACCCCTACTCTTTAGGCTTTGTGGGACCAAGGAGGGTATTCCTTTAATATTTCATGCCTCAAGAACAATTCTATACACAAAACCATTCCTACTATATGCAAATAGACACAATCCATCTAAGATTTGGCTAACCCTTAGAAAAACTATCATCTATTGCTAGGGATTAAGTGACATTTTAAGTACATATATAAAAATTGAAAGATAAAATGATTTTGAGTTTAATAATTGTTTTTGAAAAGCATCATCTAAATGAAAAATCAGTGCCTAACTCTGGGCCACGAAGTCAAATATAGAAACATAAAGACAAGTTCATCAGCAAACAAACTGCAACCAGTGGATTCAAACTGCTAATGCATCACACCAACAAACCCACTCTTATTATCACCAAAATTCTTCTTACAAATCCACCTTGCACACTTAAAATCACAATTATCTGTTTAAAGTAATTTAACTACTTCATTGAAATAGAACCATGAACAAATAATACAGTCTCAAGGAAATTGAGATGACAAATTCAACATACTTTGTATTATCAAATTCATATGACTAAAAGTATACAAAACAAGAGACAATTTTGATAACAATTATGCCTTGCTTGTACAAACTGGTTGACATTTACTCATAAAATTGAAGCATTACAACTGCATATTCAATACATGACTCAGACTCAACACTATTCTACCCAGCCCCATACAAAAATCCAAAACCCTTTACAATAAGAGAAGAAGAGAAAATATAAAAGGAAGAAGAAACAAAAGAAGCCCTAAAATCAACTCGTCGAAGACACATGGCAACTTCATCCTCTTTTAATCTACAATAAGAAAACTAAAAATCCTCTCTTTTCTCTCATCATTTGCAACAACAAACCATACCACTGTATTTTTCCTTCACTTATAATTTGTCTCTCAATAGAAAATTTTCCCATTTCGTGAGAAATTTGCACCATTTTACCTGGTTTCATTTGCTTTACTCCTCTCTAAAACTATTTTACCTCTTCTCTTTTGTGCTTCTACACTTGAAAATATCTTTGTTTGCAAAAATATTTTATCTCCTCTTTGATTTATTACCTTGCAAATGAAAACAATCCCACTCTCCCATGAAAGACTTCTATTTATTCCCTTTTATTTGTTGTAGCTACACTTCATATTTCCACTTCCAAGCAAAGAATATTACTTTCATAGTGAATATTTCATTCACTTTACTAGACACAATAATGTTCTTGCATGTGCTTTCACTTTTCACCCAACTTTAAATTTATTTCATACTTGAAAGCATTGCTTTTAAATAATAAAGCTTTTGAAAATTTTATCTGTGCATAGTTTAGATTTTAAAATTCAACTTTAATTGTCACCCCCGGGCCCACCATGGCCTTCTTGATTTTCAACTCCGCACACCGTGCAATATTCAAGGAAATAATATTTAAATGTTGCGGGCTTCCTCCGTATGCCCTTTTAAGTTTTTACATGAGCAAAGGTTTTTAAATTAAATATTTAATCGAGCACTCTCGCACACATTGTGCAACAAAAATGATGTGTCACTTTTATTACTCCACAGAGCCCTTTATTTCCTGGCAAAGGTTTTCCTTAAATATTTCACTTTGCATTTTAAAAATATTTTGCCTATGTTGCAAAATATTTTACCCTCGTGTAAAATAATTTACCATCTAAAACAAGTGAAAACCTCATTTTATATTTACCGAGCAACAATAAAAAATCTTACTTGAGCCTTTACCATTTCTCATGCACACCATGCAAGTTTCTTCCTGACGTCATCACCAAACTTGCACGCCCGCACGATGCTTCCTTTCCTTCATTGCTTTCCCCTTTAAAAACTTTATTATTTTTCCTCTGCACACACTGTGCAACACTTTTGCTGGCATCATCTCCAAACCCATGCGTATGTACGTGATTCTTCAGGGTGTTTGTCGTGCATTTAATTCGTGCCTCCTTTGTGCACCAAAGTGAGTTTTCCTAGACCATTTTGATACATTTTAATGCAGACATGTGGAAATCATCACTGGAAAAAATGCGCCATTGAAATCAAAAGGGAAAGACAAAGATTTTTGGCCTCTCGTGATTAATTTTCCATGTAACCATGAAAGTCGTGAAAGTCACCTTTGGACCATTCAGAAGCAAGAATTGAACTTGCTTTGGTCAAAAACATTTGAAATACATTTTATATTTTCCCTAAATGCCTCATTTATCCTTGTACAATATTTTAAATATTAAAAATATTTAAATATTAGCATTTGAAATTTAAAAAAAATTGTGACTTTTAATTACGCTTGCAGGCCATTTGAAGAAATTTATTGCAGACAAACCAGGACACTTGGACCCATGAAAATATGTGTAGGATCATAATCAATTATTTAGAGAAAACCCATTTCCTCATATTTTTCCCAGCCCTGAAAATTCAGGTACCTCCTTTGTAAACTGCCCCCGAGACGTGTTCACTACAATAGAAGTACATTAAGATAATGTATCAAATGACCTATGTTTTTGATGAAAATTTATTTGTAGAGGTTTGAGACCAAAACAAGAAATGGGTTGTCAATAGAATTGAAAAATTTGACATCTTTTTGGAACACCATTTTTGGCCCTGGTGCGATCAGAAAATGATTAAATAACCCATTAAAACTTATCCTGAGAACTTGAAACTGAGCAAACATGCAAAAATTTGATCTGAGAATGGAGTGCAAAAGAATGTTTGGAAAAAGGGATCCTGAGATGCAAGATATTAATCAACAAAGTTTCTTACGTAAACTTTTTTGTAATTGCACCTGTCTAAAACCAATCAAGGCTTACCAAGACACCACTTAAAAAAAATACCAAATCAACTTCTAAGAGGCTGCCAATGCAAAAAAAACATCATTTAGGTACACTGAGTATGTTTGCAAAAGTTATTTTCTTGAATCATCATTCTTCACGAGATATTAGGAGTCAAAGTTGACCACCTTGAAAAGTTTTAGAAATGCAGATGTAAAAACTGAACAAACTACATTTGTTTTTTATCTCAAAAAAATAGCAAATCAAATCATGAAGCTCTAAAATCAGACCATGAAGCACATGAATGTGGGGAGAATGGAGAGAAAAAATCATTTCATCATGACAATCATCCATTTGTGAAATATTAACTTGAACAGGAGGCCACTTCGCAAAATTGAAAGTCTGTAAACAATATAAAAGTGTCAAAACCTTCAGCTTTTCTTTTCAAAACACTGTCAAAACTCATCATGGGAATCTGAAAACTAACATGCACGTTCACATATGTCATATGAGTGTGTCCACCAAGGGGTTTTGCATGAACATCAATAGGCTCCAAATTATGACCTTCCAAATTAGGTCATTTAGGTAGATTTTTCAAGTGCACTTATGACAGTACAGAAGAAATTTTTTCAATATGAGCACTTCAAATTTGAAAAATTTGACAGTGTTAATAGTGGCTCTGAATGGGGATGTATGCCTCCTATGGGCATAGCAAGAATCCAGATCTCTAGGTAGTAGACCAAATGTTGAGTCCGTCAGGTGCTCTAAACTGCTCCTTTATTCAACCTCTCTTCAACTTCACTTGGTGACCCTAGGTCACCAAATGAAAAAGGGGAATCAATTTTTACCTGTCAAACACCAATCTGTTAAAAAATTTGGTATCCCTCATCCCATGCTTGCCTTTGTCACACCATAACAACATGAGTGACTTCATTTGTGCAAACACAAGTATCAAGCTGCCTTTGTACAAGTGAAAACTTGCTCTTTGTTTAACTTTAGTGTCACATGGCAAGCAAATGACATAGGAAATATCACTTCCACTCTCCTCATTTTTTGATTTTGTATCAAGTGGCAACATTTGAGAATAGTGATTAAGACCACATTGAAACACTATCTTATCACATTTACTAACCCCTTCATAATGAACTTTCTTAGAGGAGATATCATGGCCCAAGAACAATGTGCAATCCTCATGTGTATTGAGAAAAACATGCTCACTCATTTGTAACTCTTTCAATTGGATTGCATCACAAGTCAACTTATCTTCATCCCAACAACACAGTCCAAACACTTTATCATGTGTTTCAAGGTTCTGAAAACTAGATTTATCCACACCCATAATACTTTCACCCTTATTCAAATCATGGCATTCAAAAGAAAGATCAACATCCCAAACAATGTTTCCTACTTCAAGCTCATAGACAAGACTATCAACATTAGTAATGTTATCACAAAGAGAAGCTTCAAATACAAGTTCATATGGCTCAGAACTTTCATCTACAACAAACTCATCATAGTGAGTGTCAAAAATACATTCACTATTGCAAAGAGTATGAAACTCAACATTATCTCTTGCTGCTCCAACATGAAAATCTGAAGCATACTGACCATGAGGAAAACTGTGAGTTGCATATCCCCAAAAAAGGTCCTCATATGCATCCATGTGATTGACACAATCACATTCTTCAAGTGAAAACTCATCATAAAAAATGTTATTAGTTGTACTAGCATTTTTCTCTACATTTCCTCTATCATGTACAACTACACCAATGCTATCTTCATGAAAACAACCAATGATAAATTCAAAGTCAACAAGAAAAGTACAAGAAGGTAAAGCATCAAACCAAACCGAAGTTCCTAGTTTATCATTATCAACATATGCATGCTCCTCATAATCAACTACTTGAAATGATTCATCCAATGAACCTCTTGCATACATATCTCCTTCATTCATACTGCTGCAACAATCGGTAGGCCTGCCTTCTTCAATGTCAAACTAAAAACCATCAATGGTTTCTTCATTGAAAATTCTCACAAATGATTGCTCTGACTGAAACTTATTGCATACCTTGTCATTTGCAGCTGATATACTGAAATTATCAAAATAATTTCCCAAATCAACAAGCTCCTTTATCTCTTCATGAATGCTTGCATCAATGCTACATTTAATACTTATAAGATTAGTATGACCAAGTGCATCATAATACTATTGATTACATACTTCTTCTTCAAGAAGAATACCCAATTCATAGCCATCATCATACAATAGTGAGGCTTCAGAAATGTTTTCATCATTTTCCCTGTTGAAGCACTCTTCACTTGAAGAAATCAACCCTGCTTCCTTCTCTTGAAAGGACTCCCAGTCATTGGGGATGCAAACAGAATTGTAATCATCTTGATCACCCAGACAAGAATGCTTTTCAACTGGCTGCAAACTTCCATTTACAACATCATTGTTTTCATCATGAAGACATGAAAGCTCAAAATCATCATGATCTTCAACTATATATTCAAAGTTCATAGATGAGAAAATACTTTCATTATCATTTGCATCATTGCAACCTTCACTTGCTACAAAAAAAATTCTCTCTATTTTTGCATTTTCAGAGCAAATAGAAGAAAATTCACATATTTCATTGAACTCAACATGACCATCATGGCTGCAATCTTCATCTAGGTACATTTCTTCTATAGGTTGTTCAAAAACAACATCCTCATCACCGAACGATGCATCACTCTTGTCTTCTACTATAGCATCTAGATCTATGTGATTAAGTCTTGAAAAAGAACCATCACATAATTGGGTTAGGAGATCACTTCCATATTTATCTATCATTTCTTCAATCACTGAAAGACATTGATATAGGCATTTAAGGCTAGGAGGCTTCAAGTCAGTTGTCATAGTACTCCAACCTAGCTTACAATTCACACAAAACAAATTGATGCAAAATGATTCATTAGATCTTTTTGATTCTGGTATATCAAGAAAAAATTTCATGAATCTATCATGAAATTCATAAGGGGATTCATCTTCAAATATTTTCATATCACACAATGCATCAATATGTGATATGGAATCAATCTTATTTGCTGATTTCTCATTATATTCTTCTTGGGTATGTATATTTCTTTCTTCAAACAAGCATTCATCATTCACTATTGACTCTTCTTCAAAATAATCAAGGAAACACATTATGAGCTTATGCCATGAATCTATGGAATGCATTGGCAAACAAGTAAACCAACATTCAATAGTATCTTCTAAAATTCTTACAAAAAAATTTATGATAGCATCCTCATCTTCAATTTGACAATCTTCCATTACATCAAGAAAACCTTGTACATGTTTTAATGTTGATTCATCAAAATCTCCTTTAAACTTAGGAAAATATTCATTAATTCTTCTTGGGACAAAATGTGGGTAACCCTGGACTTTACTGAAATCTATAGGGTCATATATTGCACTTGTAGAAACCTTTCTTTGGGGACATGGATGTGCTTCAGGCATGACATTACAACTTGTAGAGGGAGATCTAGGACAACAATACATATTTGCAAATGAATTTGATTCCCTCTACAACTATTAAATTCAAATATCCCTTGATTGTAGTGCTCAATTTAACTAAATAAAGGAACCAAAGTTTTCTATAACTTCAAGCATGGTTTTCATATACATATTTATCTTTCTTGAAAACCAGAAAATGAGAACTACTTGGATATGTTGCAGCTGCTGCAAATTATTCTTCCTGACTGGAAATCTTCATAGATCTGAAAATTTCTTCACATCTTTAGCAGGTTCTTACATAGAGTCTCCACCTCTATTCAAAGAGGACTAAACTTCAAACAATATGAAGCTCTTTCAAAGATAAATTTCATTCTGGATTTTTTCCAACAGTAGAGTCACAAATAAATTCATTGAAATCTGCTACAACAAAATCACTTACAAGTTTGAAAACTTCTCAATATCTGAACTAGATGTTCAGATTCACCAAATTCTTGACTCTATGATATTATAGTCTACAACTAGAGATACAAAATTTCTCCCGAGCAGATTCACCATTATGTTGGTGTTTTTTCCAACTAAACCCTACAATTCTCTAAGAGGTAGCCAATCTCTATGCTCAAGAATCATCAAAGTTAGTGGCCAACTAATGGGTAAAGATTTTTAGACCCTCACCCCTACTCTTTAGGCTCTATGGGACCAAAGAGGGTATTCCTTATTGTGTTCATTTAATATTTAATACCTCAAGAACACTTCTTTACATAGATCCATTCCTACTATATGTAAATAGACAAAATCCATCTAAGATTTGGCTGACCCTTAGACAAAATATCATCTATTTTTAGGGATTAATTGACATTTTAATTACATATATCACAACTGAAAGATAAAATGATTTTGAGTTTAATAATTGTTTCTAAAAAGCATCAGCTGAATGAAAAATCAGTGTCTAACTCTGGGCCACAAAGTCAAATACAAAATCATAAAGACAAGTTCATCAACAAACAAACTACAACTAGTGGATTCAAACTGCTAATGCATCACACTAATAGACCCACTCTTATTATCACCAAAATTCTTCTTACAAATCCACCCTGCACACTTAAAATCACAATTATCTATTCAAAGTAATTTAACTAGTTCATTGAAATGGAACCATGAACAAATAATACAGTCTCAAGGAAATTGAGATGAAAAATTCAACATACTTTGTATTATCAAATTCATATGACTGAAAGTATACAAAGCTGGAGACAATTCTAATAATAGTTATGCCTTGCTTGCACAAATTGGTTGACATTTACTCATAAAATTGAAGCATTACAACTGCATATTCAATACATGACTCAGACTCAACACTATTCTAGCCAACCCCATACAGAAATCCAGGAACCCTTTACAATGAGAGAAGAAGATAAAATATAGAAGGAAGAAGAAATAGAAGAAGCCTTAAAATCAACTCGTTGAAGACACATGGCAACTTCATCCTCCGTTAATCTACAACAAGAAAACTAAAAAATCCTCTCTTCTCTCATCATTTGCAACAACAAATAATACCACTATATATTTCCTTCACTTATCATTTGTCTTTCAACATAAAATTTTCTCATTTCATGAGAAATTTGCACCATTTTACCCGGTTTCATTTGCTTTACTCCTCTGTAAAAATATTTTACCTCTGCTGTTTTGTCTTTCTACACTTGAAAATATCGTTGCTTGCAAAAATATTTTATCTCCTCTTTCATTTTTTACCTTGCAGATGAAAACAATCCCACTCTCCTGTGAAAGCCTTCTATTTCTTCCCTTTTATTTGTTGTAGCTACACTTCATATTTCCACTTCCAAGCAAAGAATATTACTTTCATAGTGAATATTTCATTCACTTTACCAAACACAATAATATTATTGCCTGTGCTTTCACTTTTCACCCAACTTTAAATTTTCTTCATACTTAAAAGCATTGTTTTAAATAATAAAGCTTTTGAAAATTTTATCCATGCACAGTTTAGATTATAAAATTCAACTTTAATTGTCATCGCGAGGCCCACCATGGCCTTCTTAATTTTCAACCCCGCGCACTACACAATATTAAAGGACATAATATTTAAATGTCGCGGGCTTCCTCCATATGGCCTTTTAATTTTTTACATGAGCAAAGGTTTTTAAATTAAATATTTAATCGAGCACTCTCGCACACACCGCACAAGAAAAATGTTGTGTCACTTTTATTCTCACATGGTCTGCACGATTACTTCACGAAGCCCTTTATTTTCTGGCAAAGGTTTTCCTTAAATATTTCACTTTGCAATTTAAAAATATTTTGCATGTGCCGCAAAATATTTTACCCTCATGTAAAATACGTTACCATCTAAAACAAGTGAACCTCATTTTATATTTACCAAGCAACATTAAAAAATCTTACTTGAGCCTTTACCATTTCTCGGGCACACCGCACAAGTTTCTTCCTAATGTCATCACCTGCGTGCTTGTGCGATGCTTCCTTTCCTCTATTGCTTGCCCCTTAAAAAATTTATTATTTTTCCTGTGCACACACTACGCAACACTTTTGTTGGCATCATCTCCAAACCCGTGCGGTATGCACATGATTCTTTAGGGTGTTTATCGTGCATTTAATTCATGTCTCCTTTGTGCACCAAAGTGAGTTTTCCCAAACCATTTTGAAACATTTTAATGCAGGCATGTGGAAATCATCATTGGAAACATTGCACCATTGAAATCAAAAGGGAAAGACAAAGATTTTTGGCCTCTCGTGATGCGTTTTCCCTCCAACTATGAAAGTCATGAAAGTCGTGTCTGGACTAATCAGAAGCAAGAATTAAGTTTGCTTTGGTCAAAAACATTTGAAAAACATTTTATATTTTCCCTAAATGTTTCATTTCTCCTTGCACAATATCTTAAATATTCAAAATATTTTAAATATTAACATTTGAAACTTTAGAAAAAATTGTGACCTTTAATTATGCTTGCGGGCCATTTGAAGAAATTTATTGTGGGGAAACCAGGACACTTGGAGCCATCAAAATTTGTGTAGGATCATAATCAATTATTTAGAGAATACCCATTTCCTCAAATTTTTCTCAACCCTTAAAATTCAGGTACCTCCTTTGTAAACTAGCCTTTAGGACGTGTTCACTACAATAGAAGTACATTAAAATAATGTATCAAATGACCTTTTTTATGAAAATGGATTTGTAGAGGTTTGAGACCAAAACAAGAAATGGGTTGTTAGTAGAATTGAAAAATTCGACACTTTTTTGGAACACCATTTTTGGCCCTGTCGCGATTAGAAAATGATTAAATAACCCATCAGAACTTATCCTGGGACCTTGAAACTGAGCAAATATGCACACATTTGATCTAAGAATGGAGTGCATAAGAAGGTTTGGAAAAAGAGATCCTGAGATGCAAGATATTAATCAACAAAGTTGTTTAAAGTTTTCTGCAATTGCACCTGTCCAAAACCAATCAAGGCTCACCAAGTCACCACTTTGAAAAAATACCAAATCAACTTCTGAGAGGTTTCCAATGCAAAAACAAATCTCATTTAGGTACACTGAGTATGTGTGCAAAAGGAATTTTCTTGAATCATCATTCTTCACAAGATATTAGGGGTCAAAGTTGACCACCTTGAAAAGTTTCAGAAATGCAGATGTAAAAATTGAAAAAACTACATTTGCTTTTGATCTCGAAAAAATAGCAAATCAGATCATGAAGCTCTGAAATCGAATTAGGAAGCACATGAATGTGGGGAGAATGGAGAGCAACAATCCTTTCATCATGAAAATCATCCATTTGTGAAATATTAACTTGAACAGGAGGCCACTTCGTAGAATTGAAAGTCTGCAAACAACATAAAAGTGTCAAAACCCTTCAAATTTGCTTTTCAAAGCACTATCAAAACTCATCATGGGAAGCTGAAAACTGACATGCACATTCACATATGTCACATGAGTGTGTCCACCAAAGGGTTTGCATGAGCATCAATAGGATTCAAATTATGACCTTCCAAAGTAGGTCATTTAGGCAGATTTTTCAGGTTCACTTCTGAGAGTGCAGAAGCAAAATTTTCAATATGGGCACTTCAAGTTTGGAAAATTTGAGAGTGCCAACACATTGGAAATTCCTGATCTTCTCTGGTCATTTTTTAAAGATAATAAGAATCTTCGGGTATGTGTAGGATCATGATGGGCCAAAAAGTGGCGATATGTAAGTGATATGATGGCCCATGTGGCTGACAACCTTTTTTTTTCTCGAACTTTATGAAACAAAAAGGGTTTTTAAAGGAGATTCTCAGCTTTCCACCAATATAAATTATGCTTTACTTTGAATTTAATAAATAATTATTATTCATTTTTTATTTGAATTATGACTAAAGTCTCGATTGATAGTCTGATTGAAAAACATCTATAGCTTTCAAACAATATCACATTTTTTGAATCCAAAACATGCATCACATTCTATGCTTTGCATACTATAGGATTTAAAAAAAAAATGAATTTCATGAAGTTTTGACCAAGTTAAGGTGGTCAGACATATGATTTTTTATATTTTTTAAAAGTTGTAATAAAAAATTCATAATTAATTATTTACTTGGAAAAAAAATTACAAAAAAATATGCATCACATTGGGACATGAGTCCTCTTCTTAATCTACAATCTTATAAAAAAATATTATCATTTTATTGTGGTTAGGGTAGTCAGACAAACACCTACTTATTTTTCCTTGAAATTTAAGTACTACTACATTGAAATTTCAAATTTTCACCAAATAGATTTTTTTTAAATAAACCTAGTAGTTTAGAAACTACATTCAATTTACTACAGATTCTATTCTACGTAGTTTTGAAATAATATTAATAAATTATTCAAATTTTTATGTCAAGTTGCCTAACTCTAATTTTCTGAATTTTCATCACCACTTAAGGACCTGTTTTTTCCATGATGGTCCTGCACATACCCCTTCACCACCTTTACTAGTGATAAAAAATGGTCCTATCCATAAGGCTTCAAATTTACCATGCTTCCCTTTGTCTTAGCTTCTGGCATTCCACATAAGAACCATATCATTCACTCCAAATTTTTAGTTTTTTGCTTTTTTGTCAAATAAGTACTTTACTTGTGATTCCCTTTTTCTATTATATTCCTGAGCGAAACTTCTTATTTCATCCAACTTCGCTAGCTCTTCCATCCTATCCTCCATAGGTTCAGTGATATCCATATTTTCTTGTAGTATAAATTTATATATTGGTAGAAGGTTATGCATGGGCATTCTTGCTTATGGTTCATTAACCAATTCAAAAGGTGACTTGCTAGTTGATTTCTTGATTGTAATTATATTTGCCTAGAATACCAATTTTAGTTTAGAGTCCCATTCTTTTTTATTTTTGTCCAACATGCTCTTAATTATCTTTAAGATACTTTTGTTTTTGGATTCGTCCTACCCATTTTCTTGTGGATGGTATGGGGAAGCATATGAAATTGTGATACCATAGTTCTCATAAAACCTTTTCAACTCATCAGATCTGAAGCACATGCTATCATCTGTTATTAACCTTGTAGGCACCCCAAATATTGTGATAATATTCTCCATTAGTAAATTTATTACAACCTTGTTGGTGGCTTACTTTGTTAGCACAGCTTCTATCCATTTCATAAAATAATCAGTAGCTACCAAAATCCATTTATGGCCTCCACTAGATCTATTTGCAATCTTTCCTATGAAATCAACCCCCCACTAATGGAATGGAGCTTCAATTTGAAGAGGTCTTAATGGTAATTCTCCTTGATATTTCATCTACCTAGAATTTTTTTGACAAGCTTCACATTTTTGTACATAATTAAAGGCATCATTAAAGACCTTTGGCCAATAATATCCTACTCTTAGATTCTTATGAGTAGTAGTCTTTGCTGAAAAATGTCCTCCACAAATGCCTTCATGCATCTCCTTTAGCACATGCTTTGCTTGTGACTCATCCAAACACAACAATAACACTCCATCTCTATTTTTCCAGTATAAATCTCCACTCATAAAGACATACGTTTAAGCATGTAGTTTCAAATTTCTCTTTTGATTGTCATTAGATCCTTCAAAACACCTTTGATGTTCGAGGTAGTAAATTAGATCAGTGTACCATGGAGTATTTTCAATGCTAGTAATGATGCCTTCTTCTTCTCCTATGTTGCAAATTTGTGCTACTTCAAAATTTGATTTAGCCATGAGTTTGGCTAATCCTTGCCCTCTTACCAGCTTGGTAATCTAAATTTCAATATCAAACTCCTAGATTATGTTAATCCACCTACATCTTTTCCCTGTAACTTCAATTTGTATGAACACATCTTTGACTGCAACATTAGGAACATAATAAATTATTTTGGCCCCTTCTAAATAAGGTCTGAATGCCTTAACAATTTTCACAAGTTCATATGCTTTTTTTTTCTGTAAAATCATGCTTTAGTTTTGTTCCTTGAAGGGATTTTCTAAAGAATGATATTGGTTGCTCATGTCCTTCATCATTCTTTTGTAACATTACTATTGTAACGGTGCGATAGGATGCAATTGAGAAAATTTGAAATGGTTTACTAAAATTAGGTAATTTCAATATGGGGGCCTCCTTGATTGCTCTCTTAATGGATATGAAATCATGAAAGCATCAATTACTTCAGTTGTCCAGTCTATTTTTGCACCCGTTTAAAAATTTTTGATATAGGTTGAATCACAATCTTAGCAAAGTTTGATATGAAACTCCTTACAAAATTGATCTGCTGAAAGAAGGATTGGATAGCTTTTACTATCTTTGGGATGGGTATTTTGTTAATATCCTCCACTCTCTCCAGATCAATTCTTACCCCATCTTAAGAAACTATGTGGCCCAACAACTTTCCTTCAGTTACAAAAAAATGGCATTTCTTTGGGTTTAAAGAGATACCATACTCTAAAGCCTTAAGGAAAATTGTCTCCAAGTGTTCAATATGGTCTTCTTCCTTTTTAGAACATGTCGTGAGGTAATCTTGATATACTACCATGATTGCATTGATTAGGTTAACAAAGGCAACGTCAATGGCCCTTTGAAAGGTGGAACCAATGTTTGTGAGGCCAAATGGCATCTTGACATATACATATGTGCCCCATGGTGTAGTAAAAGAAACTTTGTATTGTTCTGATTCCTTGACTTTTACCTGGTTATATCCTAAGAAATCATCCATCATGGATAGGAGTTCACATCCAATTACTCTATGTATCATTTCCTCCATGTTTGGCAAAGCGTAGTTGTCTTTAAGTGATGCCACATTCAAATTTCTAAATTCTACACATAGTCTTATATCTCCATTCTTCTTCTTGATAGGAACCAAGTTGGATACCCAAGAGGAGTGTTTGACTATCTTTATGATACCTCCTTATCTAAGTTTCATAAGCTCTTCGTACATCTTGGGTTCTAGAGTAGGATTTATTTGTCTATGTTTTTGTTGGAAGGGTTCAACATCATGTTTTAATGGGATTTCATATTGAAATAAGTCATCTCTATATGCTTTAAGGTCCTCATATGACCATGAAAGAACATGTTTGTACTTCCTTAATAATGTAATCAACATCTCCCTAATCTTAAGACTTATCTTTTTTCTAATGTACACCTTTTTGAGATCCAATTCAGTTCCTAGATTAACTTCTTCAATGTCTTCCCTTTGCATTAGTGTTTGTTTCATAATTGCTTGGTCATTCCCATCAAATACCCTTTCCAATGCCACTAATCCTTTAGGTATTTTATTTGTTTTGAGCTATAGTACTTCTTTGCCAAACACAGTTTTCTTGCCATCCACCTCTTCAACAAATGCATTGAAATCAATTTCTTGAGCCTCATATTGATCTATACAGTGTAGAAATTTAATCAGATCATCTTCATCATTGAACACCTGTTAATTGTAAATATTACCAGGAATTGCAGGTTTGGCCTTCAACTCCACTTGTGAAATTCTTGCTAGTGTAAGGTCATCCTTTTTTAGTGCCATGTTCGCCAAGAAGTTAGCCATTATATTTTTAGATCTATCTACCCAGTCAGTTGAAAAAGCATCAAAGAGCTCTATGTCATCCCACACTACATGCTTATATTGTTTCAAAATTTTATTTTTTGTAGAGTTTTTCCCTTACTTGTGAAACAACCAGCTCTTAATCCCCGAACACAGCTAGTAGCTTTATCCCATATCTCCTAGCAATGCTTAAGCCTAATTGCAAGGCTTCATATTCTACTATGTTGTTTGTACATTTGAATCCTAGTAGAAATGAGGACTTAAATGTTCTACCATTAGGTGAAATGAAGAGAACTCTAGCTCTATTCCCCTCTTTACTGCAAGCTCCATCAAAATAAATTTTTCACACACCTTGTTCACTATGAGAAACATATTTGGAAATTGGATCTATATTTTGCAATTCAAGGTTTGAACATTCAATTCTAAAGCTTCCAAGGTCCACATCACAAAAATAATTCATTTGATTTGGATCAAAAGACTCTATGAATTGTTCTGATCTTTGCTCCGTATACAGCTTGACTTCCTTTCCATTCACATATATTATGGCATAGGATAGATCCAATTGAAAATTTCCCCCAAGTGTTGCTGCCTATTGTCTTGATAGAAGCATATCAAAGTAAGGAGGTGTATCAACTACTGTTATATCAATATTGTAAGTGGCTTCTGGGTAGGAATCAAGCTTCAATTCTACATACCATATTACTTTTGATGATTGGGATAGACCTATTATACATGGCGTAACATTTTCCATAGGTGGTATCTACCCACAATCCTAACTCTTTCATAACAACCAATGACATAACATTGATTGCTGCCCCTAAGTCAATCATATAGTTTCTCACCAATTTTTTATCTATCAGCAAGGTAGTGTAGAAAGGGTCTATTTGATAGGGGGATTTTGTCAAGGTGTCCCTTAGGTATACTTATTAATTTTTGGATTCTTCCCTTTTAACATTATTTACCTATTTTTGCTCTCCTTGAGTTACACCCTTGTCTGATCCATTTGTTTTCTTAGGTATATCTGATAGCATTTTAAGTGTATAATTTCTATATTCTTTTATATTCATCATTTCTAGAAAAGGGACTAAATTTTTTATTTTGGACAGAGCTTGGGTGAAATTAAAAGAGGGAGGATTCACTATTTCTATTTTACTTGGTTTCTTCTCCTCATGTAAGTCCTTTGATTTATTTTTAACTTCACCATGATCAATCTTAGTTATTTCTTTAAATTTATCCTTTTGAAAATCCTTACTTTTTTCCTTTCAATGTTTTTCCTGAGTCACTCCTTTATCTTTTAGGAATAGTCCCCCTGGCCTGCCTTCAATTGTATTCACTTTCCTAATTCTTAGTTTGTAGTTACTTTTTGCTTGTGCTACTGCAACAATAGTCAATTCTTTAATTTCCTCTTCCATTGGTCTTCTCAAATGACATTGATTTGTTTTTTATGATGCCTTAGGTAGGTAATTCTCTATATCACTTCCATTTTCTTGATCAGAGAGTATCTCTCACTCTTTCATATGGAAGTTATGCTTCTGACTACTCACATAATATTCATACCCATCCTCATCTGATGAAGAATATTCATTATCAATATGGTGAGGTCTTATTGACAACATATTAATAGTGTGATGTTCAATGTTTTGGTCATAAGGAATTTATTCCTTTTGAAATTCATGGGCCACTACACAATATTTAGGTGGACGTGGGAGTCTACATACTAGACACCATGGATTAATTTCTACAAGATGTGCTTTATTTTTCTTTAGAGGGTCAAGAGTCTCTTTAATATTTTGTATTTGATTCTCATCCAATAGCTTCCCATCCTTCCAATTAGTGTTTTAAGGCATGTCATGGAGCCTTGGTCTATCATTTTGGTAATGGGAATTTTGTTTGTGTACATTGTTGGGATTTGGTGGCATTATAACATCACCTCTTCTACCAAATTTTCCAGCAGCTCTTTTTTTGTTCTATAGTTAATGCAGTTCTCTTATCCTCTGTTAGGGATGCAGGGGATTTACTCTTGAGCTCATACCCTATCTTGGCATCAAAAGCATTAATGTAGAAATCTAGACACATTGCTTCTATTGGTTTTAATTCAGGGGAAATCTTATTGTACACTTTGGTGAACCTTATATTGAAATCAACCACTGACTCATTGTAATTTTTGGAAATATTGGCTATTTACCTCAAGATAAAATGTGAGATTTAATTACTCACATATTAATCCAAAAACTATTCCTTGGATTCAGCTAGAGAGTTGATTGATGCATCTAGCAAGTTTTTATACCAACCCTTTGCATCTTCCATTAAGGATTGCATGAACAACTTCATTTTGAGGTCTTCAACTTCTATTTCAAGGATTTTATGGCAGTGTCAAAACTATTTGTGTTCCTCTACTTTGATGGCATGAGTCCCTATGAATTTTGGGATGGAATTCCTCCAATCACTACTGATTGGGTCAAGAAAAATTTGGTACGTGAGAAAATCCAACTATTTGTATCCACTTGAAGGTCCTCTCAAATGATGGTTCTGTTTCAGTTGTTGGAATTGGCCTTGTGGGCCTTGATGGTATTGATACCGAGGCACATTTTTTTGTACATTCTGGTGAAAGTACAAATTGCCTTGGGGGTTTTTCTAGGATGGGTAGTATTGGTGGGGTGGGATGTATCATTGGCCAAGGGGCAGGTAAGTGTAGTTTGATTGCTAGGAATTTTGAGAAATGTTTTGTGGTCTTGTATTCTGAGGCATAATATTTTGTTGTCTGGGGGGATTTGTGTATCTTTGACCGCTAGGTCTTAAGTTTTGTTGGACACCCTGGTTGGTCAATCCTTGGTTACGAGACATATTATTTGTTGCATTTGGGGTATTATAAGTATTGTGTTAAGGTTGTGTGATAGAGCCACTACCTCCTCCTATATTTGTTTTAAGACATGGATGAGCTTCCAGTATTTGCACCTCTAATTTGTTAGGGGGCACATATCTTGGTCCACTTGCAGTAGGTTGGGAATTATTTTGAAGCACTTGTTGAGCCAACTCTTCTCTTTTCTTTATCATTTTCTTTCATTCAAGCTCCTTGTTTAGTTCCTCTATCTCTTGTTTTAACTCTTCAATAGTCAATTCTCTTTTCTTGGGAGGGTTGTTGTGTTTCTCTATAACACGTACTATGTGTGGAAAATAATTGTTTGACTGGAGTTGAGCTATTATATTCTTGTAACCCCTTTCAACCATATTATATGCTATTTCCTGGTCACTTCTGGCCTCAAATGCTGTCATCCATTAGATATCAGGTTCATATGTATGGAAACCAAGGCATGAGTGATCAGGTTCATTTTGATCTTGTTGAGGAGCATCCATTCCACTTTGCAACATCTCTTCACGTGAGTTAGTAGTGCCCTCATTTAATGTTTTCCCTATGAAACTATTTTCTCTTAATTTTTCGTAACTATGATCATGTTTATGTTATGAACTTTTCCTTTGGAATTTGAGGTAGGAGAAGACTTTGAATTATCCCTTTTTCCATCTATCCACTTTTTATATTTATTAGATTGATTGTTCTGATGTAATGATCTTCTTCCCTCCATCTTGTAGAATGCCAAAATCCTAGAATTCACTCTTTTTGGTGTACTTTTCAAACGTCCAGTTACTGACTTTAGTATTACTTTAGCAAAGTCACCCCCACTTTCTGATAAGTGGGAAAGTTACAATTTCTTTGTAAGATTTTATTTATAATGGTTCTTTAGTTTTTCCCAAGTAGAATTGCCTTCTTAGCTTTATGAAAATGTGATTACATAGATGTGAAATCTTAATGACTCTGTAATGGAATGGTCTGGACTCAGATTTGACTAGGTTATCCCCAACAGAGTCACCAAATTTTTGGGTTGCATGACTCAGATGGATAACTAAGTATTGTTGGTTAAGATTCTAGTATCAATGGTGTAAGGCATTATTAGTAAGCTTTGTTATGACAAGAGTAATGTTGTTAGATTTTTTCAATAATATGATTTATAATTCTCCACCCTAAGATAAGGCACTAGTCATTTAATGTTACAGTTTCCTAGATCTTTCATAGGAACTATAACATTCAAAATAAATTTTAAACTTCATTATTAGTGTGAATGTATGTAGATCTAAATTATAACATGTTCTCATTCTTAAATATGATGTTACCATGAAGATTAGCTAGATCTTTAAGGTATTTCATCTATTAAGCAATTAAAGGAGAATTTATCTATTAGTTTACAACGTATATGACAATTGGCACAAGAGTATCTAAAAATGCATTATAGGGATCACCCTCTCGAGTTTTACAGAGCCCAGAGTGTAGAGGGAAAGCCTAGCAAGCTTTCACATGTTAATTGGCCAATCCTCAAATTTATTGATCATTGAATTTGGAAAATTCATAGATAAATGATTAGATAAAGCTTGGTTCATTAAAAATAACCAACATGTTATACCTTAAACTAAACTATGCACAATACATTTGAAACTCCTATTCAACGCTCACTTAGAGTTGATATGTTTGTTTGTATGAAACATAGACTTCACACTTTTATGAGAAGATATGGAGACCATGTAGATCCCTAAGATGATTTATTTTTACGCCATTGAGATTATTAACACTATATTTCACTTTACACATGAATTTTTTAATTATGATAGATCATATTTTACTATGGAAAATGTTTGTGAAACACACAAGAATTTACATAAATATAATAGTGACATCCTACAATGTTAAGGTACAGCACCTACTATTAATATTATGAATGATTAATATCATTTTATTCTTTTAAATCTCATCTAATTATACTTATTTACACATATATCATATGGGTGTTTTTATCCTATATGGTAGTTAGGTAAGAATGAAATGAATATCAAAGAGAATCACATGAGAAAATGAAGAGGTCTTAAAGAAATTGTAAAAGGGATATACTTCCCAAGCTTACATACAAGATATGATCTATGCATATATACTTCAAGTGGATGATATTTATAGAATAAATAGTTTGATATGAATTAATAGTCCATTAAAAAATATGTAAAATTTTGTGCAACTTTGATAGGATGCTTTAAAAAATACTTTGCAAGAATTCTCATAGCCTTCTAGTTTGAAAGATAGTAAAAGAAAATATTTGTATTAATAAATTTGACCTAGAGGGTAAATAATATTCATGATGATATTCAATTTTTTATAAAATACACATTGAATTTGTTCCTTCAAGGTATGAATAGGTAGTGGAACACTTGGAAAATGGATACATTTAATACCAAGTTCTAAAACTATTTCAAGATACTAATGTAAGAATTTGTAACTTTATTTTTTATCTATTCTAAAATTATGCTAACAACCAACCATCAAACATTTAAAAACCACAAATATCTAGCCTTCTAGACACTTAAAGATTTTGGAGGGAGAATTAACTACATGTATAAGAATCAATAATCTTCTTGTAAGAGTAATATATTTTTCTATTAGATCACCAAAATATTGGGAGGACAATTTCACCTAGTGTCACACCTTGTCTTGTTTTTATTGATTTACTTTTACCTTCAAAGGTGAAAAGGATGATAAATGCAATCATGATTTTGATATGCTTGCTAAAAGAATGAAATACTAAACTAGGTATTATGTTTATATCAAGTGAAAGTGTTTATAAATACTAAATATGGCTTTGAAAGAGTAATTATGTTTACATTGATGAATAACATGCATTGCTATATGAATATGCCAAAGTTTTATGTTGCATATGTATTTATTATGAACGTTTAACTACCTTGGTGTTGTACTAAGTTAGTTACACGAACAGGTTCAATCTTATGAAAGGGAGGGGAAGTATCACTCAGGATAAGTGATTTTTTGGGTATGTAAGATTTACTGATGAGCTCGAGCACCTAGAATTACCTACAAAACCAAGATTAACCTTCTACACAAGAGCATCAAGAGGATGAAGTGTTGGAATATCGTGCAATAACTAAATATGATATTATCCCACTCAAAACGATACAATATGCATCAACACTCCCTTGAACTATTTGAGTTGATATGAACTCATCTGAACTAACTAGAAGGGAGAGGTGAGTGTTGAATATATAGCATAATATAGGAAAATAATTCCAAGATGGGTAATAACTCCCAAATAACCAAATTAGGTGGGAGTTATACCTACATGAAAAATGCCAAATAGGTGGAATAACCTACTCAGAAAGAGACAAGAGAGTGGTTTTGTGAGGTGGCATAAAAGGCCAAAAGATGGTGTGAGACTCAACCACCCAAGTGTGGGTGAGAGTGACACATGTAATTGATGGATTACACCATGTTTCCTCACATAAACCATGTCTCACATAACCTAAGTATGCTTAATAATGTGTAAGAAAAATAAATATTAAAAAACCTACACCAACACCCCCCTTAAGCATAACTTAGGTGGGTGAAAGAATGAAATGATGCAAAGATGGGTCCCAACTACAAGGCCATGTTAGGTACCCATGTATAATGATGAAACCTCTCAAAAGATGAGAAAGTTAAAACTCGTAGGAAAAAACTCTCTCTCAAGAGAGAAGAAGGACCATGCAGTCCCCCAATGTAGAGTCTCCTGCATTGTTGGTGAATGTTCAACATAAGAAGCTGAAGATGATCCAAGATCATTGAACAACATTCCTCCACTTAGGAAGAAAGAAAACCAAGGATGTATGCAATATATCTTCCCATTCCTAAAAGGAATATGTAGGAAGAAAGATGAAAATGTATGAAGTCTCTAAACTCTGCTCAAGTGTCCCCATGTCGATGTTGAAAGATGACACCATCGCATTGGGTGTTATAGGACACACTATAGAAGATGACAATCCAAGACCTAGTGGAGATGTATGTAGAACAAAATCTGAAGACAAACGTGCCTCCTCTAAATGTTGCTCAATAATAGCCACAATCATGTCAAACTATGAAGAATGATCATGTGGGTAAAGAACAAGAGGGTTATAAGGTTTCCCCTCAACATTTGAAGAAGACAAAGAAAATTCATCAAAGAGAAGATGTATGCACTCAATTGTGTCCTCCAATTTTGCAAGATAGGACTCACAAAACAAACTTGCATTTTTTGTCAAGTACTCATCCCAAGTAGTTGTGTTTGGAAGATAGTGAATGTCCTATTCCACCGAATCAATATAAGTCATAGATGTAGCAATACTAGTATCATCATTAACAACAAGTGATGTAGGAGATGAAGTATCAACACATATCTCTTGAACCTTAGTTGAAATAATACCAAGGTTCACTTGGCCATACTGAATCTCCTCAAAAGTGTTCACACTAGATGCCTAAGTGTGTACATCAGTCGAAGGAACATTAGAGGCAAAATGTGAGAAGGTGTATAGTTTAGATTAATGATTTTCCTCCCCAACTACAACAATATCTTTTCTATGCAAATCTTGAATAATCATAGAATCTAGTGTGAACTCAACACTCTTTCCTTCCCCGCCATGTGTGATCTAATAGATAAAAAGGATTTTTTTTTTCAATGAAGGTACACAAAGGACATCATTGAATAATCCTTCATATATTTCAATAGATCCTTTCCCACAAACACGCATATATGTGTTGTTAGCCATTAGGATGTTTGGTGATGAACAAGTTTCAAATGAAGAGAACATACTCTGTGATGAATCCATGTGATGTGAAGCTCTAGAATCAAGGATCCATCTCCTTGACTCAGAATCTACAATTGCAACAAGTGCTTTCCACTTTTGTTTCTCTGACTTTGGTTTAGAAGAAGATGATGAATCCTTTGACATAGTTTAAGGAAAATTGATTTTATTCTTTGCTAAAATATTCTTCAACTCATCAATTTTTTTTAAATAATATTGATGTTCAGCATGCCCAAATTTCTTGTAATATGCACATGTGGGATTCTCCTTCTTAGACGATTCCCCTTTTGAGGAAAAGGATTCACATTCTTTTTGTGGCTTGTTCTTTTTATTTCTTTTTATTTATTTAAGATGCCCTAATTATTTCTATACCTTAGGCTCACTAGCCACCAATTATTGTGACTTGGAAATCTTCATGAGACCCATTTGAATTAGCTTCACTTCCTCTTAGATTAGAAGATCTAAAAATGCATCAAATGTAGGCACAACATATGCAGTTCCCACAGAAACAAGTTACACTGAATACTCAAGACCAAGCTTGGATAACACATTGAGAATCAACTATAAATCCTCCTTAGTAATCTTGTAATCCTTTAGCTATGTTCTTAGTGGAGATATAGTCTTGGATGTGGTTGAAATTTTTTGGATCAAGATTCATCAAATTATTATCAATTTGATAACCTCTAATCTTATCAGTTTTACCATACAAGTTTTTAAGAGTCTCCCAAGCCTCCTTAGGTGTCTTGCATGATTCAAGATGAAATTGTAAATCAAAAGAGACTAGTGATCAAATGTAACCAAGAGCTCTCTCATGATTGATCTCCCATTTTTCCTTAGCATCAACATCAATAGGTTCAAGAATAGATTCTTTTACATAACCTATGCAACCTTTTTCCCTTAGATAGTTCCATACTAATTTTTTCCATAATTCATAATTATATGGAGTTAGGAGTTCAATTTGAGATAAATCCCCATTTTACTATCACACAACAAAAGAAATTAAAGCAATCAAAACACCACAAGATCACCCCCAAAAATTTACTCAATCAATGATCCCGCTAGAAAAATATGATGGTGGCACTTTATAATTAGTGTGCTTACAATTATGAAGTTGTTATTAGAGTTTTACAATGTCCAAAATTAGACCCAAATATTGAATGTACAATATAATCTCAAAATAAGAACCTCAAAATAGCACCAATGTGTAGTGATAAAAAATATCAACTTTCAAAAAAAGAATCACCTCGATCTGAGGTCGTATGTGAAAGTTACAGTCGTTTGAAGTTCCAAAAACAAGAATTGCCCTTCAGATCTGCTGAGAAAACTAATTTTCTAGAAAATTCGGATCACTTGAGAAAAAATAAATTATAGCACTACAAATAGAGAAAAATTCTACCCTAAATAAAAAAAATCTCACAAAAAGACCTCTGATGGCTAAGAACAGGTCTCCCAAAGCTCACCTTCCAAACTCAAAAGCTCAATGGAGAAGGGGGGAAAATTCAAACTCCACCTACTAATGTCAGCATGATGTTGCCACCAATTTTAGCTAAGAATCTCGATATTTAGTAGGGCCACCAATTTTGGTTACAACTTTGTTCTCTTGATAAATTTAGTGATCACTAAATATAGTGATGCCGCCAGAAGTAGAAGAGGCACCAAATATCAGGGCATAAAAGCTGAGGTCGTGTGTAGTACAAAGAGGGTATAGCAGGTATAGGTCTGGATTTGAAGTTTTTATTTTTGAAATTTAAATAAAAATAATAGAAAATGCTTGAGCATTTATAAGGCATGCGACCTTTTGAAAGTTATTGAATTTTGTATTAGTAATTTAAAAAAAAAAATGTCTACAGGTTTTAAAGGACGCGAGGCCCACAACCTATTCTTATGATATGGACAAGGTACCATTACGTAGGTACCTATACATGCCTGTGTAGGGGTAAACCCCTTTTTATTTTTATTTTCATTTTTTATTTATTTTTTATTTATTTTTTGTTTTTCTATTTTTCAAATAAACAATTTTTATATTTTGAATTTGTTTTTTCTTTTTATTTTGAAAAAAATAAAATGAAAAAACCAGTGTAAAAATTATGATTTTTTTGTTTGGAAAAAAAAATCACCTTGATATGTGTGCAAGGAGTCTTTGGGCAAAATTGTTTTGTCCCAAATTCAACTTTATCCAAATGTGACTAATTATATATGAAAAAGGGGGATTTTGGGCCTTTTGGACACAATGGTGTAGTCTGTTTTGGCTCAAAATGCTCCTAGAAAAATATCAATACTTAATTTCTCTCAAATTTGAGAAGGGGCTTTTAGATCTGAAATCTTTGATACCATGTAAGAGTTGTTGATGAACTCGAGCACCTAGGATCACCTGTAAAACCAAGATTGACCTTCTACACAAGAGCAAAAAGAGGATGGAATGCTAGAATATGGTGCAATAACTAAATATGATATTATCACACTCAAAATGATACAATATGCATCAACACTCCCTTGAACTGTCTGAGTTGATATGAACTCATCTAAACTAGCTAGAAGGGAGAGGTGAGTGTTGAATATATAGCATAATATAGGAAAATAATTCCAAGAGGGGTAATAAATCCCAAATAACCAGATTAGTTCAGAGTTATACTTACATGGAAAATGCCAAATAGGTGGCATAACCTACTCAAAAAGAGATAAGAGAGTGGTTTTGTGAGGTGGTTGTTGACAATGATTTTACTCACAGCAACAGGCCGAATAAAAATCTTCATAGACAAACTGTAAAGAAGCCTATCCTTCTTGAAAAATATGGAACAAGACAATCTTAAAGGGAAATCTACCTAAATAGAACAAAAGACTGACTCGGTTCAATCCCAAGTGTCTAGTAATCAGGTCATGATCTACTAGGTTCACTTCAGGGTATGATGTGATTTTGTTGTTAATCTCAAAGGGAATATGTTCATTTTTAGTTTTATCAAATATCATAAGATTTTCACACAAGATTTCCAATTCATTCATAAAAATAACATCACAAAATCAAAAGATTTAGAAATATTATTTCATGAGCATCGACAACTTCAATTTTTGTATCACTTAAGTAGATTTAGCTTTAAGCATTCAACAAGTTTCAATATAAAATGAAATATTTTCAATAAGTTTCCACCGATTCATCTATTTTTTAGAACATTTTCAAAATTAAAAAATATATTCTAAAACAAAGCATAAAATTACTAAAAATTGAAATTTCTCTCGATTATTCTCCACGCATGCCCCAAAGAATTAATTAAATCAAAGAAAACCGCTTTATACTTCACCAGATTGCTTCACAGCTACATATAAAATAGTGTGAGATTTTAAAGAGAGGGTTTTAGTTTGGACACCGAGTAGGTTTTGCATGCACCCTTAAATTGTGCAACACACAGTCTTGTTCAACTGAACTAACAAAACCAGATACAAAAGATTCATTAGATAGGTAGCTATCAAATTGTCTCTAATATTAATCAATGTCTACATGCATACAATTTTTTAGACCGGAATGATTTAGAAAATAGGAAAAGAGAACAAAACTTAGAGAAATTTTGGCTCTTCCGACATCCACAAATTCTGAACTTAAAATGAAAATAAAGCAATAAATGCCCTTTTATAGAAACAAGGTCCTAAGATATTTTTACTTAAATTCTTTCAAAGAATCAAAAATAGCAAATCGAAAGGTAGAACGTGGCAGACACCAGCTGTCATTTAGAATATTCTAGATGGAATCAAATATTTGACTTCATCAACATCAACACTCTTCACTCCTTACTTCGGTACACAATATTCCGCATAAACCAAGGCTATCAACATCATTCCAAATACCAGACATAATACATCCACTGAGATCCATAACATCCTACAAAACTACAAATCAAATATTATCATAACACCTCTAGTATCTGGTATTCTTTTATCATTCAAGGCTCAGACTCAGACTTCGATCTTTGTCTTTCATCTCTTGATACTCTCAAAAAGTTCCTAATATTTGATGTGTATTCTCTTTTGAAATTCTTTGTATAGATTTCCAAGTAATTTTAAGCCTGGTATATTATTCTCATACTCAAAGTATTATATCATTTCTCTACACTCTGTCTATTTCATATTTATCTATAGTGTTCTTGCACTGTATGATCTCATCAATGACCTCCCAAGTTAATAGCTGAATAGGATCTTTGTTTATTCTTTCAATCCATTCCTTGAAAGCTTGAGCTTCTTTACCCTCCTGTCCTAATGTTTGGGGATCATAATTTTGGCATGCTAACAATTCAATAAAATCTTGATACTTATCAAGTAAATTTTTACTTTCCATGGTGACCTTCTCAAAACCTTTAACACATTGTTTCAACATGTCACCTTCTCATTTCAATTGTTTCTTCCATTTTTCTAGCAATAGAGCTTACTACTCTAACATTACATTTCCTTGTATTAAACCTTGGACATCTGTTTGTAGGAGAATTTTGATGCTTTGATTTTCAATATTAATTTATTCCCGACGAACCTTGCATTGACTTTCAAATATTTTTGATTTTATAGACCAATAGTATGCTTCCTTATATTTCCTTATTGCATCTATGATGAATTTTTCTCCCTATTTTACCCAATATTCAATCCATTCTTCAAATACATTCATTTTATGTCGAATGGCTACAATTGCATCTACCTACTCTTGTGACATTAATATTGGATGTTGGATCAGATCTGTTTGTGCTTGAATAGATAGGGTTAGAAATTTTATAAAATTTTCTAAGGTAGCAACCCATTCTTTCAATTCTCTTTTCTTATTTTTATACTTTTGTACTCTAGCAATAGTGGCATCCAAGTTCACTTTTATTTCATCCAACTCTTGCTTCCAAGATGAATTTCCAAGATTAATACTTGTTATCTTATACTCCTCAGGTGTTATTTCATGTCTGTCTTAATCAGCTATTGGAGTAGCTATATGGACAGTTCTATGACCATCTACATTCCTTTTCTATGACATTTTTTTATTTAGCTCTGCACAGGTAGGATTTGGAGTATCTATTTCCTATACAAAACTATTAAGGTCTAGAGGCAATACTTCTACTTCTATTGGGGAAGCCAATTCCCTGATCAACCAATCAGGCACACCATTATTTAACTCTACCTCTGTAGCATTTATTTGTTCTTGATTTTCACTGGGTTCAAGAATATCTTCTCTTATTTCTTCAACTTTATCTGTTACTTCCTCTAAAATGGGAATTTCTTCAACAATTTTTGGCATAGAGTCAAGATTACTAAGATTTGGCACTATCTCCTTTGTTTGGAGACTTACATTTCCTGTCTATCCAGATGTTCAATATCAATTTCCTGAAAATTACCTTCCTTATTACCTAATACACTAGGATTATCTTCATTTTCAACTTCTTCACCTATAATTTGTGTAGCTTCCTTTTCAACTTTAGTTTCAACCAAGTCCTCTTCTGATTTTCTGAAGACCTGTGATTGTTCACTATCATTTAGCACATTCCCAAGCGAGGGCCGGGAGTCAAAATTATCTTCAACAACTATTTCATCAATAGGATCTTGCTCTGCAGTCTCTTGTGTTTCCATCTCAAGAATATCAAGGTTCCCCACTTCTGAGGCGAGTGTTCTGTTGGTGATTTTTCTAGTAGAACCCAACAATTCTCTAGAGAGTTTTCAACTCTCATAATGAAGAAACTATAAGGTTAGTGGCCAACATAATGAGCCCATGATTTTGTAATCCTTGCTCCTTCACTTCTGGCTCTGTTAAACCGGGGAGGGTAATCCCTAATACACTATCATGAAATATATCAAATTAATAATAGATTGATTCCTGGTTAAATGCAAATAAAGCCCACCCCACTGAATATCTGGCATATCCCCTAAGTGAGTGACTAATTATTTGCTACGAATCAAAAATACTTCCATCCCATACACAATTCCTTAAAAAATGGACTTTAAATTAATATTGTTCTTATTTTAAGTTCAGGGCTAGGTGTGCTACTTCCTCACTTTTTATGTAAGATTTTCTGATAAACTGACCAGTGTCTTATCAATTAGAGCAACAAAGTCAAATATGCAAGGATTTGTAATATATGAACTACTCATTTTAGAAGTATGTGAACTACCCTCATACTACTTTACAGATTATGAAAACTCAAAATGCCTAAAAGAAACACTCACTACTTACCAATCCTAAGCAATTTATTACAAAGTTTATACCCTCTTCAAGCATTTTAATCAACTCTTTGAGTTAAAAATGAGAAAAAAATAATAAATTCAAATAAAACCATTTGAAGACAAATGATAACACCATTAGCATTTTTCATTCATAACTTGTGGGTATGTGCAAGATCATCATGGAAAAAATAGGCCCTTAAGTGGCGATAAAATTCAAAAAAATCAGAGTTAGGCAACTTGACATAAAAATTTGAATAAGTTATATATATTACTTCAAAAATGTGTAATCTAATAGAATATGTAGCAAATTGAATGTAGTTTCTAATCTACTAGGTTTATTTTTTTTTTAAAATCTATTTGAAGAAAATTTGAAATTTCAATGTAGTAGTACTTAAATTTTAGGGAAAAAATAAGTAGGTGTCTGTCTGACCACCGTAACCACAATAAAATGATAATATTATTTTATAATATTTTAGATATAAGTAGAGGACTCATGTCTCAATGTGATGCATATTTTTTTGTAATTTTTTAAAATTAAATAATTAATTATGAATTATTTATTACAGCTTTTTAAAAATATGAAAACTCGTATGTCTGACCACCTTAACTTGGTCAAAACTTCATGAAATTCATTTTTTTGTTTTTTATACTATAGTATGTGAAGCATAGAATGTGACACATGTTTTGGATTCAAAAAATGTGATACTGTTTAAAAGCTATAGATGTTTTTCAATCAGGACTTTAGTCGTAATTCAAATAGAAAATGAATAATAATTATTTATTAAATTCAAAATAAAGCATAATTTATATTGGTGGAAAGCTGAGAATATCCTTTAAAAATCCTTTTCATTTCATCAATTTTGAGTAAAGAAAAAGTTGTCAGCCACATGGGCCATCATATCACTTACATATCGCCACTTTTTGGCCCATCATGATCCTGCACATACCCTTGTGAGAAATATACATAGGAGAGTATTTGTTTCCAAACAAAGATACGTCTCTACATCAGTAGTTTATATAAAACTAATTTAAGATTGTTACATACAATACTTCATTCTAAAAACCATCTATTAGCCTATTTACCCATATTCGATTCAAAATGCCTTTTCTGAGCAAAGCATTCACCCAAAACCCTATTGAGACTTAAAATTTTGACCACTATAATGAGCCTAGAAATCCCTTTTATAGAATAAGGGAGCAACAAGCATCAGGTTCAATTACATTTACATTTCATTTCATTTTGAGATCATTTACACCAAAATTTGAGATGTCCAAAGTTTGTTACATGAAATCATTGAGGAAAATGGAAGAGTAAAAGACAACATTCCACATCCCCTACATGTAGACCCACTAGCTCCTCAAAAGGCAGAGTCGGTTGTAACAATAACATCCTCATCCTTTCTGACCAAAGAAGATTCTCCACTCGTAGCCTCAACAAAAACTTGCATACGACCCAACACTAGGAAGTCTGACACCTCTCCTATACACCAACCTGAAAAGTGTTGGTGTGACTAAATGTCTTGTACCTAGCTAATTCATTCACTAGGTAATTAGGGGACATATTCACATGTTAAGTTTACTTAGGGTATAAGATTCTTTCTAGAAGTCTTATTTGGCTTTTGGGTGAAGCCACAATAGTGGTTTACAATTTGATAGAGGAAGGAAAACTGAGAAAAAATGACCCCATGGCAAAAAAATTGGTTTTAGGGGTTTGAATGAACCTACAACTTCGACCGAACCAAAAAGGGGTTCGATCGAAGTAAGGTTCAAACGAATCCATTAATTAATGGGCGCACAATTCCTTCCCAAAAAAAAAAAACAAAAATGCATATTGAAGGGGGTTCATAAACCCTAGTTCGCTTGAACACCTGGGGGTTCGAGCGAACCCCCCTTTTCCCACCTCACTACTCTCTGGCACAAAAAAAACCAGATTTTTTGCCCTTCGAAGCTCGGGTTGAGGATGAAAATGGAGGAGACTTCACGAACCCAACTGGAATCAGATAGTCCCCAAAATGAGCTATCTAACGAATATAATTTAATATGTTTTGATTTTATTATGTATTTGTTTTTTTAGTTTTATTAAACATAGGTTTTTCATCAAAAATGAAGGTCTCTGTTTTGCACATGTGGAAAAATAGCAAATTATCAAAAATAAATATTGAAAAATATGAGTACACTAGATATTGAAGTCCTTGATCCAACAAAAAATAAATAAATTGAATTTTGATATATACAAAAAAAGTTACACGTTATACGGTCGCGCTATGTCTGAATTGTAATTGGTTTACTTCAAAACTTGATTAAAGAACAAATATTCAATAAAAAACTATCTAACAAAGTGGAAGCACTATATATTGGAGTTACAAATCGAAATTTGAAATAATTAGAATTTTATCCTTTATGGAAAAAAAGTTATGCATTTATACGGTGTGTGTCACTTTTTAAAAATGTTGTTTTCTGAAAAAACTAGTTTTCATGGGAGATGGAAAAATAAGTGTTGGTTTAGCCGCTATATATGTCTGAATGTGAAGATTTAGTTAAAGAAAATTATTTCAATGTCTAGTTTGGCCAAAAATTGTAAACCACTATTGTGGGATCACCCTTTACTTATCTTATCTAGCTAGTATTGCTTGATTCCTAAGTAGTTAGTTTGTTAGTTGTCTCATATTATAGGATTAAGACACTTGTTGAATGCTCATGTCTAATCTTATCTCTCTACCTTGCCTTTATAAGCAAGGAATTTCATGTACATTTGCATTCAATCAATTAAAGCTTATTCAAGCATATTCAACCATTATTCAATCTTGCATTTTGAAACAAACTTTCTTGCCATTCTCTCTCTTGTGGAAGTGGTTTTGGTCTAGCAACTGTTTCTGAGGGTGTTGGGGAGTCACCATTTACTCCCACATGGTATTAGAGCTCCAGTGTTGCATATTCCTTCCCAGATCTGAGGGTTTCATGGTGGATTGAAGATTTTGCTAGGTGCAGATTGGGGTTTCATTGACCTCATAGTTGAATCTAGGGTGTCAAAGAAAGTCAGGTTTGCCTTTTGTTTCTTCAAATTTGGATATGTTTTGGCTGATCTATGAAGGGTTTGGAAAAGTGTGAAGAGAAGTTGATCCAGGAAGTCACTATTTTTTTGGAGCACTTTGAGCCTAGATTTGCATCACCATTGTGCTCAGATGGCTTCGTAGATGAATTTTGATTGCCAATTCATCCATTTTTGGTAAAATTTGTTTTTAGGCAAAAAAATATTTCCTGAATAGGTCGTACGACCCGTAGGTCGAATTATTGTATTTAGCAGAAAAAAAAATCAATTTTTTTTTTCTACGGATTTTATTTTATTGGCAAAAATTTAAAAAATTTCAGAGCAAATTTTATTGTTTTCAGGAAATAGTATTGGAAATATTTTGGGGGTTTTATTAAAATTTTTGGCAAAATTCCTTGGCGGATATTCACTCTGTCATCAAATCCATATGCAAGGTACTTGTCACATCTTGCACAGTTGACTGCCATTTGTAGTGCATCGTCCGGTCTGCACTATTCATCCATCATTGTCATCAGCTAGATCGACATAATTCCACGGGTTGTATTTTGTTAGAAGGATATTTTAAAGCGGCAGGAATCGACGCTCTATGTTGTCGACATATTCCATTATCAAATCGGCTTGTATAGTACCTATCACATCGCTGCATCAACTATTGTCGGTGGTATGAAAGTTTTTCAAATGGCAAGCCTTTAATAATTAAAATTATGTACAAATAGCCATTGTTTTCGCTCCCTTTGTGCTCGAAAATAGCCATTGTTTTCATTTTATCATAACTTTTGCTAAAAGAGGTCATTTTTCAGAAATGAAATATCATTGGAAAGCTGGAAGTCTCAATTTTTTAGTGGTACAAATGTTTTGCAGAAATTTGTAGTTTTGTGCCATTTTTTTCAGGTTGAAGCTGATCATTGTTTTTTGCCTCCAAGTTCATATTTTTTTGCTCCAGACTCTTATTTTTCCCAAATTTGCGGCATTGGGAAGGTTTCAAGAGCACTTCAGTTCTATTCATGAAAATTTTGCAGATTTGTTTCCAAATTTTCATAATTTAAGTTTGTAGCTAATTTGATATTTTGGGATACTTTGTTGCAAATTTGCAAAAAAAGTGTGAATTTGTTTGGGACAAACGAGTTAATTACTTGTATTGTGAGGGAAAATTATTGTTCCTCTCTTGTAATATCTGATTATATCATGGATTCACCAAAAGTTATGCTTCTAACCCCATTTAACTATCATGAGTGGAAATCACAAATGGGGATGTTATTGTTAAAATTGAAGTTGCAAAAGAATCACATATGGCCAAGATCCAGAACCCAATGAAGCTGTAAAAAAAAAAGAAATGGCTTGATAGGAGGGATGAAGCTCTTGGTATTCTTCTTTTGTCCATTTCTCCATATCTTAGATATCATGTTACATCTTGCACACATCCTAATCAAGTTTGGACTACTTTAGAAAGTCTCTTTGGTAAGCCAAATAAGATGAGGAAATTTAAGTTGGAGAATGAACTAATGGGTCTTAACCCATCAGATTTTGACAATATCCAAGACTTCTTCTCTAAGCTCAATTCTTTAAGATTGCAGTTATCTAATTGTGGGGTCACTAAAGAGGATGAATAGTTGATTCTTTCTATTCATGCTAAGCTTGGTCCTGATTATTCAGTGTTTGTTTCTACATTCTATGCTACAATGGATGCCATTGGAAATGCATACAAAATTCCTTCTCTTGATGAATTAGCAACTCAACTCACAAGGGAACAAGCAATTGGTTCACATGGGCACATTGAAGTCTACTACATCTCATGCTCTTTTTGCAAAGGATACAAAGGCTCCAAGTGGAAAAGGTAAAAAGCATAACAAGGATCCCAAGCATAATGAGCAAGGTAAAGATCCACCTTCACATAGCATTCTTGAGTCTACACCCTCTGCTAAAGAGGAATCATCTAAAAAGAAGAAGTTAAAATGTGAATATTGCAAAAGGCTACGACATGATGAACATAGATGTTACAATAAGAAGATTTATGAACTCACACACCTTCTTCAAAAGAATAACATTCAATTTCCCTCATCAGTGTCTTCTACTTCTTCTTCAACATCTGAATCGGCAACCCCCTTATCATCATCTCAGCCAGAGAATAAAGGATCTACATCTGGGCTACATAAAATGAAAGGACATGCACTCTTGGCCTCTACAAGTCCTGAATCTAATAGATGGCTTCTTCATTCAGGGGCATCTCATCATATGGCATCTTCTATGGGTATGTTCTCTTCTTTTGAGCCTTGTAATTCGCCTCATATATTGATGGGTAACAATACATTTATGAAGGTAAGTGGGAAGGGTTCTATTGACATGGGGGGAGGGACTTTTAATGATGTACTTGTTGTAATATGTCTTGTAAGTGTTGTCATTGATGGCAACCTAACCTAAGTCATGCATCCAATCTATAGTATAGTTTTGGCAGAACATAATGAAGAACAGGGTATCTGGTTGAAGGTAAAGATGTTGATCTTTGTGCATCAGCTATTTATCAATTTGTGTTGCACACCTCAGGGATGATTGCTAGGTATCTTTAATACCTTAATCTAGAATTTTGTGGCTACACATTCACTAGTATGCGATCTAGGGGATCCGGTGTGCAAATATTTTTGTTATCTGTGCTTGAAGGCCAACCCGATGAATTTAGTAATCATGGATGTATAAAGAGTAAAATTAATTAAATGTCTTCGTGCTCGATGATTTTTTTTTTGGTCCTCTCTATATCTTAACCAAATTTGGAGGATGCACATAGATAATTAGTGGTGGATCTAGCTGACAATTGCAAAGTATCTAAATGTTTCATCAAGCTGACATAAGGATGTTCAAATCCCTGATAGCGGATATATATATGAGATCGGTCCTATCATTTTGTGTGTGAAAAAGTATGAACATATTATGGGGAATAGAAAATGTGAATTATATCAGTGTGTGGTGCTAAATTCAACAAAGTAATGGTGTGAATTGAAGTGAAGAGCAAATAAGGGTAGAGTAGAGCAAAGCAAAGTACAAATTTAGATAGAGGACTCAGAATCCAATTGATGAGCTTCACCGGAACTATAATCTAGCATGAAAAAATGCTACTATCTCAATTCAAATTTTAGATGGTTTTAATTTGAACTTTTGTAAGGTAGTGAGCCTTCCCTTTTGAGTAGTGAGCTCTAGGTAGTGTGCCTGAATGCAAGTGCATTCTCTTTTGTAAAACTTTATTTGAGTACTCAAATTGTGGATTAACCTCCACTGTGGTTTTTCCCCTAACAGGGTTTCCACGCAAAAAAATCCTTGTGTTATGATGTTATGAATGTTTTATTTGAATGCTTGCATCTTTCCTTTAATGTACAGATTGAGTTTCAGATTAATAAAGTTAAAGATTTTTTGAACACTAATTCACCTCCCCTCTCAGTGTTCCATTGAGTCCAACAATTGGTATCAGAGCATCTGGTTCCTTTGAAGAAGTTTAGGAGCTTGAGGCGTATCTTGGAATGTAATGGACTCTGGTAGTCTTCAACAATAGCTTCTAGTAGCACTTGATGACCTTGATCAGTCTAAAGCAGAAGTTCAGGAATTGAAAGAAAATATGAAGGATGCTGAGAAGTTTATTCAATCACTGAAGGATCTGATTGTTAAATCTAGGGTGAAGAGGAAGGATCTTTGTGATTAGGTACAAAAAAAGGAGAATGAAAATATGGATGATCCTCACCTGAATCATACCTTGAAGGAAATGGTTTTGAAGAATGTGAAAAGCTCGCCAGAGACAATGGAAACCTAAAAAGTGAAATGGAATCTATGATGATAAAGATGACTAAAGAGATTTAAGAAAGGAAGAAGAATGAGGAAAGCCTTTCCTAGTCCTTAAAAGAGAAATCTGATGAATACAGTAGAAAGAATGGATAATTCACTTAGTTGGAAAGTGAACTACAAAGATCCAGAAACAATGAAGAAGAACTTGGTAAGAAGATTGCTACTCTCAGAAATGAACTCACTATTGCAAATGAATACAAGAAGTTTAAGATCAGTTCTATTAGAATTGATGAGTTGACTCAAGGACAAAAGAATGCTAAAGACAAGCGAGGACTTAGATATGAAGAAGGAGAAAGTTTTGGATCTAGACAAAAGAATTTCAGACAAAGAAATCAAATGAACAAAGGTGGAAGGTATCTGGTAAGACAACCTAATGCTCAAAAATTTAATGGATATTATTTTGCTTACAATAAGTTTGGTCATATGGCCGCTCAGTGCAAAAGTAAAATGAAATCAAGCAATCCATCATTCACTGGTCATTGTTTCAATTGCAAAAAGTTTGGTCATAAATTAGTTGAATGCATAAATGTGTTAAACTACTCTATAAATAGAAGGAATGTCAAATGCTATACATGTGGAAGATTTGGGCATGTTGCTAATCAATGTAGATCAAGAAGAAATCAATGGAATGATTGGTATGGACAAAGAACTACCGCATGTTACAATTGCAATAAGTATGGTCACATTGCAAGATTCTACATAAATAAAAATGTTGATAGTAGAGGTCCGGTACATAGAGACAAAAATATACAGAAAGGTGACAAAGAAAAAGGAAAAATTATTGTGGATGAAATGAGAGATCAAATGAAGAAGACATAGGTGAAGAAGAGCGAATCTGAAGCTGGAAATGGATCTGCACTGGAACTTGCTTCTGGTAATTCTTCTGGAAATTGATCTCAGGCCATGGGCCTAGGGGGAGTTATTCAAGAAAATATTTCCTCCCCTGATTTGTAGCTAGTATCAAAACATGAAGGATGATCAAAAAGGTGTTTCAATGAGATGCAAAAGTTTTGGTGGACATTTGCAAAAGAATTCAGAGAATCATAGGTTTGTAGAAGAATTTTTCTTTCACTGTCTAAGAAAATAGAGTATCTGGAAATATTAGGGAAAATGCATTTATTGCAAGTGTGTGAACTATAAAAGTGAACTTGTGACTCTCATTTGTTACTTTTCATTGAAGAAAGAAGGAGGAGAGCACCTAGTTGCAGAACTTCGAAGCAAAGAAGCTAATTCATCAGCGAAACTCGAAATTCATCAGGTATTTTGATTGTTTTTAGAATCTTCATACAATTTGGTGTGCGGTTGTAAACCCTAAGAACAAAAAAGAAAATGGATCAAATTAAAGGGTTGATTGTTCTAGATGAATATGGTAGTGCAAAGTTTAGGTCTATGAGGAATTTTTTGCTGCTCGATGAATTGAAGCAATTGAATGAAGCAAATCACAATAATTTGGATATTTGGAATGAGTTTCTGTACTTTGTGAACATGAAATTTGTTAAATTCATCCTAAGAAGATTGCATGATGATATCTTAACTCTAGAAAAACCTTACACAATTTCAAAGGAGGTGATCAAGAATTTGACTGGATTATGCAAAGTCAGAGACATACCAAGGAAGAAATCTATCTGGAACAAAGAGGTTGAAACCCTAACTGAAATAATTGGAGATGAGAGGGTGCTGATAATTTCAACGATAAAAAATCATGTTACGAAGTACATTGTGCATGGGATTACATATAAAATCTTCTATAGAAATCGAGAAGGAGAAACTTCGGCTAGCGCAGTGTACATTGCTCACAAAATGATAATTGAAGGTCGAGACTTTGACCTGTGCGAATAACTAAAGGATCAGTTAATGGAGAATGTGAAGTTAACCAAGGAAATAGGCTACCCTTTTAGGTTCAGTACTTTGATTACATGTCTGGTAATGTATTTCTTGAATTGTTTGCCAAAATTCGATAATGTGATATGGAAAGCAAATGAACCAGTATGCAAACAAATATATTCATATTCTAGGAGTTTGGCTGATTGGGATCTAGAATTTAAAAATTTCTTTAAGAATGTGCTTGGTAAGTGTAGTTCAGTTAACATTTATCTTCTAGTAAGAACAATTGAAGTTGGTTCCTCTTCCCGTGGCATTAATAAAGGTCAGAAAAGAGAAAAAGAAGTTGTTGAATACACCCCTCCAGAAAGAAAAGTTCCCAGAATTGAGGGAAAAGGAAAAGAAAAGGAAATTGTAAATATTCTTGATGAAGAATCTAATGAAGATAATGAAAAAGAACTAGAAAATAAAATATCAAAGGCTAGTGAGGAAGATGATGATCTAACAATGGAAAAACTACAACTTATCCAGGCAGAAGGTGTCATGCAGAAAATTGCAAGGTCATGGTCAGTCAGATAATCATATGATCAAGACATGATCTAGAAGTACTAAATGCTCATGTTGAGCACTACAAGATCAGATTGGAAAGCTTGTAGAACATTCTACCTAAGGATATGATTGAGTGCAGTAAAGAATCAATGAGCTCTGAGAATAAAGAAAAAGAAGAAGGTGAAATTATTTCTCACTTGAAGGAGCATTTCGGGATATGTCTTACAAAATTGAAGAAGAAAATGAATGAGTTGAGACAATGCATCAATTCAGCTAATACAATCTAGAACTACTACATCCATTTGCCCCTTGCAGTTGGAAAGTACAAAGAGAAGTTAGAGAAAATTGAGGCCGAATTGAGTGAAACTGGGAAGAAATTTGATATGGTTCGGGAACAGGATGGCACCACTAGGAAAAAGATTTAGAAACTGTAGTCTATGCACACTGAAGTTCAATCCACCAAGAACACTCTTGTGGATACTTTTTGGAAGGTTAAGGATCAAACCGAATGCAGATTGGAGGAGATGGTGGAGATTCTGAAGAAAGGTGAGAAACTTGAAGAAGCATTTACAATTCTAGAATCTCTCATTGAGATTATTAACAAGAAATCCAATAATAACAGTTTGATCATAATCATTGGGATCACAATAGATGCTTGGCAGGATTTCCTTCCAGAAATGAAGGAAAATCATAAGATTATTTTCTAAGGATTATAAAACTAATTCAAATTTTTGAAATTTTGGAGATTTTGAACACATGTTTTGTCCTTTTTTGTTATATGGCTCCTATCCTTTGTTATTGATGTCAAAGGGGGAGAGAATGCAGTGAAAAATGCCTTATAAATCTTAGGGGGAGAGAGTGCAGTAAAGTTTGATTTTGAAACTTAGTCATTTTTTACTAAGTGTTGCCATCAATGCCAAAGGGGGAGATTGTTGGCATATGGCTTGTAAATGTTATCATTGATGGAAACCTAACCTAAGTCATGCCTTCGATCTATTGTATAGTTTTGACAGGAACAAAATGAAGAACAAGACATTCGGTTGAAGGTAAAGATGTTGATATTTGTGCATCAGTTATTTATCAGTTCATGTTGTGCACCTTAGGGATGATTGCTAGGTATCTTTAATACCTTAATCTAGAATTTTGTGGCTATGCATTCACTGGTATGCAATCTAGGGGATATGATGTGCAAATATTTTTGTTATCTATGCTTGAAGGATGAACCGACGAATTTAGTAATCATGGATGTATAAAGAGTAATTAATTAAATGTCTTCATGCTCGATGATGTTTGTTTTTGGTCCTCTCTATGTCTTAACCAACTTTGGAGGATACACATAAAGAATTAGTGGTGGATCTAGCCGAAAATTGCAAAGTATCTAAATGTTGCATCAAGCTGACATAAGGATGTTCAAATCCTTGATAGCAGATATATATATGAGATCGGTCCTATCATTTTGTGTGTGAAAAGTACAAACATATTGTGGGGAATAGAGAATGTGAATTATATCAGTGTGTGATGCTAAATTCAGCAGAGTAATGGTGTGAATTGAAGTGAAGAGCAAATAAGGGTAGAGCAAAGTAGAGCAAAGTACAAAGTCAGATAGAGGACTCAGAATCCAATTGATGAGCTTCACCGATATTGTAATCTAGCATGAACATATGCTACTATCTTAGTTCAACTTTTAGATGGTTTAAATTTGAACTTTTGTAAGGCAGTGAGCCTTCCCTTTTGAGTAGTGAGCTCTAGGAAGTGTGCCTGAATGCAAGTGCATTCTCTTTTGTAAAACTTTATTTGAGTACTCAAATTGTGGATTAACCTCCACCGTGGTTTTTCCCCTAATAGGTTTTCCACAGGAAAAATCCTTGTGTTATGGTGTTATGAATGTTCTCTTTGAATGCTTGCATCTTTCCTTTAATGCATGGATTGAGTTTCAAATTAATAAAGTTAAAAAATTTCTGAACACTAATTCACCCCCCTCGTAGTGTTCCCTTGAGTCCAACAGTACTTTGTCTTCCTTCCTTGTCCACAAATCTCCTTTCTATTTATCAAATTACTCATGTGGGTCAAGGTAAAAGAGTTGAGTTTACTCTTGATAGGGTGTACATAAGGGACTTGGAGACTTTGAATATTGTTGTTATCGGGATGGTTGATCATTCATCTCATGTGTATTCCTTTTCACACTTTGCTTTAGAAGATGATAATGTTCCTTTGACTGCATCACACACTCTATTGAGTGTGAACCATGTTAGCGAGGAGAATTTTGGTCATCTACACCTTGGAATTCTAGAGACCATTATTAAGCTTCCTAATCCTCCACCTCCTGCTTCTTCAACCATTGATGCTTCTATTCAATAGGATGATCATATTTTCTCAGATCTTGCTTTGTGGGATGAATATTTGACAGGTATTTCTAACTTATTTGTGGAGTCTCATACTGCAAATTTGGATGACACACTTGAGGTTATTTATCTGCTCTTTGATGGCGGTTTCAACACAACTGTTATACCATCTACTTTGTCTTTGGAGATTGACATTCATGAGTCTCCTCCTTCACTTTATTTTTCATATTTCTTGGTTGAGTTGGACCATGATTATGTTGTGGCTTATTCAAGCTTGGAGACTCCTACTCAGTTTTCAGAGGCATAGATGTTGAGCCTTCATTGTTCCTCCTTTCAGTTGGACATGGAGTGGCTTCTTTATCAGCTTTTGGATATGTTTCTTCCTAAGGGAATATGTGTTGCTTGCACACATTGGATAATCTTTTATTTTCAAGCATTCTTCATTGGCATTGGAGCTTCTTCATTGTGGGGGGTATATCTTATCTCCCTATTTCCCTCTTATGGGGGGTCATTGATTGTATATACATGATGGATGTAGTCCTTGGGGGTATCATTGAGTCCTCCATACATCATGTTTACTTTATTTTGTTTTTTTTTTCTCTCTTTTGGAAAGGAGTTTTGTCCCACTAGGTTTTCTCCTTTTCTCCATTTGTGATAGATTGATTGCATCATTTGTATTTCCATTTATAAATGGGTTCCTAACATGACCTAGTAGCCAGGACCCATCTTCATCTTCATATTTGCATAGTTTACATAATAATCTTCTCCCTAAGTTACACTTAATGTCTTGTACCTAGCTAATTCATTCACTAGGTAATTAGAGGACATATTCTTTCTAGAAGGGATATAAGATTCTTTCTAGAAGTCTTAGTTGGTTTTTCTAGAACTTATCTTATCTAGCTAGTATTGCTTGATCCCTAGGTAGTTAGTTTGTTAGTTGTCTCATGCTATAGGATTAAGACACTTGTCATGATCATTTCTAATCCTATTTCTCTACCCTGCCTTTATAAGAAAGGCATCTCATGTACATTTGCAATCAATCAATTGAAGATTATTCAAGCATATTCAACCATTATTCAATATTGCATTGTGAAGCAAAATTTCATGCCATTCTCTCTCTTGTGGAAGTGGTTTTGGTCTAACAACTATTCTTGGGGGTGTTGGGGAGTCACCATTTACTCCCAATTTTTTTTCCACATCAGCGCTAGAAACAAGAAATCACATGAATGTGCAATAGGAAAATCCTGAAAATAGGGCCATGGTGTCATCAAAAACAAAAATTCGTGTCACCCTCATTATCTGGGGGGCTATCAGAGAACTCACTGAAAGAATTAAGTCCTCCCAAACAAGCCTTATGGTACTTGCACCTTTTCATTATCTTCTTTTCACATTCCACCAGCTCCTTGCCTTTGAACATGACTAGTTCTTCTGAAACCGTTCGGTTCTTTGGGTGGTAGTTGCTCCTAACACCATAATTTTTAAATTTACTATGTCCCCTTCTATTCTTTGGTGTATCAGGAGCTCCCTATGTATCAACGTCATCCTCTAGGGCATTCTTCTCAAACTCTAGCAAACTCAATCTCCTAGACCTTCGAACTAGTCTAGCAAACTCTCCTGACTTACTCATCCTTCTAGCAACAGGAACCATAAGACACCTACCAGCCTTCCTCTCAAACTCAAACTTAATGAAAATTTTGAGTGAGAAGTATGGCAACCAGTCCTTCTTAAAACAAGTCATACAAGTGTGCCAACCATTAATTCTTCAAAGAAAATGAATGTGTGCGGGTTGAATTTTTTTTTGCCTTGATCCATTTAATCTTCACTGTTGATCATGTTTTAAAAGATAGATCAATAGGTAGATCACAATGCAACCACTTATAATTATTTTTTTAATTGTGCTTTAATTTTTCTTTAAATTGGAAAAGCTCTGAGTAGATATACATCTACTATGTACATAGCACCAATTAAAACTTTCTTGCCATAATTACCAACTCACCCATAGGAATTATTTCACTTGTATTTCTTCTTATCAAAACAATGGGGATTGATCTGATCTGATCTTAAAATATTGGTTCGTACATTGCCATGCTTTGTTTTCACCTTTTCCACATGTATCATTTGATGTCAGAGTTGGTGGTCAAAATTTCAAGCATGCGCCTTAAAGATCAAGGCTAAAATAGCACAGTTTAGAAATAGCATCTTCTCGGCCAAATTTGGAAGTATTCCAACTTTATTTAGAGCCCGCCAGAGCCTTTAAGAAAGTCCACATGGCACTTGTTGGCTTTCCCATTAGAAGACACAAGACATGGATAAGGCTCCCATGGGATGGTAGGGAGTGGTCGTGATTGAGCCATATCATCGACCATCAACTATTGAATACATCCTTTACTAAACAAGCCTTCATATTCAAAGTTTAGTGGGGCCCATAAAAATAACAGGTGTCACACCGCCCACTAACTTGTGTGACCAACTTTCCTTACTACTGTAGACAAACAAGAGCGCGGGGAACAACTTTGATGAAAACACATGTAATGACATCCATCATTGATTTCCCTTGGGCAACATCCACTCCATCATGGAGATACTAGTCCCACCATCAAATAGTACCATGTGGCCATCGCCCGCTAGCCCGTGTATTTAAAATAATATGAAACAAATCAAGACGGTTGCTTGGGGAACGGTATAGATATGGCCACGTATTTAACTTCTCAGTTGTTGATCTTCTTTGCAAAGAACCAATCATCTTCATCAAGGATATTGGGCCCACCAATATACCACACATGGGGTCAAATCCCGCCAAACCATATGAATAAAATAAGAAGAAGTGAAACAGCGTGGGCGTATGGGGAGTGGCTTGGATTAAATCCCATGATCAGACGACCAATCATGAAGCATTATTTCTGCACATGCCACAAAATTTAATCATAAAATAGGGGCCATCTCTAGGCAATGAGACATTGACCCTCAACAACGAAGGCTTAGGATATAAATCTTTTAAGATTAAGCCTTCGATCACAGGAAATTTAAGACCAAGAAAATCATAAGGTAACTGACAAACCTAATCATAGGGGCCAATAAGACAATGAGTATGATGGCACAAGTGACAACTTAAGTGACCAAGAATGGTGAGAGTAAGTCAATGCAGTTTTAAAATGACCAAGGGTTCCTGATTAACAAACCAATCTTGAGGAGTGATAAGGAAATAAAACCCTATCATAGTGATATGGATATGACCTCAAATCAAAAAAAAGGGACCAAGACAAACTTTGGAGAACAATTAGAATGGGACCAAAATTTTGGAAGGGTTCCATTAGTGGCTCTAGTTGGGGACACATGCCTCCCACAGGCATGGTGAGATCCCAAAATCATTGGGTGAAGCAGACCAGGAAAAAACAAAAAATAGAACAAACAGAAACAAACTATTTACAAAATCATACAGAGGCCAAAAGGCCAAAAATAGGAGATCCAATCTTCATTCTGTCAAAAACCTTCTTCTAAGGTGCAAATTTTAATATGCATCCTTCAAGATAACCTAGGTTTCCTATTTCTACAGGTGGCACCAGACCACAAAAACCTAGGGCCAATTCTTTCCCCTTTCAAAAATCAACCTTTTGAAAGAACTATTGTCCTGCTGTCCACATTTTCCTCTATCGTCCCATTGCAACAAAGCTAGCTTTCCTCTTACAAGTAGAAAAATGCGGTGACAACTGAAAACCACCTGATTATAAACACTTCTACCAACCATTATGAGTAAATTGTTATCAATGTAATACTTGTCACTCCTCTCTATATAATCAAGCATAAACTAAAACCTTTCATCATCACATGACACATATGTGTTATACTCATCATATGAAATATGTTCAAATTGAAAATAACATTCCTTACTCTTCATTTCCTTGTCATGTTTCATCAAAATACCTTCCATCTGAAATGGAAATTGAAAATGTTCAAACTCCTCCAAGTAGCTAGCATCATGATACTCAACCTTGTTAGTGACATCTGTATCGAATGTAAAAAATTCATAGGAAATTCCATCAAGGATTTCATCAACATGTTGATTTGTTTGCTCAAGACCACACTCTAACCCGGTATCAAATGCATCATCAGAATTCTCAACAAAAGTGGATTGTCTCTAATCCAATGAGGATTACCATGTTTATCCATAAATTAAAATGGAGGCTCATCAAACAAGGGATTTTCCATTACATTTATTGCTATCATAAAAGCCTTATCTTCCTCAGTATGAAGGTCATCATTGTAATCAAAATCATTAAAATCACCGAGAGAGCATACAAATAGATTTTCAACTTCATTTTCATCATTAGTGGTTGACATCTCTGACTCATATTTTGAAAACTCTTCATAGGAAGGATATTGTTCCTTCTTAAGCAAACAGGTGTTCTTATCATTATCAACATATTTCTTATTTGCAGAAAAGGGTTCCATCTCTACCTCATGAGGTTAATCACAATCAATAGAAAATTTACCATACTCAATGTCATCATCATTAGTACAACAAGAACACTCAGTATTATTGCAATTATGTTCAGAATTTTTAGATTGATTGCATAGTTTTATGTCTTCCATAGGATAACAAGTGTTGGAATCTTCAAAAGAATTGAAATGACACATTTCACTTGTTTCACCAAGGCGTACATTTTAAACTTTTTCTCTACTCTCTTCTTCTTAATTTGACATTTCACTACTTGACTCATATGGAGTAGCAAAATCATTATTATCATAGGTTAAAAACATGATATCTCCTTGATGGTCATCTCTAATCTTTTCAAAAAGAGAAAAGAAATCACATATTTGGTCAAGCCTAGCTAGATTCAATTCTTTTTCTAGAGCACTTAAACTCTATTCATAAGATTCATAAAATAAATCAATGTATTCTGAATTTTCAGGTCTATAACATTCAGGAATTATAGACAGAACATCCATAAATCTTGCATAAATATCAAGCAATGATTCTCTTTCTTGTCTCCTTATTAAATAAATGGCTTGAAAAAATATCATAGGATCATAAATGCATGCAACTTCTTGACAATTTGTTTGGGATTCTATATGATCAACATTATGGAATGATGTGCAAGTTGAAACAATAGGAGTGTAAGTGTTTTGGCATTCATTTTCAATTTCTGACTTACAACTTTTATTAACATTTGGTGTCTCAGGGCAACAAACACTTGTATTCAAATGACCTTTGTGCATTCCATATTTTTGGTTATTTTCAATATTCATGGCTATCTCATAGGCCTAGTAAAAAGTTTTAGGATCCTTATCTCTTAGCAGATAGCTCATCTTATTATCAAAAGATCCTAAATAAACAACCAAACATACTGCATCACTTAATCTCATGAAATCAGGAATATCCCTCAATGTTTTAGCAAATCTCTGATTAAACGCTGGAACCAGCTCATTTTCTTCTTTTTTAATGCTGATAAATTTATTGAGCAAATAACTAGTATTGACTCTTTTACCAAATTGCTTCATGAACACTACTTTGAACTCCTCCCAAGAGTAGAAAAAACATGTTGGTAAATTAGAGAACCAATCTCTTGCATCTCCTTTCAAAGACTAAAAAAATAACCTCATAATCACATCCTCATGATCTACCTCATAATCATCCATTACATTGTTGAATTCTTGTAAATTCTTACTTTCTGATTCAAATATTGTACCACCAAACTTTGGTATCTTATCTCTTATTTTAGATGGCATGATGTTCAGGTAACCATAAATACCACTGAAATTTATGGCTGTATATCTTCTAATGCTGAAATTTCTTTTATTACATGACAAAGGCTGCACACTATGCATTGTTACACTTGGGTGCACACAAGGATGCATAGGTTGATGATATATTTGATTACACTTATACAAACCTTGTCATCTTAGCTTTGCAATCTCACAGGGTACTTCAAACATAATCTTAAGCCTTTACAATGCAGATTTTCTTCTTAACTTGCTTAAGATCCTCTACATGAGTTTCTTCAAAGACATTTCATAATAGATACTACAATCAAATGATATAGAAGTATGAAAACTTATCACTAATATTCCCTCGCTTAGTGCTTATTTTCACTTAATAGGGAATCAAATTATTTCAAGACTTTTAGGTATGGTTTTCATGTATAAATTTATCCTTCTTGAAACCCAAAATACAGAGAATACCTGGATATGTTGCAGCTGTTGGAAATTGTTCTTTCTAAATGGAAACCTTTGCATATTTGAAATGTTCTTCACATTTTTATCAGGTTCCTTTAACAGAGTCGCCACCTCTCTTCATAAAGGAAAAAACTTTGAGCAATATGAAGCTCCTTAAAGATGAATTTATTTCTGGGTCTTCTCCCGTAACAGAGTCATACATAGATTCCTTGAAAGTTGTTGCAATAGAACCATCTCCAGGTCTAGAATTTTCAATATCTAAACTAGATGTTCAGATTCACCAAATTCTTGTCTCTATGATATCACAGTTTGCAACCGAAGATTCAAATTTGTATCCCTAGCAAATTCGCCATTTTTGTTGATGATTTTTCCATCAGAACCCAACAATTCTCTAGAGAGTTTCCAACTCTCATAATGAAGAAACTGTAAGGTTAGTGGCCAACAAAATGAGCCCAAGATTTTGTAATCCTTGCTGCTTCACTTCTAGCTCTATTAAACCAAGGAGGGTAATCCCCAATACACTTTCATGAAATATATCAAATTAATAACAAATTGATTCCTGGTTAAATACAAATAAAGCCCACCCCACTGAGGATTTGGCATATCCCCTAAGTGAGTGACTACTTATTTTCTATGAATAAAAAATACTTCCATACTAGACACAATTCCTTGAAAAAGGACTTTAAATGAATATTGTTCTTATTTTAAGTTAAGGGCTAGGTGTGCTACTTCCTCACTTTTTATGTAATATTTTTCGATAAACTGACTAGTGTCTTATCAATTGGAGCAATGGAGTCAAATATGCAAGGATATGTAATATATGAACCACTAATTTTAGAAGTAGGTGAACTACCCTCATACTAATTTGTAGATTATGAAAACTCAAAATTCCTAAAAGAAACACTCACTACTTACCAATCCTAAGCAATTTCTTACAAATTTTATACCCTCTTCAATCATTTTAATCAACTCTTTCAGTTAAAGCTAAGAATAGAATAATACATTCAAATAAAACCATTTGAAGAAAAATGATAACACCATTAGCATTTTCATTCATAACTTGTGAGAAATATACAAAGGAGAGTATTTGTTTCCAGAAAAAGACGTTTCTACATCAGTAGTTTATATAAAACTAATTTAAGATTGTTACATACAGTAATTCATTCCCAAGACCATCTACTAGCCTATGTACCCATATTCGATTCAAAATTCCTTTTATGAGCAAAGCATTCACCCAAAACCCTATTGAGACTTAAAATTCCGACCACTGTAATGAGCCCTAAAATCCCTTTTATAAAAAAAGGGAGCAACAAGCATCAAACTCAATTACATTTACATTTCATTTCATTTTGAGATCATTTGCACCAAAATTTGAGACATCCAATTTTTGTTACAAGCAATCATTGAGGAAAATGGAAGAGTAAAAGACAGCATTCCACATCCCTTACATGTAGACCCACCAACTCCTCAAAAGGAAGAGTCGGTTGTAGCAACAAAATCCTCATCCTTACCAACAAAAGAAGATTCTCCATTTGCAGCCTCAACAAAAACTTGCATACGACCGAACACTAGGAAGTCTGTCACCTGTCCTATACGCCAACCTGAAAAGCTTCCACATCAGCGCTAGAAACAAGAAATCACATGAATGCTGGATAGGACAATCCTCACAATAGGGCCATGGTGTCATAAAAAAAAAATGGGGTGTAGTCATCACTCTGAGTCATTAGCCTCAGAAGATACTAGCCCACGCCTTGCTCATGGTGGAACTGGAGAAACCATCACAAACACCTCACCAGAATCATCAGATGGTATAGGGCAGAAGTGATAATAATCACCGTCTAAGTTAGTGTCACCCTCATTTTCTGGGGGTCTATCAGAGAACTTATCGAAAGAATTAAGTCCTCCCAATCAAGCCTTACAATACTTGCACCTTTTCTTTGTCTTCTTTTCGTACTCCACCAACTCCTTGCCTTTGAACTTAACTAATTCTTTTGAAAATGTTCAGTTCCTTAAGTAGGAATTAATCCTAACACCATACTTTTTAAATTTCTTGCATCCCCTTCTATTCTTTGGTGTATCAGAAGCTCCCTTTGTATCAACCTCATCCTCTAGGGCATTCCTCTCATACTCTAGCAAACTCAATCTCCTAGACATCTGAACTGGTCTAACAGACTCTCCTGACTTACTCATCCTTATAGCGAAAATAAATAGAAGAAACCTACCAACCTTTCTCTCAAACTCAAACTTAATGAAAATTCTAAATGAGAAGTATGGCAATCATTCCTACTTATAATGAGCCATGCAAGTGTGCCAACCATTAATTCTTCAAAGAAAACCAAAGTGCATGGGATGACAACAAATCTTCCTTGATCCATTTAATCTTCAATGTTGATCATATTTTAAAAGATAAATCAATGGGTAGATCACAATGCAACCACTTATAATTAAGTTTTAATTGTGCTTTAATTCTCCTTTAAATCAGAAAAGCTCTAAGTAGATATACATCTAATATTTACATAGAACCAATTAAAACTTTCTTGCCATAATTACCCACTCACCCTTAGGAATTATTTCACTTGTATTTCTTCTTATCAGAAATGCAGGGATTGAGCCTAATCTGATCTCAAAATATCGATTCATACATTGCCATGCTTTGTTTTCACCTTTTCCATATGTATCATTTGCTGTCAGAGTTGACGACCAAAATTTCAAGCATGCGCCTTAAAGATCAAGGCTGAAAAATGTGCAGTTCAAAAATAGTATCTTCTTGGCCAAATTTGGAAGTATTCCAACTTTATTTAGAGCCCACTGGAGCCTTTAAGAAAGTCCACATGGCACTTTCCCGCTTTCCTGTTAGATGACACAAGATATGCATAAGGCCCCCATAGGATGGTAGGGGGTGGCCATGATTGAGCCACATGACTGGCCATCAACCATCAAATTCATCCTTTACTAAACAAGCATTCATCTTCAAAGTTTAGTGGGGCCCATAAAAATAATAGGTGTCACACCGCCCGCTAACCCGTGTGATCAAATTTCCTTACTAATGTAGAAAAACAAGAGTGCGGGGAACAACTTTGATGAAAACACATGTAATGAAATCCATTGTTGATTTCCCTTGGGCAACATCCACTGCATCATAAAGATACTAGTCCCACCATCAAATAGTACAAAGTGGTCATCACCTGCTAGCCCATGTCTTTAAAATAATATGAAACAAATCAAGACAAGCGCACGAGGAATGGTAGAGATATGGCCATGTCTTCAACTTCTCAGGCATTGATCTTCTTTGCAAAGCGCTATTCATCTTCACCAAGGAGATCAGGCCCACCAATATACCAAACACGTGGTCTAAGCCCACCAACCCATATGAATTAAATAAGAAGTAAAATAGCACAGGCATATGGGGAGTGGCTAGGATTAAATCCCATGAGCGAATGGCCAATCATGAAGCATTATTCTTACACATGCCACAAAAGTTAATCATAAAAAAGGGGCCATCTCTAGGCAATGAGATACTAACCCTCAACAATGAAGGATTAGGATATAAATATTTTAAGATTAAGCCTTCAATCATAGGAAATTTTAGACCAAGGAAATCATAAGGTAACCAATAAACCTAATCATAGGGGCTAGTAAGACAATGAGTATGATGGGACAAGTGACAAATTAAGTGACCAAGAATGGGGAGAGCAAGTTAATGTAGTTTCAAAATTACCAAGGGTTCTTGATTAATAGGCCAATCTTGAGGAGTGGTAAGGATATAAAACCCTATCATAGTGATACGAATATGACCTAAAATCAGAAACAAGGGATGAAGCTAGAATTTGGAGAACAATTAGAATGAGACCAAAATTCTGGATGGGTTCCATCATGTTCCTTGTATGAATTCTTCTTCTTAAATGGTTATAGGGGTAGACCCTGTATCCTTAATTTCTTCTACCACTAGTTGTACCATGGGTTTGTCTTTGGATTTCTTTTCTTTTACCTTCTCCCACATGACACCCCATTTATCCATTTTTTATTTAATTTTGGCCTCATCCGTCTCAAAAATTTCATCCAAGACCATAAGAGTTCCTCCCAATGCTTGTTTCACATTAACCATGTTAATAGAGGGAGGAGAAGTAAATAGTGTTACAAATCTTTGAGATGTAGACCTTGTCTGTGTACCAACATTTTATATCACTCTTGTTTCTTCTTCAATAACCGACTTATTTATTGGTTTCACTATAGAGGAGGATGCACCTTTGATTCTTACTTTTGATTTATCTTTATTTGATTCTACATCCCTCCACTTCTCAAATGGTTTCATTGGAACTTCTTGTTTAGAAACCTCAGGGGTTTTCTCTTCAATTCTTATACCAAGAGCCACCTTACTAGTTCTCCTTTTCTTTCTAGCAGATTCCCCACTCTCAAATGTAGTTTCATTTCTTTGTTTTTTCTTCTTATCTTTTGAGAACATGGGTTCAATTCCTCTTTCTCTCAAGGATTTACAAAAATCATTTATCCAATGTTGAGTGTGTAACAAAATTGGTGCAAAGAACTCATCAACTGGCATCATTTATTCACCCTGATAATCTAGGTCTAGAATGGGTTCATCATACACCCTATCTTCATTGTAGGCTTTTGTGAGAGGGGGGGACCACCCACTGTAAGGCCCCAGGTCACAAAATCGCAAGAGAGGAAAGGCTTCCCTAACCCACTTGAGTTTAAGGGGAAGTTAGGATGATGAGGATGAGAATGATGAGGATTGTGAATCCTTCGACCACTCTACAATCTTGAATGTTGGAAGGAGACCAGATGACTCAGCCTTTAGAGTCAGATTCGTGTTTTAGGAAGCTCTCTGTCTGAAGATGGAAGCACGGTTTCAAGATGACAACATGACACATTGGCATCTCACAGGTGTGTTGGCATCTGTATGGCTAGAGAACTGAGAAGACAAGATTATAACTCTAAAGGAAAACTACCAACCTAGTCTAAGAATGTTTAAAGCGATAGAATGAGATTAAGAGGAAAGAAAAGAAAATACAAATATGATAAAAGAAATGTATTACCACCAAGGTGATGAAGATGATCTTGTAGAATGCTCTCCTCACCATCTTGATCCATGCACTCTCCACCTACACACAAGGAAGGGATAAATTGTTAGGGTTGTATAGGGGCCTGCCTCAGTCAAACCCCCGTCTTGGTGTTTCCACCTCCACGGACAACCAAGTTTGGAATAGTAGAGATAAACGATAAAGGAAATAAATTACAAGCTACATAAAAACAAAACACTACAAGCAGTACATGCTTACCCAGTCAAAAGGAAAAGGAGAGAAGGAAGGAGATTCCCACCTCCGTCCACAACGCTCAAGGCTTGTGGAGGAGTGAATGAGAGGGACTCAATCCTTGGTTGCCATGGTATATGTCCTATATTCACCTTGTTGGAGTGATGAAGTGATAGATTTTTGCAAATGGAGTGAGTGGTGCTGCTACAAATCTTGGAAAATGGATGAGAAAAATGCTCAAATGATCTTGTAAACTTCTCTCAAACTTCTGCTTGAAAAAATCTAAGGATGGAAGAGTGAAGATTATGAAGATATAGATGAAAAATGGCCATATTCAGGTTGGCTAGCCAAAGAGGGGTGTTAATCTTCGACTTCCAATTGAAAATGTAACACCTTTGTAGTCTCAGTTGTAGGAATCTTCTAGGGACGTAAGCGCACCGCGCAGACATCTACGCATTACATGGGCATCCCTAACAGAAATGCCCTCACTGACACACAAACTAGGTGCCAAGTGGAATGCAAGTAGCGGGCTTAATTGGAATTAAACCTACACTTTTTATTTTCTAAGGTGTTGAAAGGAAAAAGGGGGATTTGCACTAGGGGTGCAAATTCATGTTAATACAACTTTATTCAACACTTCTCCATCATCTTCTTCCAGCTAGTTTGGAATATTATGAAGTATCAAAATCTGAGTAGATTCTAAAGACAATCTTTCATATTTTCTCAATCTTATTTTATGCTCATCTTCATAATTAAGCCAATAATATTCTAAGTGTTGGACATGAGCATGATAACTAGTAATAGTCTTGGTAATATTCCCTTTAGGATCATAGTACATTCTTTGAAGTGGAAAAAAATCAAAATTATATGTTCTCAATTCTTCCTCATAGGAGTCAGACAAACTTATATTATTGAATTTGTAATTTCCTAATATTATAGGAAATTTGAAAGAGGCCTTCTTGTGGGCCTTGTTGTAAAGAGCCTGAGATGGTTTCAATTGTCTCACCAATTCTAATAAACAATTCTATCTATTGGGTACCTGGGTAACATAAATGGATATCCATCAAATCCTTCCATTCTAATGTAGGATTATGTGGGGAACTAAATATACAAGCCTCCCATTGGTCTAATAACACTTTGTGCTTCCAAGGACAATATTTTGGCTTCATCACCTTCCATCATTCTGACCAACTTCATGGAGAACACATCATTAAATCTCTTGTAATTCTCTTTATACCCATGGATAGTGATTTGGGGTAAATGAGCATATATCAAACTGTTTCCAACCTCCCTGCCTAGAGTACCAACCCATTTCGACCTTTGTTTTCTTGCTCTCAAGGCGTAGGAATAAATCACATATGAAGACAAATAAAAACATTTGGTTTAGGAAATGTATGTATCTATTCACATAATTTATCACTAATAAGTTTTCCCAATGCATTTGCATAGGATTCTCCATGAATCTGAATATTATTACAAACATCCAAGGTTCAAATTTACTGGCATCTCTTAAACCAGTTACTCTACTTAGCAGAGTGATAATATATTTAATTTATTGGTTGAATATAGACCTTTGAAGTACTTTGGTCTGTGGTGTTATTGGATTGTGGCACCATTGGGTACTCATAATTTCTCTATTGTGAGCTTCAACATTTTGATATGTCATAGCTTTCACCTTCATATCCATATTATACATCTGAGTGAAATTGAGAAGCCCAAATGTGTATATAATTCCTTTCGACATGAGATCTGCATAAATTCTTCTCGTACATTTTGAAGCATTTTCTTTCCGTACCTGAGTGCAAATTTCAACATCAGAAGACCATCCCATATGAATGTCTATCACTACCATATTGATTGGTATGTCTTGTGAATTGATATATTTGAACTCATCTTTTTCCCTTGTGTCAAAAGTAATTATTCTTACTGGTATTTTCTACATTTTTAAATGTGTGCTTTGTGTGCGAGTTAGGGTTAAATTTAACCAAAAATTTATTACAATTTATAAAACTTTCATTTACCTTTCGGTTAATCTCAAAATCATAGAATAATCATCATTTCGATTTTTTAAAGGGAAAAAACATCTTTCGAGATCTTTAAACATGAAAATGGCTAACATCATTTATTTAAAACACACCTAGTTCTGGCTGATAATGATAATCTTTTGAAATGAAACTGCAAAACCCTTAGTAGCTATCTTCTTGGTTTCTCAAAATTTACCTTTCCTTGCACGCCAGTATTATTTGATTCTTTCAATATCCTTTACAAATTTGTAGCATGATGCAAAGTAGGGTGTTATAAAAGAAATTTTATGCTTAAGGTGATGCCAAATACATGAGTAGTTCACCACCTTCATGAATTACCTGTTACAATGTATTAATTTCTTGAATAAAGGTGTAGTAATTAAAGATTAGGGTTCAAATTATGAATGCCTAAGTTTTTGTGTAGGCTCACTACTAGAGGAAAAAAATGGTGTGGTGATCATACGTGCTATTCTGATGTTACTCTGATCATCGGCTAGGCATGGACCATTAAAGATACATGATCAAGTTATGATCACTGGGATTGACACTTTTCGGTATCAACTTTTAGGATAAATATCGGGATCCGAGAACTTAGCTCCTAGCTTTAGAGAGAACACATAAGCCAGAATGAAAGAAAAGACCAAAAATCAAGTTCAAGAAAGATCAAAACATTTCAAAACAAACCCTTCATTTTATGAGTTACAAATAAAATTATCAGACTTTGATACAAGAATAAAAGATACTATCGAGATTGACACTTTCCGGTTGATGACTTACCAGGTGGGGTTAAGACCAACTAAAGATACAATCACTTTGATACAATCATAGCACTCTGAGATTCCAGTTTTCGGTGATTTATTAAGCTTCATAAAAACACCAAAAACTAAATATGGGAAAGAAAACATAGGGTAAAAATAAGGACCAAACAAGATTGAAAAAGAGAGTCAGAACCGACCAAGCCGCAGAACAACACCAAAGTAAACAAAAGAAAAAGGAACAAGGAAAAAGGGGGGTCCACATTTTTCCAAAGGAAAAAATGGGGCGTGTTGTGAAACTATACAATAGTGGCATAAAAGGCCAAAATAGGCTGTGAGACTCAACCACCCAAGTGTGGGTGAGAATGACATATGTAATCGATGGATTACACCATGTGTCCTAACATAAACCATGTCTCACATAGCCTAAGTATGCTTAATAATGTGTAGGAAAAATAAATATTTAAAAACCTACACCAACAGGGTAACCCTAAATGAAACCTAACTAAGCTTACACACACTCACAACCTAGACTTGGTTTAGAAGAGTTGAGTCAGATGTGATTAGGTAAGTGAACCCTTCATCTTAGTCTTGGCTTATTGCAATTTGTTGGTCTAGATGTGTCAAATCAATTGGAACCAAGTAAGTAACCCTAGAGGATAGGTTGAAATTCTTGAGAAATGTCTTTGATGTCTTTGATTGTGTGATCAAGTTATCATGATTCAATCTGTGAATTTTGGACTATGTTATTAATTTGTCTTTATGTCGATTTGTATGAACATTAAAATAATACATGTAGATATGGGTATGTATAATGACTCGTACATAAGAGCATAATTGTGTTTATGCATATATACGAGTGGAGATACTTATGGGCATACTTGCATGAGGAATCGATTATATATATACATGCATATATGTATACACTTAGTTTTTATTGCAGTCGACGAAGATGATTATTTATTTGTGTATTTAATATTATTAAGTATAAAATGAAGCTAAACCTACTTGGATATATATATATAGATGTATATATATTAGTATATGTATATGAATATTCAAATATATAGTGGGTATTGTATTAGACTATCAACTTAAGTTTTAAATGCATTTATGTGTATTTTATTGGTGAAAGAAATTAGATTAACGAGTATATATATAAGTGTATATATATTAATATATAGATTAAATAGAACAATGGTTATACATATTTATAATATATTAATAATATATATCTTAATTTACATATTTAAATGGTATTGAAGTATTTATAATACAAAACTAATGTATAGCATGCTTGAGAGACCAATGACTATAATCAATGCATAATTTTATATCTGGTTTGAATGGTGAATGAAACTTAATGGTAAAGCTACATATATTATCATGGAAAGAATGCATTGAGGTGTTAATATATGCATAGCACATAGAGGAGAGTGTGCAGCCATAAACGAGTCTGTGTGTAAAGAAAGTTGCATACATTTCTTGTAGCAACACATTGAAAAGTAATAAAGGCTGATTTAAATATATGTTATGCAAACGATAAAGGCTGATATGGAGTATAAGCCATGGTCGATATCATACAAATGCATCATTATTTTATAGCAGCGTATTACTTCAAACTTGGAACACATTTATCTAGAAGGTAAAGGGAAATGGAAATATTTAACTTGTGCAAACTGAATTAAATACATGTTAAAAGGAAATATAAAACAACAACAATGTGTTGGTCAAAGAACAGGTTTGAACACTATTCAAATGGGATCGATTCATCTTCCTTTGTCAAATAAAGAGACTATGACCAATTTAACTTAGAATATGTGTTGCATGTAAATAGAGGACTATTTCTTTGGATAAACCATGTGAAAGGATTAGGTAAAAGGCTACAACTTGGCACCATTTTATGAATGATTTTTCTCTATAGAATTCTATCATGTTTTTAATTTGATTCTTATCCTTTAAGCATGCGCATATTTAAAATAGTCTTGAGTTGTTGTAAAGCAAAGGATTTTGACCTTTAGAAATCAAGTTTATTCTTTACTTAGAATTATTCCACCCTTTTGCTATGAGAGGTGAGTCAACCTACATGCTAGAGTGGTGTCAACTTGCACACCTTTTCCTTAAGCATCAATGTTTCAATATTCTTTATAAATAGATGATCCAATTCTCTCATTTGAGACACAAAATTTTGTATTTATTCTACTATTATTATTCCGAGAGCATTGAGTTATATATAAAGAGTTGCTTTGAGTAGTTAAAGAGAAGGCCATCAACCTGTTACTAGAAAGATGTGAATCAAGTCAGTTAATTGGATCAAGTGTATTATAGGCATGAAGGTCTAATATTATTTTATTTATTTTTTATTATGAAAGAATGAGTCTTGATTTCTTTGATTGGAATTTCTTGGAAATTCTTGCATTAGTAAATCATAGTATTTTCTTATGGAAAGGAAAACAAGTTGTTTTATGCTTTCCTATGAAGTATTTGTATATAATCCATAATAGGAGTTCTTGTTTGTCATTAGTATTATGCACTAGGAATGATGAAACAAGAATAGCTTAAGGGTTATTTATAATGTGAAATGTATCAATGTCATGAAGTGACTTGACACTATTGGCTTATGATGTTAGGAAACCTTAGGAATGACAAGGTTTAGTTGTACATCAATAGTTTGGAAGAAATGATAGGATGAGTCATTTCTAATCCGTACTTGTATGATAACTTGATCATTTGTTTACTACTGGATAAAACCCTTGATTAGGAGTAATCTTGTTGGGTTGAGAAGTATATTGATTCCTAGGTTAAGATTGACCTACTAGGTTGGAATATTTACTTCATTACCCATTGAAACTAATAGTTTAAGAATAACTTTCTTGGATGGGATGTATGTTTTTTCTTTTTTGGAATGCATAGGTTTAGGTTAACCTACTTAATTACACTAATTGTTGATTATTGAATATATCCAAGTTAAGGGTATAGCAAGGCTGAGACTCACCTATGTGATTAAGTTGATCAACCGAGCTTATGAGATACTATATGTTTTGGAGAAATAGGTTGGATTACCTATTTATTTAAAGTTTCTACTTGATTAATTTCTTTACATTGTTGATATGAAGTCATATTGTTGACAAGATTCTACTCTTTTGAATAACTCTTTTTACTAAGGAGATTACACTCTCGAATGGAATCATCTATTTATATTATTATTCTTTGATTGAGTTCATTCACTTATGTGGCTATTTTCTTGATGAGAACCACCTATTAATGTGATATATTATTGAATGGAGTCAATTATTTATGAATATTTAATTTATGATTAGATAAAGCTTATGCAGTTATACTTTAGCTTATAAAGTTATACTTGAGACTAGGTTGTCTTTTGAAGTGAATAGCTTCTTTTTGAAAAATTAATTTGTAGACTAGGAAATCTCATATGTTATATTTGGAATGGGAATGTCCATTAAGGGAGGTAACTTATGCCTAATTGGTAGAGATACCATTGTTTTTTTGGGAAAATGGGAATAGGATATTTCAGAGGTTAGGGATTACTTATGGAAGGAAATTACCTAGGCATGTAGTATATGAATGGTAATAATCCAAAATGAGTTATAAAAGTGTATGTGAATAGGATGATTGTCACTCGAAGTACTAGGTGAGAATACTTTAGCCAAATTAGTGTAAGTAGCCACTGTTTACATTTCCAATTCACCATGTTCCTTTTATGCATTCTAGTTCAGGATTTTCATACTCATAGGGGAAGTGACTGTATAGTTAAGTTCTTGTTTGTAGGACACAACACTAAGCTTAGATAGGCTATTGTTATGGGGTTTACAAAAAAATATCTTCGTCAAAGGGTATAGCCATCTTGTCATATGTGATAGATGTGCAGGGGACCACATTTGAGTATGTGGTTGGTGGAAAAGTACTTGAGTGATACTTCTCATCATTAGATGGCGACCGAGGTTTGCAGATGTTTGTGCCATTATTGGGGATAGTTGGAGTGTATGCACTATGGAGCGGGGACATCTATAATGTATGCACCAATGTGGCAATATCAAGCTCAATTTTCATATCTATTTCTAAAATGAATCTCATAAGATCTATGCATGTACATCATGTACCCATTTATATTGAAGAATGTAATCATGATTGATAAGCTTGAGTTTATTTAATATGAATTATATGTTATGGTAAGATTTGTGAAATTATAATGAAATGTAATGGAAGTTTGGAAATAGTTTAAATTTCAAATCTGCATGTAATTTATATTATAGAAAGAAAAAAATTGATTGCTATGTTATGGCTTCATAGATCATGCACTTAACGTGAAAAATTTGGAATTTTACCAGGAGTAGAACACCAAGGTTGTTACATGTGGTATCAGAGCTACCAGGTTCCACTCTAAAGCCTATGGGCTCATTACATAAGTTAAATGTAAACCTTATTGGAAGTTAAATGTTGAAAAGTTCTTATACCAAGATGGGAAGAGGAAAGAACAATGGGAAATGTAAGGGAAGATAAGATTCTAGGAAACTTGTTTAAGTTTGGGACTAGATAAGAGTTGTCCCTAGAATTGAAAAATCCAACTCCTTATGATACTAATTTTTGGATTATGGAAGATTATTGAATCAAGATATGTAGGAAGGTTATGAAGGATAACCAATATGTAATTTTACCCTACGAAATAACTATATGACTCTAAGGGGATGGGAAGAATTGAAATGACCCCCTTATTGGTAACAACCTATAGTTGCAAAGAGTTAAGGATTTTTGGAATTTAGTAAGTGTACTATGAATCTAGAAGAATGGATTATTGGCATAATTTAGAAACTTCAAATGAAGTAGGAGGTCAACACAAGAGGTATCCAAGAGAATTGAATAAACCTTGATAAAATATGACTTTTAACAAGATTAAGATCTTGTGTATAGTTAAGGAGATAGTACCTTGGAATAAGGGAAGAGATCATAATGGTAAAAAATGAAGTAATCAATGAAGTGGACATGGTTCCACCAACCAAAATTTATGAGATCAATTTGGAGTTCTAATTAAGATGGGAAAAATAAGCCAAGCCACATAGGGTTCTCAAGGTTGTGAAGTTACCAAGAATTGGGACAAAGTCACTTGGAAAGGTGATGTAAGGAAGAAACCTAAAAAAGGAAAATAGGATTGGCCCAAAAAAGGTTCACTTAATATTAAGTTTTTTAAAAGTGTAGATTAAACACACCAAATTTCCAACAAAAATAAACTTATCTATAGAGGTTCCAAAAGGAAATGGGATAGAGAGTGACACTATGTGTTAAAACAAAAGAATTAGTAAGGAAACAAAGCTCGAAGTTGAAGGTACATCAACAAGAATAAAGTATTGGAATTATTGAAAGATAATGAAAAGGTCAAGAATTATGACCAATTATAAAGGAATACTATCACTCAATACTTTATATATATGATTGATTGGAAGATCAATTACTATTATCAACGATTCCTTAGAAAAGGTTAGGTAGTATACTTGATCATGAAAGGGAAGATAATTTCCTAAGGAATGGGTAAGGGAAGATCTAATTACTCATGATTTTGAGAAACGTGTGTGCTTGGTAATTAGGTATGCAATTAAATTTGATATCTTTTAGGAACCAACATATTGGAACAAGAATTTTTACTCAAAATGGTATAGATGCTCATCAAGAAAATTTGAATTAAGATAAATATCAGATTACATCTTTGGAAATAATCAAAGGACAAAAGAATCCAGGGTATGGAAGTTCATAGATGGAGGAGATTTATCCTCGCAAAGTATCTATCCATTACACTTATATGGCATGAGTCCATGAAATATTTTTTCACTTAGTTGGAATAGACTAATATGGGATGTAAAAGAGCCTATGTACCCAAAATTTTGGGATATTAAGGAGTGAAATGAGGAAATTGATGTAATATTTAGTACATTGGAATGAAAAAGTTATTTTTTGAATGAGAAACCACTATAATCTAGAAAATATGGAGTAAGGTGTTGTGAGGAATGTAGTAAGTTATTGTCCTATGTGCTAGGACATGAAGAGAGGATGTCATCATTGGCAAGGTGTGTGTACTCTCTTAATATTCCAGTGAGGGGAAGTGGTAGAACAAAAGATAGTTTAATCTATCTATGTCAGTGGAACTGGCATAATAATATGGTGAGCAGATTCACCAAAGCCACCAACACTGGTTAAAAAAATTTATTTATAGGATTTCAGTCCTAAATAATATATTATGTGAAGTAGTTGCTTAGATCCCTTGAGAAGGTTATATTAGATGAGAACAAGAAAATAAGGATAAGGTTTTATAAACCATGATCATATTATGAGATATTCAATTGAATGGATTCTCAATATATTATTATAGCCAGATAGGAAAAAGTGATAAACCAAACCTTGAACAATTTGTGGAAAACTTATAAACTTCTATCATTAAGGTCTGATCCATTATATGGAAACGAAGGTTGAAAAAATTATTAAGTTGAAATAGTCTAATAAATGGGGTTAACCTTAGATCAAAATGGTTTTCAAAGGGAATAGAAGATCGAAAGATCAATGAGAAAATTTATTGATACAAAGCTTGAAATATAAAGCAGTATTGTTATGTTTGGAATTGATAGGTGTCCAAGAGAAATGTTATGCTCAAGGACAGTAGTCAAGAGAATTATTTTATGGTTAGGGAAAATAGATGTGATGGACAATCTCAGCTTTGGAGTTGTGCTATGGTGTAAATACCAAAGGAAAGGATGGGACCCATGGTGTAGTGTACAATACATCTACATTCCTTATCTACTTGGGTTACACTAAGGATAAGTTCATTTAGCCAATAAGAACGCATTTTCTTGTCATTGTGACATAGGTGTCATGTGGTATACAGATGTTATTATACTTGAGATGTACATATAAGGTATTATGATTACAATTCATAAAATCTTGAGAGAGAAAGTATGTGTGAAGCACACAAGTTCTCCCTATGCGTTAACAAGGACACTCGATACAAGGTCCAAGAAGTACGAGATTGCAAGAAGTGATTGTATACACATAAAAATGGTCTGGAGCACAATTAATTAAATACCATTTATTTAATTAATGACTCTTAATTCTTCTACTAGTATAAATAAAATGATAAATTTATTTGTATAGTTCACCCCTTTAATTCTTCTATTCAAAAATCATCTTCCGTCTTGAATTAATTAAATACACAAATTTAAATAATTTGTTGTTTGATTATTTCCCTTAATTAAATTTGAATTTTTAATTCAAATTTGTCACATTTCTCCATAATTTCCTAACTTCCTCCAAATCACCCTCCACATCATCACATGTCACATGATTTCATTTATTTCTAATTTTCAAATTAGGAATATTCATCCAACCTCCTAACTTCCTTGGAGACACATGGCTACTCCTTCTAATTGATGCTCTTTGACACTTGGATGATTTACCCTTCCAAATGGAGCAACCTCCATGATTTCCTCCAACTTCCTTATGCTCCATCGTTGATCTCTGCCACCTCACTCAAGGCTTGGAAAAATCTAGAAATAGGAGGCCATTCTATAGCTTTTCAACAAGGATTTGATCATAAACTTATGTTGCAAGAATTATCTTAGCAATTGAGAGCAATTGAGAGAATTTTGGAGTTGCATAGCATTTAGCATTGTTATCATGGCAATTTTACTTTGTAGAATTTTAGTAGTGAATTAGTTTTTATTGTGTTTATCATAGAATTGTATTTAGATTTTCATTACATCAATAGCAATAATCTTAGCATCATTTACACAACAGTAATTTCATCCATCATTCAGTCTTTTATATTCAAAAATACAAAAACATGTTAATGTAGCAATTTAGCTTTGCATTTCATAAATCTTCTCGTCTCCTAGGTTGCCATTTGATAAATTCATGTGTAACATACAAATATGAGAGCATGAATTTGAGGATCTTTAAGATTAGAGAACAATGAAATTATTTTAAAGAGTAGATATAGTAGTTCATTTTGTTATTTCAATCTCTTTCATGTAAGAAGTTTCATTGATGTGTGTTGGGTTTACTTTACTAATTCGTCCATTTTAATTACCACACATAAATTGGAACCCACTGTGGGGCTCGAGCCCCTTTCATTAAAATTTTCTGGAAAAGTGTGTTTTATAGGTTCAGACGTGAAACCTTTTGGCATGACCGTGAGTTCTTTTAGTGCATACGAAAACTTCTCTGGTGCATGCGAGAATTGTTCTGGTGCATACAAAATTTCGTCCAACGCATCTATACTATCTTTTGGTGCATACAAGGACTCTTTTAGCACATTCATAATTTCTTTTAGCTCATATATAGACTGTTCTAGTGCATTCATAGGTTTTTATGGCGCATATTTTTAGTCTTTTAGCACATTGATTCTTTGTTATGGCGCATCTATTTCATTTTACAATTTTTATTTTTTTTGAGAATTAATCACTTTTTTTCTATTATGTAGGTATTTCAAACACTTACTGAGACCTTTCTGAATCTAGTGAAACGGTGTCAAAGATTTAAAATCTGAAACGACTAACATTTGATTGCAGGGATTTATTGTTCTTTCTTTTGATTAAGTTAGGAACATAGCTTAATTAGGGGAAAACAAACACCATGTCTGTTGTGATTGTTGAATGGTAGGCATATTCTCTCCCCTTAACTAGGTGACCAAAAAGCTAGACCCATTCTTTTTCTTTTTTCAATTTAATCCTTAGAGGGCATGCCTTGGTGGGACAAGAGGTAATCACCCCAAGGGAATGACCCAATCAGGAACATGCTAAATCCAAGTGACTTACACCTAGTATATAAGTCTAGGTACTTGAGGAAAGTTCAAGTATGACAAGGATTGTTCTGACAAGAAGGGAAACAATGGTCTCTTGTCATATGGATGATCCCCCATGAACGAAATTTCTATACTAGAACCCTTTAATTGTAATATTCTGAAATCCCTTTTCTATTTGTTGGTGCAAGAGGTATAAACTCCGAAGCCATCCCATATTCTTGTGGATTTTAGTAGAGATGAGAAGTTTTTCATGGGAACTAAGGCTTGACTGACTCGAAAGTGAGTGTAATGCAAGGGGGAGCTAGTGTGTTCAAGCCTCTAATCATCCACTAAAATTAAGCACAGCTAGAGTAAAATCCAAATGGGAATCCAACAAATACTATCCTTCATAGCCTTAGGAATTGTACTTGCTTGATGTGTCTTACATGTGTGCTTTAAAAAAAAATTCAAAACAAACATCACGCACTGGGATATAAAACCATTTATTCAAAAGTTCATCCAAACATATAATCAGATTCCCTGCCAGAAAATAGAGAAAATCAATCAAGCTATCAAAAACAAGGAACATTTTTCAAACTAGCGCATCTATTTTCTGTTTTGGTGCATCAATCCATTCTGCTAGCGTGTACATTTTCTATTTTGATGCATATACTGCTTTATCTAGCACATACATTTGTTGTTCTGGCACATACATCACATTTTCTAGTGTATCCATTTGCTATTTTGGTGCATCCATCCATTCTGCTAGCGCATACATTGTCTATCCTAGCGCATACTAGCCATATTTTAGTGCATCCTTTCCATTTCTTAGCGCATTTGTGTTTTAGTGCATCTATGCACTATTTTGAAACATCTAGTAAATTCAAAAACCAGAGGGCCAAATTTATCTCCTGTTCGCCAGTTTGAACTAGAATTGAGAATTCTTGTCAGCTCCTAATCACTCCTCACATACCACAGAGTCTTGAACTTGTTAAAACTAGCATTTACAAGTGAGAATCATTTACCGAAGATTTGATTAAACATCCAAAAGTTCCTCCTCATCACATCTATCTCTAGTTAGTAACTAAGTTTCACCTTAAGGATTAATCATCCTTTATCAAGATTCATTATCCTTCATCCCAAAACAAACATTGCATAATCAGATTTATTATGTCCTTTTGGCACTCCCTAATAACGATCAAATATTAGTACATCCCCATCACTTGTATGCCCATTCAAACAAGATCACAAAGGAAAAAACTCAAGGAAAAGGAACTTGAAACTCACAACACCATGGCTGAAGTTGAGGAAAATCCGTTCCATAAATTTAATCAATATGAGAATGAGGAAATAAATGAGGAAGACATCCAACAAGCTCAACAAGATCCAAATTTCCACAAATTCCTAGAAAATATTTTTGAAAGAGATGGAGAAAAATACCTTTAAATGTTGGCTAAACAAGGTGTCAAATTTCCAGATGACTTTGATGTAAGTCAATTAAAAGGAGAACCCAAAAAGACTGAAACAAATCCCCCAAAACATAGATCCAGTGGTTGTCTTAACCAATAAAATACAAAACCTTCAACAACAAATCCTTGATATGCAAAAGGGAACCACGAAAAGATACTCGATAGAAGACATATGCCCATACCCTTTTGATCAAAGTGTGAACATGATCCCATTTCTAAAACATTGTGAATTCCCTAAGTATGATAAATACAATGGTAAAATGGATCCTATAGATCACATATAAGGGAATTTTGAACCATGATCCTAGAATTCGCACATGAGGAAACTTACTTGATGAGATTATTCCCACGAAGCTTGGGAGAACAATGTATGTAATAGTTCTCACAATTACCTCTAGGGATCAAGTCCTTTGAAGAATTGGTCAACAAATTTATCACCCAATACTCTTATAACATTCAACATGAGATTACAATGAAGGACCTTTACAATATGAAATAGAAAAAGGGAGAATCATTTCTTGTATTTTTACAAACGTGGAGGGGATTATTTGCAAGATATCCTCATTCTATACCAGAAAAGGAAAAGATGGAGGTTTTCATTGACAATTTAAATGATGATATGAGCTATAGGATTGAATTACAATGTCCACCAACCTTTGAGAAACTAATTGAAAATGGAATCAAGATCGAAGAAGCTTTGGTCAAGAGAGGAGTCTTGGAAATTTACAATGGAAACAACTTAGCCAACTCCTCCAACAACTATAACACCAATGATAAACGAAAGTTTTGGTAAAAATATGAGAATACTAATAATGATACTTCAAATGAAACACATAATACCAAACCGGTCTTCAATTTATCGGGAATCACATCTAAGACCAACCAAACCCCCAATCAAAACAACACCAATCAAAAAAAAAATTAGAACAAAAATCATAACAGTAACCAAAACAATTCCCCATCTCAACAAAACAATTCCCCATCTCAACCACCACCCTATCAAAGGCCATCAAATCGTAGGAAATTCACAGCTTTGCATCAATCATTCGAGTCTGCATTAAAAGAACTTCTTGCAGAGAATCTTATCACCTTACCTGATAACCGAGGTTTTGAGACAAAAGTGAAATCTTCATGGTGGAATGATGCTCATTACTATGAATTTCATCGATGCAAAGGTCATCTAACAAATAATTACATGCAATTAAAGCATAATGTGCAATATTTGATAAACAATAATATCATACAAATAGAAGGACCCCAAATGAATGCCGATCATGGTGTGTTCAAGAATCCCTTACCAAATTATGAAAAAGGAGAATCCTCTATGATGAAAAACAAAGGGAAAAACGTAAACTATGTTCATGATACTACCATTTTTCATATTTCAGCCATTGATGATCAGGAAAATGACATTAAGACCAATGACACACAAGACATTGTTGCAGCCAATAATCAAACTAATGACATTCCAATTCACCATGGATAAGACACCATCATGAATGAAAATCAAATCAAGTCCATAACATCAAACAAGACATGACTGCAATAGATAACCAAATTAATGTCATAAAAATCAAAGGAAAATAGGACAATGTGCCTGTAAATGTGACCATGAGGGCACAATCCAAGTATGTTTTAAAAAGGAGAACCTACAAAACATTCGCCCCCCTGTCACATCAATATAAAATTATCGATCAACTTCAAAAGATTCTGGTACAAATATCTATATTGGAACTCCTCATGATTTCCCCCGCTCATAAGGAAATTTTGGAAAAGTCCCTAGTGGACACGACCATACCAACGGATTTGCAAGTTTGTACCTTCCAAGCCATGGTGGGTCATTTGGTTGCACCTCATTGCCTATCCTTCTCCAAAAATGATAACATATCCACCACTCATCCCCATAGCATATCACTTTGCATAGAAGTCTTAATACATAAAAGTTGAGTCAAGTGTGTCCTAATAGATGGAGGAGCTGATCTCAATATATGTACTTTGAAAATCTTCCGTGTACTGGGATTCTCTGAGAATGCAATAGATTCCAGAAAAAGGATCACCATCAAGGCCTATGATGATGAGGAAATATCTTCACAGGGATTAATTATATTTCCAATTTGGGTGGGGCTGATCCAAAAAGATGTAATTTGCCAAGTTTTGGACAAAGACTTAACATACAATATACTCTTGGGTCGTCCTTAGATCCATGAGATGTAGGCAGCTCCCTCAACCTACCATCAATGTCTAAAGTTCCCTTGCAATGGGAAAGAGATTACCATTCCATATGACTCTAATAGTTAGTATTGCAACACCCTCAAGTCAGTCCAGGATGTCTTCTTTCCCCATAACAGAGAAGCTCTCACTTCCCCATCTGGCACCCCAGGTGATTTGAACCAATCAAATTCCTTGTCAAAATTTCTCACCACATCCCCCAATGAAGAAAGCCAACCAATCTCATCATCTAAACAACCTTAGAAAAAGGAAGAAGCTACCCCTTCTACATCTAATAATCATGAAGCCCAACAAAACAATTTTTCCAAACAATTTGAGAAAAAAGGTCCAAGTCAAAGATAAAGGTGTGGGTGAATACTTTATTAAGCGATCCCTATGTCTATCACAATTAGTTTCCCCAAATTCTCATGGTCAACCATCAACATCAACACAATAGTCTTCATAACCTATCACACTCTTTGATGCTAGATTCATAAAAGCAAGTACCCAAGCAGAGGAATCTTATGATAAAGAAATTTTGAATTGGCTTTACAAGGATGAAGTTGAATCTGAAGTAGAAACAACAAATTTACAAACAACACAATATGGCAACGGATTTTCAATCTTGGAGAAAATGGGACACGAAGGGAAAGGACCTATCGAAAAGAGAAAACAAGGGATCATGGAACCAATTCAACCCATCTTGACCAATCTAAAGGACAAGACAAGATTGGGATATAAAGAGGAAACAAAAGAAGAAGCCACCTTGAAAGTTCACTATTGTATTTTACTCCAATTTCTGAAAAAAATTTGTTGGAATATCAAAAATCTATTGTTAGAATACTGATGAACCACTGAATTAATTTTCGTCACTTTCCTGACTAGCTTTAAAACGTCGAAATCATGACTCGGCTTTGTCAGTTACCGCCACAAAAAAAGGACCTGGTGTTCATTAGAATATCAACGGAAATTTTGTCGATCTAGTGACGAACAATAGCCATAACACAAGTGGCATGCCTTTGGCAAAGCATCGGATCAACAACAGAAGTTCGTCGAAATTGTGACGAAATAGGCAAGTCATTACGATGAAAAGTTCATTGGACATATTGCAAATATCAATGTAAGATCAAGAATGTTACAGTGATCAAAATTTCCTAAGAAGATATATCGAGAGGACTAGCCTATGGTCTCATCGATAAAGTTTCATTGTTGAGATTCTCATCTTGTCTCATCGATCAAGCACAAGGGAATCATATCAGCAAGACATATACTATCGGAGTAAGTTTTGAATGTCTACCCAACCCGCTATGTCACGCCGATAAGATTGCATCGGTAGGAGTCTTGGCGACACACTTGAGATCGAAAGAATAACGATAAAATTTTATTGAAATTAAGATGAAATAGGCAAGTCATTATGATGAAAGTTTCATTAGACATATTACAAATTCTTCAGACACTTTTGGAGGTTCGTCAAAAGTTCGACGAAACAATGCAATTTAAAAAAAAAAAACTATTCATTCAAATGTAGGCATATCGGTGAAAGATCAAGACTGTTACAATGATCAAAATTTTCTGAGAAGATATATCGAGAGGACTGGCTTGTGGTCTCAGTGATGAGGTTTCATCGGTGAGATACTCATCTTCTCTCATTGATGAAGCACGAGGGAAGCATATCAGAAAGACATATACCATCAAAGTAAGTTTTGAATGTCTACCCGACCCGTTATGTCACGCTGATAAGATTACATCTGCAGGAGTCTTGGCGACATACTTGAAATCGAAAGGATAATCATCGGGGAGAATCACCACATCTGGGAAACTGCAGAATATCCTAGCGATACATGATCTCTTGCCGATGAAGATACAAATGGATCGAAATAATTATCGGGGTGACTCTAGATGATATTTGATGTATAAGGCATTTTTGAAAGGACGTGTAATGATGTTTTCATTAAAAATACTCAAATGCATGAATAAAATTTGATGAAGTTAATGAAGATATATGAATTTGTGGCTTAGTCTTTGGTATCAGCTGTCTGTGAAATTATACAGTTATTTGATTGTCTCCGTTTTGATACTTTTCTATTATTCAAATTGGTATATCAAGTATATATTAGTTAGTTGATACACATGTGTTGTATTTGTGTGATGTGATCGTTTGGTTCTTTCAAGTAAAGATTAAATCCTTATAATCAATCACAGTAAGAACAAAGTATTAATTGGATAGGTAAGAAGAATCAAATAATTAGGGTTGGGCATTATATAAACCACTACTATCACAACTATTGAAACATGCTCAGGTATTGGGTCCTCGCCCCTAGATTAAATTAAGGAAAACATTATTGTAAACACAATATGTATAGAAGAATATGAATGTAAAGGAAAATGGATATTAGCAAAACATAAATGTAAATAAAAGTAGTGTGAGCAGAAAATGAATTTAAATTGGTCTTGACCAAATAAAATCATACCCAATTAGCATTAAGTTATACTGACCTTGTAATCATTTTTATTGTCAATCTTGAAGGTTACTTTGATGCCTTCTGCAAAAAATCTCTGGCTACGAAGCAAAAGAAGGCGGGAAAACCAAGTGTATATTGATGACTTCCTGACAATCAAAAAGAAACAAGCAACCAGTCAACCCTATTATAATATAATAATCTTATGAATTAATTTTATTTGTTTTACTAGCTAATAGATAGTGGACCTAGTTCTCTTGAATTGAGATACTACTAAGATATGTTGACTAGTGATTTTAGACTACTGATATTCTGCTTCAATCTCTATAAGTTACTTTTGTCTTAAATATTTCAAGATAACTTTACAAAAAAATTCCATGATCTCTTAGAAATTATGCAGATTATTTTGTTAATACTTCTCCATTTTTATATTTTCTTTCAAACATTCATAGAAAGATATGCAATGCCATATTTGAAACTTACATATTTTCATTTTACTAGTTTTGTAATTATAGGATATGATTCCAACAATTGTGAAACACATTAGAAATATGCTGGATGAATGAAGTAAACTATGCAATTGGCAGGTGTACAGCCAAATTCCTTAACCCTTTCCACCATCCTTCTTGCCTATTCTAAAACATGTGCTTTGGAACATGGCATGAAAATCCATCTAAGTATAATGAAAAGGAGATTTTTGTCAGATATTATATTATAGTAAGTTGAATGAATGTAAGTAGAGAAATTTTTGCATACCTGTAGATGGTATAAAATTTCATGGTTAAGTGGAAGCCTCCCATCAACAACAAGATCCAAATATCCGTGTATCTATCTCAATTGAGCCTCTAAACCCTTTAGAGCTGTCAAATTTTCCACTAACCTGTTATGCACAAAAGTCAAATTTTAGAGTTATATCACCACTAAAAACAAAAGAAACAGAGATTTGAAACCAAATCCACACACAACACAATGTTCATAGTGAAAATTTAGCACTTTCTTTCATCTTTTCATATTGGTTTGATGCTTCAAACAATGCATTTCTTATATTGAAAAGTTCATTACCTTATTGAGCTTCTCTTTGTTTCGAGAATAGTTTAATATTCTCTACTTAACAGGGCCAACGACATGAAGGTGGAAGCTCATTTTGCCCCTCCCCCCCCCCTCACATCACTTTCAATTCCCCATACCCGATCATATAACATTAATCATTCGTTCATCCATTAATAACATATAACATTCATTCATTCATCCTGCATTAATAACATATAACATTCATTCATTCATCCATTAATAACATATAACATTCATTCATTAACATATAAAATTCATTCATTAACTTATTCACATTCATTCATTAACATATAAAATTCATTCTTTCAGTTTTTACATATTATCAAAAATATGGTTGTCATAATATGATTACAATCACTTTTTTTTGTTTCTTTTTTGCAGCTAAAAAATGTTGAAGTGGAGTATCATTTTCTAAATCATATGTCCCCCCTTTAGTTGTTCACAACTCTTCTCATGATCTTAATGTATGCCTAGTCATGTACTCACGATGTGGATGCCACTGCAAGGGGGGTCTACTGCAATAGCAAAGAAATGTTAAATTGATATGTTTTATTATTAATGTTACAAGTATTTCATTAATTAAAAGAACATTAGAGTGGTTCTCTTTACCTGATGGGGCCACATCATGTTCCTGATCTTGTCTTATAGCCTCATGCTCAACATGTTGAACACCCTCTAAATCCTGACCTGGAGTTGAAAAACAAAAGGTTACATTAATTAATACAACAATTGCAATTAAATATGTTTAAGAGAACATTAGAGTGGTCATCTTTACCTGATGGGACCACATCATGTTCTTGATCTTGTCTAGCCTGATCATGCTCAACATGTTGATCACGCTCTACATGCTCTAAATTTGAAACATGAAAGGTTACATTAATTAATATACCAAATGAAATTAAAGATGTTTAATTGTATTAATCCATGCAACATTTTGTATAGCACATGAATACATCCAGTATCGAGATGCACACCATGACCTTCATCTATAGGTTGTGTTCCACCCTCACTAGACTACATTCCAATTTTGGATGCAGTATTATCATTGCTTGTCTATTTAAAACAAGTAGGCACATAATTAATTTATGGTGAAAATTAATATTGAATAGATTGCACAAGTATTCAATTTAAAATAAACTTTATTGAGTTTATTTACCTGCGTGTCGGATGCAGTGGAAGATTGTGTTTTCCCCGTCAAGACTCTTAGGCATTCAGCTAGGGCTCCATAGCCTTGCTGGAAGGAAATATTCAGGTTCTCTTATGTGGGAACTCTATTGAATTCAGAGCCCTGCATTTTTGCATAAGATCATGAATTTTGCTTCTATGGTGTGATAAAACCAAAATTGTTTGCAATTTATTATTTGGATGCAATATTTCATTTATTGATACTTACAAATTCGTGTGACTAATTTCATATAACCACCAGAGCCAAGTTTGTGTTGCCCTTGTTTTTCTAGTCTTTCCTTTGTTGCCTTCGATGTGTCGAGAAACCTATGAAAAGTTTGAAATACATTAGATTATGTAAAAAGAAAGAGTAATCAATATATAATTACATTGTTGATAGTATCAAATACCTTCCTTGGCTTGGTGGTGTCTTTCCTTTTTTCTTTTCAGCCTTCTCCTTTCCATCCGACACCAGGTCCTTCCACTCCCTCTTTGAAATCATGGGGGAACGCTCATACTTTTTGTTCTTCTCTAAATGTGACATATATTGGTCCCTCACATACTTTAGATAGGTACCAACTTTCTTAAGGACCTTGGTATGGTTGAATGTTTTATCACCGAACAACACAACTAAATGGTTAATGAGCTCATATTTTAAATCTTGATTTTGGGCATTCCACTATGTACGTATGGTGGGCCTGAAGAGTTCCAATGTAATATCACTTAGATTTTTATAAAAAACATCATATCTTGCAAAATGATCATGGGATCATTAGTCTAAAAAGAGTGATCAATAAGTAAATTTTAATTGGATTATATATAATAATAATTACAACATTTTAAAGTACCTAGGACCTTCTCTATCTTTATGGGAACAAAATCCTTGGTCACCACAAATGTGACCGACAAAGTTCTCGTACTAGTAATATGGGAAGATTCGAGTAATGTTACTAAAACATCACCAGTACTAGTGGCCTCTGCATCCCCAGGTACATGTTCCGATGCATGTGTTCGCTGCCAGAGGGTGCACTACTGAATGCCTGCATGGTATGTGTTGCCAACATTTCAGTCGATAATATAGGCATGAATGATGGGGTCAGATGGTGTGATTTATGCACAAGAAGATTAGGATGGACACTTGTACCAACCCCTACTCCTCGGGTAACACCTGTAGTACCCTGATCATGGCCAGCAACATCATGAGGATGCAAAAAATCCTGTAAAAACAACACATATTTTAGTTCATGACACAAAAGAGTACAAAATATAAAACCATGAATGAACTTATGCTATAATTGAAGACCTCATGATAGCTTACTTGCAAGTTTTGTGCTCTCTCAGTCAATATTTTAACCCTCTCTCTTATCTCATCTATTTGAGGCACTATGAATAACAACTAAAGGATTTCTTCATTGCATTTTTTTTGGGTCTTCCTTATCATATCGAGAGGATTTGTTGAATATGTGATGATGACATCACATAATAGTGATTGTACCTCCCTATGGATGCTCTCCTCTACTGCTGGTGCCTTTCCCCGATTAGCCGAATGTAACAAGAATATTAAAAACATTATTGAAATTAACCCAATAAACTCATGAAAATAACATAATAATAATAGAATTTGCTCGTATCTAATTTGTACAATTACAATGTGGTAAACCTATTGGGTAGAAGTGCCCGAAGATGCATCACGATCTGAGCTCTGGGCCGGAGCCTTCCCCATATGATCAATGTCCCACTGTGATAAAAATTAAATCTATAAAAACATTACCGAAATGAAACCAATAGACATACGAAAAAAAATATAATAATAAAATGGTATGTAGTACATACCACCCCCATAGTAATTGTGTTTTTATCTAAGTGATTCAAATTGTAATCGATTAGCAACTCTTCCCCTACAATTATTGATTTTATTGCACATACGAATACACGGTTTCCCTCACATGCCTCAAATATGCAATTCGGTTGCTTATTTGTTGACCCAGGTCATGTACTATTTATAAACCCTGCAATATTCCCTAATGGATTTTTCCTTTCGTCAATGTACATAGCCACTCCTTTATTTTGATCATTATCTTTTAGCTGTATATAATTTGTTGACAGTGCATACCTACGCATACTTCATGTATATCGAACCAGCTGCATCAATTATTTGTAACTATAATAGGGTTTGACATACTCCATCAATTCAGTAACTTTTTCATAACAGACCTTTATGCCGTCCATGCAAAATAGGCCCAAACCATGTAATGACGATGGTCCTATGCGATATATCCTCCCGTTGACACAAAAATCAGTGTTTATTGGAGGAATTTCCTTGGGTACCCATTGTTTCCATAGATTTTTGTACCTCAAGGGCACCTCGATGTCGCCTATGATCTCATCATCATAAGAACATGACCCCCCTTCAGCAAGAAAAAATTCCATGCGTTTACTGAATTTTATTCTAATCTTTTGACCTTTAGTTGATCTCCCTCTTTTAGACCTACTACATGTCTCGCTTTCCTCTTCTCTTCCTGAATTTACCTCACTCGAGGATGACAGATCTTACAAATTCCTATTTGGTAGTACCTACACTCATAAGGATGTTGGATGAAGTTCTTTCATGGTTATGTGATCCCAAGGTGACATTATGATTAATCTATCATTTCATCGCTAGAATTTGACAGGTTATAAGGTAATCAAATCTTGATAGATTGCAAGTTATTGTTACTACCATCCAAATGTGTCCATCACAAATCAAATCTACTTAACGTTTTAATTCCAAAACTTTTCAACAAGTGTTAAATGTGACTATGGTCCACCAGTTACACAACCAAGGCCTCAAATGTATTCTCTAATTGTAATCAAAGAACTTTTTCTCTTCATTCAACTAAATAAACTTGAAGGGAAACACCACCAAGTGGTTTATTGGACACCTACATGACTAAAAATAGCAGCAAATTTACATTTAATTTCCATATGTCTAAGTGGTTAATGGGGAGGGAGTGTGTACTAGGCCCGGTTAAGTCATCATAAGTTTATGCTTTGGCAATAAATTTTTTTTAGTCATCTTAAATCTTCCTATGTCTATTTTCTGGGAGACTTTTGGTATGTTTTAAGGTAGGATGAGTGGTTGCATCAATGTTCTAGTTCTATATGAAAAGGTTTCAACATCTTAAAATAATGAAATTTAGTGCTCATAGTCATTTGAAACAACAACATTTTTATTATGTATGATGGTAGGATTTGATAACTTAAAATAATTTGCTACCCAACAAACTTAAAGTTAAAAGAAACTTTTTTCAGTTTAAGGGGTTAGCACTTTCTTTCATCTTTTCATATTGGTTTGATGCTTCAAATGATGCATTTATTAGCACACTTCTATCATATTGTATGCCCATCCCATTGTAATTGTTGCAATTGTTGGAGGAGTTGATACCAAAATTTCATATCAAATACCACATTCTTGAAGCAATTTTCTGTGTTTTTACTATTTTTCTGAAGTTCTTTTGTGTTGTATGGATCCGTACAAGCTTCAAAATCTCTGAGATCATTGATGTATATAAAAATATGTGTTACCTTTCATTTTCATTTGTTTTTAAGTGCTAAATCACTGTTTTGTGGGAGAAAACAATCAAATATAGGGACTGCCCTATTTTACCTATGTAAGGGTTTGAGGGCTAAATAGAAATGACATCCACCAATCCACCCACTGTCTTGGAACTATAACTTGGTGGATTGGTGTGAAAAATGGTATGATAGAGGTTAATTGCATTTAGGGGTCTGTTAAAGCAAGAAACTTGGCATTGAATTAATGTCTTAGGGCTAACAGGGGCAATTTTCTTCTGAATTTGTGGTTGTTAAGTCAGGGTTTATCAATTTGATGGATATCTTGGTAGAGTCATGGTGACACTATTTGATGGTCCAATCTCTACTTCGAAACAAAGATATCTCTAAAATATATAAGAGCTATAATGGGACGGCATTAAAGGAACCTTCATATGAAGGATCTTCTAATGAAGGACCTTTGAATTAAGGTCTTCATTTGAAGGTCCTTCATGCAAAGGTTCCTTTTATAAAGCATTTTGGACATGAAATATTTAAAATAAAAAAATCCTTCATTTGAAAGTCTTGACATGGCATAATTTTTGAATGAAGGTCCTTCATTCAAAGGTCATGACGACATCACCTTCAAATGAAGGTTCTTCATTCAACTGGTATTTTGTAATTTTGAAATTTTGGGATTATTTTTTTTCCTCATCCAACAAGTGGGACACACTATTGTGCAATCACTCATTAAAAAAGAGATGAATGTGTGATAATAATTTAGGGTTAAAAGTAAATCCATTTGAGCCTTTTATAAATAAAAGGACATTTGATGCAATCATATGCCTTGTCAAAGTTTTAACTTAATAGTAGGGGCATCATGAGTAGTTTGTTGGGCCCATTCAGAAATCTCTGATGCAAGGATTGAATTGTCTAAAATGTATCTACTATCAAGAAATCCAATCTGTTTACCTATATGACTATATCTCAAGCAATAGGTTTAATTGTGATGGAAATGATATTGACAAATATTTTGTAATCTAGGTGTTGAGAAGCATAATTGGCCACCATCCTAGGAAAGATTCTTCATTCTCACTTTTAGGTGTTAAAATTTAACAATACCTTGATTGATGAAAGATCCCAAAGAGCCTTTCTCCATGGTATCCAAGTACACATAGTAGCGGTCTTCTCTTATACGCTTGGACATGATTTAAAGAACTTAGTTAGGAATTATTCATTTAACCTAAGGTTTTCTCATAATCATCATTGGAAAAGTATGATCAAATTCTTCTATTATGAAGAATTGGTCTATGTGCCTCTAGTAATCACTATAAATGTTTGTAAGGATAAAATGACTAATTGCATCAGGTAGGAGATAATCAACTTTGAGTTCTTCAAAGATTATATTCCTCTATTCATAATTTTTAAGGGTTGTGTGTGGAGGAGGTTATCACTACCAAGAAGGGAGGAGACCTTTCCTTACATATCATTAGATCTAGCTTATCCTAGCATATACTTGGGCTCCTTTGCCCCTATAAAATTTCATTTGTTTGAGTTTATGTTATGTAAGCGTAATTCCATGCTATGTTGAAATATAAGAGGTGGAGGAGGCCAAAAGGAAATAACCCCTTTTTAGTTGTAGCTTCGATTTTTTTCTTATTGTTTTATGTTTTTAGAAACTTTGTGGACATAAGATTTGAGGTAGGTCATACAACAAAGAATAACATGTTCCCACCAATAACCAAGATGTGGGTAGATTATGGTATTTTTTCCAAGACGTTAGGTTGGTCAATAAAAATGTGAAAGACTAAGCTATTTTATTTTTTGTCTTATTTTATACCATTTTACGAGAATGGGGGTGCCAATGTACGAGAAGATCTTTGGAAACTAGGCATGAGAATTGCAAGTTAAAGAGAATGGGGGTGCCAAAATTATAGTACTCATTGTCCCTTGGTCGTTGATTTTCCTTGAGTGCCCTCAACCTCGTCCTTGATGCTGGTATTGACCTTGTTTTCACTCCTTCATACTCTTCCTTGACGCTGGTATTGACCTTGTTTTCACTCCTCCAAACTCTTCTTCGGTGCTGGTATTGATCTTGTTTTAACTCCAAACTCTTCCTTGGTGCTAGTATTGACCTTGTTTTCACTCCTCCAAACTCTTCCTTGGCGCTGGTATTGACCTTTCACTTCTCCAATTTGACTAACTACAACCTAGTTTCGTTAGGTTTTAGAGTATGTTAGTTAAATTTAAAATTATGGCACCATTTAGCTAGGTTTTAATATTCTACAATATAGTTAAGTATATATTAGCTATATTTTACATAATAAATAATATAATTATTCGACTTATTATAATTATATATTATATTATTTAACAAAATAATGAAATACATATAAAATTATTATAATTAATAATTAATAATAAGTTTATTTTTATATAATAAAAAATATAATTAATATAATATATATTTAATATAATAGTAATATTAGATTAAATTATATATAATATAATTATATTTATTATTATATAATAGTATATATAGGCTTTTACCTAATATTTAAGAGGATTTTACCATTACACTACAGATGGTTTACCATTAAATGGTAGTTGAAACTTGTTTTCCAACGACACAATAGTGGTTTCCAGGCATGAGATTTGTTTCAAGCTCAAATCTCAGAATATATGTAGCCTATTAGCTAATACAAAGAGAGATAGAAACTAAAAAGATAGAGAATGCGAGAAAGAGATGAACTTAGATAGATAGGGAGAGAGAGAGAGCATGAGAGAGAAATATAAGAGATACAAAGAAAAAGAGAGAGAGGGAAAAGAGAAACTAAATTTTTATTGGTTATTTCATGTCAACAATCCAAGGATGGCATGTGTCCTTGGGGATTTATGCTCAAGGTAGCATGCCATTTGATTAAAGATATGATAATTCTCCTTTAAGACCTCTTCAATGTACCCATTGCACACTTAAGGAGACAAAGATAAATATAGGGAAGAAAATATAGAGAGAGAGGAAGATAATGAGAAACATACAAATAGAAAGGGATACAAAGAGATAGAGAGAGGTAGAGAGATAAAGAGATAAGGATGAATAGATAGAGATATAGGGAGGGTGATTGATATATCTCTCCCTTTCTCTCTCTATCTCTCTATATCTCCCACTATCTATGCCACTCCCTCTTCCCCCCTCTATCTATTGAGCTATCTCTCCATCTCCCCCTTTCTCTCTCATTCACTCCATCTCTCCCTCCATCTATCCTACTCTATTTATCTTTTTATCTCCCTCTCACTCCTCTCTCTATCTCTTTCTATCCATATCTTTCTCTACCTCTATCACAGTCTCTCTATCTCTCTATATCACCCCCTTTCTATGTCTCTCACTCTCCATCTATATATATTGAGCTATTTCTCCCTCTCTCCCCTATCTTCTTCTCTCTCTCTCTCTCCCTTTCTACATATCGCTCTCCCTCTTCCCATATTATTTCCCTCCCTTTTCTACCTATCTATCTCCCTCTCTTCTCTCTCTTCCTCTTCAACCTATCTCTCCCTCTCTTCTCTCTCTTCCTCTTCAACCTATCTCTCCCTCTCTCCCCCTCTTCTCTATCTCTCCTCCTCTACCTATCTATATCCCTTTCTCTCCCTCCCCCTCTTTATCTCCCCCTCTCTATCTCTCACCATATCTCCCTCCCTATCCCCCCTATCCATCGACTCTTTATCTCCACCTCTCTTCCTTTCTCTTCCCATATATCTCCATCTCTCTTTCTCTTCCCATATATCTCTATCTCCCCATATATTAACTAAGAAGCCATGTAAGCATACAATAGTATATGTTGGTAAAACTATAATAGTGTTTTATTAAACTATAAGTAACACTTATCTTTATAATGTCAAGCCTTCTTATAAAAATAGTGTTTTATTAAACTATAAGTAGATTATTGTCACCACTCTTCATTCCACATGAAATGCCAAATGTAGCAATTGTTTTGTTGCTTTTGTCAAGTTTCATTAACCAAGCTATTTAGTGGGTTGAATAAAGTTGTGTTATGACCCTTGGTCTCTTTAAAATAATTAGACAATATTAGGGAGATTAGAAAGGGGAGAAAACTAAACTCCTTCAAAATAGGGGTAGTTGTGGGTTTGTTGGTTTTCTTTGTATACTATATACTTAGTTCCTCTAGGATAAATAAGTCACTATAGAAATGAAAGATGTTTGATTATCTACCTAATATTGTTTTGTGTTTTTGAAATGGAAGAGATCTACAACTCTATAGAAATTGCTATATGCTAATGGTAAAATTATTAGACTATTTAGATCATTTTAATTGACTACTACATAATAGTTTATGTGTTGAAAGAATTGTTTCCATTCTTTGTAGTTTTTATATTGGAATACAAATCATATTTAATTTCATGCTAATATACTTCTTTCATAAAGATATTTGTATGATTTTTCCTTGCTATTTTCATCTTAAAATTTTAAAAAATATATTCTATAATATAGAACTATTTTCAAATTGGGACAAAAAGGATTCTAAGAGATATATTTAATCATAAATTTTACAATCATAAATATCATTTAATTTGTATGTTGTAACTTCAGTACTTTTAGTTAAAATAAAAATAGCTTAAAGTTATATATACATATAGTTAAATTGGAAAATTTGTTTGAGTTAATTACTAAATATGATCTAAAAATGTTCAAAACTTTAGATAAATTCAATTAGATATAGTTAAATTGGAGGTGTCATTTGAGTTAATAATTAAATAACATAATAATCAATTAAAGCAAGGGACATAATTTTGGATGTGTTTGAATTTAATAAATTACAAATTAAAATAGACATAAACTACTTGAAATAAGTTTTTCATAACCCATCTAATCAAATCATAACCTATAAAAAAGGAAATAGGAATTTTCTAAAGAAAAGAACATTGGACCCAATCATAAGTGTATGGCCTTCACAGAAAGGAGTGATCCACCTTAGCAATATCAACTACCTGATGTAGACCTAGGAGGATCAACTCAACCAACCTATCAACCTAATTTTAAGAGGCTTCCAAAAAGTTTAGAATGACCAATTTAAACAATCCAAACAACTCTCAAAGCTTGAAAAACAACAAAAGTCAGATTTCACACTTTGACTCCTTGAATCCTTGTAATCACATATGATCACATCATTCTTGACCATTTGATATCATGAAAAACCTCCAAAATCTAGTACTCAAATAACCCATATCATCGGTAAGACAAGTTCCATCAGGGTGAAATAAAAAGGTCATATCAAGCATATAGGTATCACTGATGAAGTTCCATTGGAAAGAAACCTATCTTGTCTCACCAATCAAAGCACAAGGAGTTGTATCGGCCAGACCAACACCATCAAAGTAAGATCCTTGAGTTAGCCAGAGTGCATTTGTCTCGCCAATGAAATATCATCACTGAAACACTCATCTTATCTTGCCGACAAAACAAAGAAACATACTATTGCCAAGACAAACGCTATTGGAATGAGTTCAAAATTTCATCCTGACCCACTATGGCACATCGATAAGATTACATCAGTAGGATTCTTGGCGACATACTTGAGATCGAAGGAATAATCATCGGGGAGACTTATAACATCGACAAAATTACTGAATGTCTTAGCAATACACCATGTCTTGCCGATGAAGACACAAACATATCAAGATAGTCATCAGGGTGACTCTTGGTGACATTTATATGAATCAGATGGATAGATTATGTGATATCGGCATAATGTCTCCCCAACCAAAAGAATGTTTAATGAACGTTATTCAAGCCTGAATAAAAGGATCGCCCAAAGTTTGAATTGTCTTGTCGATAGAACATTTGATGTGACAGTGAGTAAATTCAAAGATCATCTATGCTTGTGTTCAAAGCTAGGAGATTAATGGCAGTATTACTACCAAGTTTTTTGATGATTTCCTGAATTGAGAAAAGTAATTGAAGGTGAATTTTGCAAAGTTAGCAGCAGAGGAACAGATGAAGGGCCAAAGGATCTTGCGGTCAAAGAATTATAAATAAACTTGTAAGTTCCTTGCAGTTAAATTTCTTGTTTTGTGATTCATAAAATGGAAAGAACTAGCTCAGGAAAAGAAAAAGGTAGGAAACAAAGTGAGAGTAATAACCCTAGAGGAAAAAATAAAAAAATTGAATCAGAGAAGGAACCGATTGGTAGTTGACAGGAAGTTAAACTAGGACTTAATTGATCAATTTTCCAGCTCAGGACCTAAGGCCAGGTGATCTGCACAACTTAGGGTAGAAGTGGAAAAGTTAGAGGATAAATGCAAGCATATATGAGACATATGGACCCCAATTAGGGGATATGAGTTGTTTATTTTCATTACCAATGAAGGAACCGATACGAACCAGTGTGCAATCATTGGAAGTTAAACCTAGGGAAATTAGTCTGCCCCAATGTATTTGTAAATGTAGAATTGGTGAAGATGCTAGCTGCCTATTATAATCCAAAATGTAAAGCTATTTGTGATCCATCAGGAAAACCATTTATACATGTATCTGAAGTTGCCATCTGTGAGGTTTTTAACCCAGAGGGAGTGTGTGGTGAAAAAATTGTACCTGAATAGCTAGAAAAAGAATTTTGGAAGATGGATACTTTGTACAAGGGTTGGAGGTTTCCACTACATAGGTCTAAGAAAGATGGTGTTTCAGTTCCATTGAATGACAGTGATGGTCCCCCATTCCATGTTGATTTGTTTGAACCCTACATGAGGTACACATATTTTTTAGTATGTCAAGTGCTGGGAATGGAGGCCCCTAAGCACATGTCAATTGTACCCATGGTAATTGCAGTGGACATCCAATGTCACAATTCAAGGTTTTTTAATTATGCTTCACACATCTTTAAAGTACTTGATTTAGGACTGATGGCAATAAAAAGTGGAGCTCCTATCTTGCACTTGGATGCTTATTCAATCCTAATACATATGATACTTTATTATGGACAAGAATTGTAGATGTGGCCTAAAAAACAAAGGGTTTTACAATTTCATAAGGAAGGTTATTACCAGTACAACTCTGGACTGCCACTTGGGATTACAGATTTGCTAATTCTTGCTATCTACATTTTGAAGAGTTTTTTGTGAAACCACTATACAAATTTTACAATCATCATTGTGAATACTCATTTTCTAATGAAATAAAAAGGTTTTTAAGGCCTAAGGATTTCAATGGAATTGTCAACCACAATTGGGGACAATGGTACTATCTAGAAGATGTAACCATGATAAGAGTATATGGATTTGAAGATGCACCCTTCATTCTTCCCAAGACGGTGCCTAATAGGATTGCATATTTGGAGATTGTTAGGAAATTGGACTTTTTAGATGTTATGAATATGAGTTCTTTAGGAAAGCAAGCAATTATGCCTAGTACATTATGCTTCGATGATTTCATTGTATTAGCAAGGGATGGATATGATATGGTTCTCAACAAATTTCTGCAATAAAACATGTAGCGTCCACCGCAAAAAGGATTTGATCTAGAAGGGTATATTGATTTTTCCAAAAATAAAATGAACTTGGGAGGATACAATCACATTCCCTATCTGTATGATGACTTGATCAAGAATTTGGAAGAAGAGGAAGTAGAAATTTTTGTTGATGAGTATAATAGGGGATTGCAAGATACAAAACTATTATCTTCTAATGAAGAGGCATCTGGTGATGGTAGGCCTAGTAGTACAATTGATAAAATTTCCAGATTGAGAACTCAAGACTACAAGTATGTTCCCAGGGAACCAAATGTTGAAGAGAGTGTAGATACCAACACAAGGCAAATAGCATATAAATTATTTGTGGCTGATGATGAATTCAATAAAACCTCAAAATTTAAAACCTTTTTAAAAAATTAAAAGGAAAATCAATAAGGGAATCAGTGGAGAATATTACACCAAGTAATGAGGAACAACTGATGAATAACTTAAAATCAAGTGTGGAAGAAGAAATGAAGAGCATGACCCCTGAGAAAGGAAGGAAATTATTAGAAGATGTAGGTGTCATGATCTTTCCTAGGTTGGATTTGAACTCTACTTTGGTTTTTGATAGTTTTTTGAAGAATAGTAATGCCACACATAAACTCACTCTTGACGGGGTAATAAATATTTATTCAGGATCTAAGTATAACCTAGATGAGGGATCACTTACGATATGGGCCCTATATCCTCCACATAAGAAATCTGTTGTAATCGATACTGAAAAGGATTTTGGACATGTAATGATGTTAAAATTTGGTGAGGTTGATCCAATAGCTACAATAGAAATTGGCATTAATGTGGCCAAATTAAATAAAGCCCAAATCCAAAAGCTAATCAAGGAAAAAAAATGTATAAGATTAATAACGAGAGACTGCTCAAATAAAATGATCGCTTGAAGGACATGATGGGAATCACGGTGGGATCCACAAAGCAATTGACTCATGGTGAAATCTCCTAGGAAAGAGAACAGTGGGAAGAATCAAATGCATACTTACAAGGTAAATGTGATGCACTCACTACAATAATAAGGAAGAGGCAAACCAATTTAATGACTTGGTTGAGTAAGCTCTGGGGAACACATTCACACAATTTTACTACACTACAAGAACATAAGATGAGAGATGGAAAGATTCGAGAGAAGTTACAAGAAATAAACCAAAGGGATGCTCTTGATAACATAGCTATTGATACTGCAAACCATTTTATGAAAAAACAGAAAGACTTCCATGAAGAATTGCAAGGTGATGAGCAGGGGATTATTAAATGTCACAAAAAATGGAGTACCAATGCTGTTAGAAGATGGAGGGGAACTAAAGGGAAAAGATAGATGGATCAAGGAATGAGAGACGATGATGCAAAAAAATTTGGAGACAGCCACAAGAAACGATTTAACAATGGACGGGGCATGTGAACAGAATCAGAAGATGTTTGAGATGGAGATAGCCATAAGGAATGCACTGGAGGATGTCGATACACATGAGAGGCAAGCTTATAGAGAGTATCTATCAAACATCTATTTATGGCTTAATAGAGCATAATTTCTAGTTTGTTATTAATGCTAAGCAAAAGACATTTATGAAAGGATGTGTCCTTTACCAATTTTGATATATTTATATCTTTTTCATAATGTAAAATAGATATAGGTGGATAGGAGAAAGATATAGTAGATATTTTGCAATGAAACTTCCCTTTAAAAGACTCAAATGCATGTATGAATTTTGATGAAGTTAATGAAGATGTCTAAACTTGTGGCTTAATCTTGGTATTAGTTGTTTGTGGAATTATACAATTATCTAGTTGTCTCCATTTTGATGCTTTTCTATTGTTTAAATTGATATATCAAGCATATATTCAGTTTACCAATACACATTTGTTGTATTTGTGTGATGTGATTATTTGGATCTTTCAAGTAAAGATTAAACTCTTCTAGTCAATCACAGTAACTAAAGAGTATTAATTGGATCGATAAGAAGAATCACATAACTAGGATTGTCATTTTATCTCAAGTAGAGTTTTTTAGTCATTTACTTGCACGTTTATAGAAGTTATAAACTACATCTATGTGCCAAACAGTTTGAATTATTTTCATCATAGATTACACTTTTCTAGATCTTCATTAGATTCCATACACCCAACAAGCCATTGGTCTCATGCATTTCATCTCTTAGTTTATCCATTTTATTTTTTACATCTGTTAACTGAAAATATTCTAATATTACACATACACTTTATTAGGACTATATCTATTCACTATAAGATTTCCATTGTGAATAGATTGTTGTAAACAAAATCCAGTTTCAATGCCAAATGTAGCAATTGTTTTGTTGCTTTTATCAAGTTTCATTAACCAAGATATTTAGTGGGTTGACTAAAGTTGTGTTATGACCCTTGGTCTCTTTAAAATAATTAGACAATATTAGGGAGATCAAGAAGGGGAGAAAACTATTCTCCTTCAAAATAGGGGTGGTTGAGGGTTTGTTGGTTTTCTTTGTATACTATATACTTAGTTCCTCTAGGATAAATAATTCACTATAGAAATGAAAGAAGCTTGATTATCTACCTAATATTGTTTTTTGTATTTGAAATGTAAGAAATCTACAACTCTATAGAAATTGCTATATGCTAATGGTCAAATTATTAGACTATTTAGATCATTTTAATTGACTACTACATAATAGTTTATGTGTTGAAAGAATTGTTTCCATTCTTTGTAGTTTTTACATTGGAATACAAATGATATTTAATTTCATGCCAATATAATTCCTTCATAAAGATATTTGTTTGATTTTTCCTTTCTATTTTCATCTTAAAATTTAAAAAAATATATTCTATAATATAGAATTATTTTCAAATTGGGACATAAAGGATTCTAAGAGATATATTTAATCATAAATTTTACAATCATCAATATCATTTAATTTGTATGTTGTAACTTCGATACTTTTAGTTAAAATAAAAATAACTTAAAGTTATATATACATATAGTTAAATTGGCAAAGTTGTTTGTCCATTTTATTTTTTACATCTATTAACTGAACATATTCTAATATTACACTTAAAATTTATTAGGATTATATATGTTCACTATAATATTTCCATTGTGAATAAATGGTTGTAAAAAAAATCACATCACTTAAGTTTGCTCAGTTTGCAAAGGTAGACCCACCTAGGTTTGGCAACACCTGAAGAGAAGAAGGTTCAAATCATTTGGCCTTGTTTGTTACCCTAAAACATATCAAGAGATTGGAAACCCCTTGAGGTATTCTTACCTAATTTTTTGAGATCTAACAGCCTCCAAACCTCCAAATCCACTAAAATATTCCACTTGTATGACCAAATTCTTGCCAAACCCAAAAACCCTTGTTTTAGGCCAAAATCATGAGGGTTCATTGAATCTACTACTTCCACAACCTCGCAGACCTCAAAACCAACTCAAACACAACCCATTAGGTCTGCAAATGGATAAAAATTCATAAAATCAGATCTCCCATACATATTTTGTTGAAACCTAGGCTTGAACCTCTCATTTCACATGATTTTCTTCACAAAACTCTTGAGGACAACATCTATACCTTCTTTATTTCTCATCCTACGCCCTATTCATGAATCCTACAATTAAAAAAATATCCATAGGGCCTCTTACACAAGCTACAGTAATCACAAAAAGTGTAAGATCCCCTTTATATCATGTTTGGACTACAAAACCCTAAAAACAAGGTAACCGGGCTATATGCAAAGAAATGAAGCTTTCTAACTCAAATCAATGCCTTAAGCCCTAAAATAAGATTCAAATCAAAGATAACACATATCTTCATGACATGGAATTGATTTATCATCAAAAAATGGCTTTATGTGGCCGTATAGTGCTGCCAAATAGGAAAGAATACAGAAATTTTGAAGAAAAATACAGATTTTGGAATGTCAAGATCTTGTATTTTAAATCCTCAACCATAAACAACCTTTAAAATGATAAATTTATGCCTTCTAAATGCATTTACACCTCAGCAACTGAACAACCACCTCTACACCTGACTTTTTAATCTTTTATGATCACATGAAACATAAAACACACTAATTTCAAGGTTGTTAACATCACTATTGAAATGTTCTAATTTTTTGACTTTTCAAATGTATTGGAACTCCTAGGACACCTTTAAGACCACGATAGTGGCTTGATAATAGCCTTATTATTGACATGACACTAACCTTCCACCCTTTTACATGTAAGTTCTCCAATTTTCCTTAAAAATGCTACAAAACTCTTTAGTGCAAGACTCAAACTCATTAGTCAAAAATTCACCTAGAACATGAATAATGGTCTTGAGTGACCTTGTTCACAATAAAAAAATCTTGAAATTCCTAAACCAACCTATTGACCTCCCTAATTATCATCACATGATTAAGCATAGAAGATGAGGTGTAGGTGCTCCTGCACCACTACCCCATCCAAAATTTGCTCACATTACACAAAGCCACAATGTTCCTCCAAGATAAGCCAATAAAATCCTACCTTATGTGTCCTCATAATCAAATTGGAGATGATCCTAAAAATGAAATTGTGAAGGGTGATTGGTCTAAAAAATCTAAACGACTTTGCAATTATTTCACTACTATGATCAATGTGTCATCTTTCATGAAATTTCCCAAAACACTATTCATTATGATCATATGGAAATTTCTAGGAGAGCTACAATAGTTGTAACATCATGAATTAAAATTAAACATTAAACATTAAAAATTACATCACGAATTAATTATATAATGGCATAAAAATTAAAAACATCATGAATTAATTATGTAACCACATAAGTCAAATATAATTTTATCAAGAAATTAATATCAAATAGATAATACAATCGCATAACTCATAAATTTCAATGTCATTGATCTTATTCTTCATCCAACTCTTTGTCTGTATCATCTGATCTAGATTCGACATTGTAAGGATTGGTCATATCATCATCATCGTCATTGATATCAATTTCACTAATGTCATCATCCACATGGATATCATCTTCATGAACATTAACTCCTATATCACCATGATCTAGTTCCTCCTCTTTGACATTTTCGTCAGGAACATCATCAACTAACTGTTGATCCTAATCATCATCTACATCATCTTCTAGTTCTTCGGTATCTTCTTCTTCCACCACATTCTACTTTACCGGCCTTCCTCTTGGATCATGTATAACAACATATGAACAACCCGGTTTACCTGGAACCTTTGAGTAAAATACCTACTCACATTGGCTTGGAAGAACATAGGGCTCATTTCCAGCTCGCTCGATCGATCTTGTATTAACCATGCTAAATCCATTATCATGTTCAATAACAGTTCTCTTGGGATCATTTTCATTCAATCGTAGCCTGTACCATAGGATGATGAACAAAACTAATTTGAAGGACTTAAAGTCACACTCAAGTATATCAGTCAATATCCCATAGTATCGATTTTCTAAGAATTTTGGATGTATGTCTCTTCTAAATGAAATATTAGTCACTTGAAAGACTGCAATTATCCTAGAATCACAAGTTTTCTTCATGCCATCCAACTTTTTGATTCAAATTTATGACCATTGCACCACATAGCCTTGTGGTGTTTCACCTACAACATGTCAAACATGTAAAAATTATTGCAATATCGTCAGTTGATAAACATATTTATTTGGCCGAATGTATGCAAAGAAAAAAATCTCAACATATATATACATCAATATAATTAAAAATAATTAAATAATATGGGTGATTAATATATTTATACGTACCTATTTATCTCTTAAACCATATGCTAAATAAATTTCCCTTGGTGTAACATTGGAATCTCCATTACAATGAGCTTCTTTAACAATGAAGCCACACCTTCCCATGTTAATGCGCAACCAAATTGTTGACATCGTTCAATCCATACCATCATCCAATCAAGATTATTTGCAAAGTACAAATGTAGTGCATCCCACTCTCGACCAACTGTATCAAAAAAAATTGAAATTCACAAACGATGTATAATTAGTTAATTACCACGATATACGACCTTAATTTATAATTGATGTATATTGAAGATCAATAATTAAATAAGTACAATATACATAAAAACCAAATGTAAAATGTATTCTAATTAATCTCCATGACCATCTTATAATTACGTCTCACTTTCCTCAATCTACCTTTCCCCATCAGGTACTCCCCTTTGAATTTTTTAGTGGAGTTGGGATCCCAAATGCGATCTACATGGATCTTTGCTACAAACTTAGGAAGATATTCAATAATAAACACCATGGTCTAGTATACCATATATCCCTCCACCATAGAATTCTCAGGATGTGCTCTTTGTCTAAACAAAGCCTTCAAAAATTTCAAGTGCCTCTCAACCATTCACATTGACCTTGTGTGTACAATTCCACACAATTCAATCTTCTCAACTTGGTGTATGAGGTAGTGTTCTTGTGCATTAAAAAATGTCGGAGGTAGAAACTTTTGCATTTCACACATTAAACAAGGAAATTTTCTCTTTCACTAATTTATATCTTCTTTATGGATTTCTTTAGATGGAAGCCATCTACAAGTGATTCAAGGCACAAATATATTAACGAGATTTAACAAAAATATACAATATATTACATAACAAGTAAAAAAAATGGCAATTATAAGATCTATACAATGAGTTGAAAAAATATCGCTAGTTACCTCATGTATTTTCCAAGATCATATATAACTTGACATTATTGTCGAAGTTGTCTGGGAAAGATAGAGGTAGAATGTACTGCAACAATTATAAAATGATCTTTTCATTATTTTTCCAAAAGTAGTAAACATAATACACTAAAAAGTACATGTAACATACAAATATATATAATATACCAGAATAATTACCTTAATGAAGGTATGCCAATCATTCATTTTTATCCTTGACCCAAATTCACCTTTCTTTGTTATGATATTGTTTATGTTCACAACAAATCCTGTGAGAAATCGAATTTTTCGTATGAATTCTTTTATAACATTTCTTTGTTGCTTCGTTAATAACCAAGGAAGGGCACTTATATTAATTTGGTCTCCATCACTATTTAATTGAATGACATTTTTTATTGCATTATTGGCTTCCTGAATGTCACTACAAATTTTGACAATTTTTTCTTTGTCATGCCTTCCATCCAATATTTTCCATAATGTTTCAGTTATATTCTTTCCGATATGCATTGTATCAAATAAATGCATAATTTGTAGCTGCTCATAGTAGGGAAACCTACTAAATTGTCTGGGATAACTTTTTAGTCCTTGTGGAAGTTGACCATTAATGCCATGACGACCTTCATGAAGCATATAAGTTAAACAAATTAACAATGACAATCATTGTCAATTACAACATGAGTAAACACAATGCAATATAAAAATATAAATTCCAAACATATCATATATGATAGATAAACAATTTGATCTGATGTATAACCTTGAAAATTAATTCTATTGTATTCTAGCTTCCATAAGCAAGGTACCATTCTTCGTGGTCTTGATGTAGTCTCTTCTTTCCCATTGAAAAGATGTTTTTCAATAGTTCGATACTTATGATTTATGTGGAGGAAGTGCCTATACTCATCAAACACCTATTTTCCTAAACTTGTTGAATGACAAGATTTCATCTTTGGACCACAAATTGGATATGCAAAATTTCCCTTTGTTTGAAGACCTAAAAGATCATATATAATTGGATTAAATATGTCAATTTTTATAATTATATATAATGAATAGATTATTTAAAAAACATGCATGATATCTACTTCATAAAATTAAATATTGTTAAAGTCATGCAGTCAAACGCTATAACATACCACAAAAATTTGTAAGCCCTGGGGCATCTTGAATTGTCCATACAAGCATTGCATGGAATTGAAATTTTATTTGTCCTATTGGTCTAGATACATCATACATAGTGACGTCATTCCATAAATTTAGTAACTCGTCGATAAGAGGCTCGATATATACATTCGTATCTTTAACTTGGTACTTACCTAGTTGAATGAACATAAACATTGTATAATTATTATAACCATTTTACTGCAATATATATAAATTAATGTACATGACTATTAAATAAAAAAAATATAAGCCATTATGCAACAAATAAGACAAATGAGATGCTACTGCATTAAAGAAAATTGATGTAAACAAATACCTGGAACAATCATTGCCAACATTATGTGCTCCCTCTTTATTGAAATCCATGGAGGAATGTTATTGTTGATAACAAAAATAGGCCACACCAAGTAAATAGATCTCAACTCTCCAAATGGATTGACATTGTTCACTGCCAATGAAAGCCTAAGATTATGCAGTTCTTCTTTAAAGTGTGGTCATTTTTCCTCCATGTCCCTAAATGAAGAGCCATCTATAGACATTCAAATAATTTTATCTCCACTTCTATTCCATGCATGGTAATCCATAAATTTCACTAAGCTTTTGCACCTAAATAATCATTGCATATGTGGAATAATGGGAATATAACGAAGAACCTTGCAAGACACATTTTTTGTTAGTTGATCTATTCAATATCTACTGATATGGCATTCCAAGCATTCTATTGCAAATTCATGTTGTTTATGATATATAATATGATCATTGGGACATGCATCTATTGCTTGATACTCCATTCCAATATCTTTCATAATGCTAGATAAATATCAGTATGAGCGAGGTAAAATATTTGATGGTTGTAACAAAAATTCACCAATCAATCTACAACAAAAAATAATTTGTTAATATAAAGAATATTAATGGTACATATTTCATCCTTTATTTACTAGTGATGAACTAACAACAATTAAAATAGATGAAAAAATATGACATATATGAAATACCTTAACATTCATGAGATTGCTATGTTGGATAAACCATTCATAACCTTCAAGTTCACCAACAACAATACAACAGAGAGAAGAGTTGTTTTGGAGCCTTCATAAAGGGGCTTGTATGCCTTCTCAAGTACAAGTAAATCATGAACATCATCAAAGTCATCTCGATCAACATGATCAGCTGTGCCACTAAATGTGTCATGGATCAATGTATTTGTACCATCATCTTCAACTGTGTTTTCTAGCGCATGATCATCTTCTTCCATAGGATCATTAACTTCATCTTCGATATTCAAAGCTCCATGTTCCTTTGATTGCAAAACCACATTCTCTGGGCCATGATAATCCATATCATGTACCCTAGGGCGACCCACCTTTATAATAATAATAGACACAAATAAACCATGATCATGATTAAGTGACTTTTATATATATATAAAATGTTAAAATGATATAAAAATTTACAAATTCAATCAATATAAACACATATAATGAAAAAATTACCAATGGACGATAATCATGCCCCCCTTCAATGTGACCATGCTGCCTACAATGTTTCTTAGTTGTTGTGATTAAAAGTCTTGTCGTATTTAAGCCCTTGTAATTATTGCAAGGACAATAACATTTCCCATCACCCTTTCTTTTCAATCTAGCCCACAATCTATCAAGTGACTCTTCATTTTTTTTGGACTAATATTATCTGACATGATTTTTCTTTACCAAGCTTGAATATTTAGATCTTCAAAAAATATCAAACTCACACTCCAATAATTTTTTTTCATAGATAGGTAACAAAATCTAATAATTCTGATATTTTACACCAAAATTTTTTGGCATGCAACCCCCCCTACAAAAGAGAAGATAGTCTAAAGTTAATGACCCCAAAAAACACTTTAAAATGCTAATTCTAGAACTTATTAAATTCTGATTTTACTATGATTTCCAATCGTTAGACTCCTAAAATCAAAATATTGAACTTGCATAACAAAATTTGGAAATGAAATTCTGAAAATGCTTTTGCTTCTGCTTCAAATGAAATGTTTTTAAATTTTTATACTACAATTTGAATTTGTTCATTTATGTGTATCCGTTACCACATTGCCCGCTAGAGAAGATTTTTATCTAAAAGAAAGCCTTTAAAGGCCTCCTATATTTTGGTTGTAGAAATCATGAAATCTGTTTAAGACCTTTGGAATTCAAAAGCCAAAGATTGGCAGTTACTAGCAGAATTATCCCTTTGGTTTTTAACTTTTGAAGTATCACCAACATTATTGTTTAGATAAATAGTAAAAAATCTCATGGAAGAATTTTATCACCTTCTTGTTATAACATAATTAACTCAATAAGAAACCCCAGGATTTACACATACCATATCCACACCCACAAAAGCAACTTGCTTAGATAACAAGCCTTCAACTGTTGAGTCTATAAATTAATCTTCAATCAAGTGTTTTATGGTTGTTACCATTTCTCCAAAAATTTTGAGCTCCCTAGGATTGAAATTCATAGCTAGATGCTACAGACAACTAAAGCTTTTGTAATATGTTAATTTATGTTTATTTTGTAGCTTCCAATTAAAACATAGAATGAGCTACAAAGAAACAAATGCACACCACACTCCCAATAGAGAAATTTTTAGCAAATAAGAAATCACTTTACCTCATTTACAAAGTCCTGACTAGGACTACTCACTCGTGTTTTGATGAAAATTATCCTAAAAATGCATGTCTAAAATGAAATCTGATGAGATTTTTCTTTAAAATATGATTTTCAAACTTGGAAGTACAAATCTGACTTCACAAATGAATTCTAGAAAAATACAATGACTACCCTCTGCAACCTAGCGATAATAGAAAAACACTGTCGCAATAAATAGTCGAACTCACTTTATTTATTTTCATCGAACTCACTTTTATTTATTTTCGTTGAACTCACTTTTATTAATTTTTGTCAAAATTTCAACGAAAACTCAGGTTCATCAAAATTTTGATGAACGTCGAGGATAAAATTTTAAAAAATTGAAAATCATACATTAAATATAAAAAGTACCTGACAATACATCTAATTATACATCTTTCGTCAGAAATTTTTGTTAGATTTTGTAGTCAAATGAGTTAGTGGTTATTGAACGAATCCTACAACTACAAGCTAGTAATAACTATGAAATTGAGTTAAATGAATATGAGTGGGATTCGTTATATGAAGAGTCTTTTCATGACAAGGGAATTGATGTGATACAAAAGTATTCCTTTATACATGAGGAGTGACAAAGTTCATGGGTTAAGACCGCTTGAATTTGGATCACAACTTATCAATGGCTCAAGTGGAGATGATCAAAATCCTATCGATACAGATCATTCAGAGGAGAGTTACATCATAGACCTTGACCTTTCTATAGGACTATTTGATGATGTCTCCAATAGGATCCTCACTGCCTCAGACTTAAACTAATCCGACGATTCCCTATCCATTGTACATCTTGAACTTATCGACTGGGACCAAATCGAGCCCCTTGACATCCCCATCTTTTCAAATGATGATGTCATCATCAACTTCCTCTATGCTGACAACCCTAAAACTTGTTCCACCATTGAATCTCAGAACGAAGCTTCCAATCAACAGAATGTCAAATCTCTCAGCTGCAAAATGAATAATATAGGAAACTGATCTAATGGTGAAAGCCATTTGATGGCAGTATTAGATCAGAAAAAAGTAAAAATAAAGAGCACATATGATGGTTAAAACCTCTCCAAGGCACTGAAGGATGAGATATTTGACACTCTCCCTGAACACTTTCAAGAGAGATCCAAAGTTTTGATCAATCCAACGTAGTCCATCAGTATCGATAATGCAAAAAAAGTGTTAACTCTCCATCTAGTAGAATCCTTGACACAACAAGAGAAGCCTAACTTTATCAAGTTCTTTGAAGAACAAAAAATCAACCTTGCTTGGTCATATGACGACATGCCAGGGATATACTCAAATCTCATCATGGACCATCTATCCCTTCCTTTAAGAGTCAAACCAGTAAAGAAAACATTGAGAAAAATGCATCTTGTAACGCCCCGCCACACAACCCTAGAGGATGATGCAAACAACTACTTAAACAGGCTAATTTTTTTTTTTGTACAATAATATAAAAGTTCGCTTCCCAATGCAAACATCCCCTAAGGTTACGAGACTGAGACTACTTAATAACCCACAACAACATAAATGAAACCTTAACATCTATCTACTCAAGATAATAAGTGCACATACATTTCATACAAGATAAATTACATCCAAACATAATAGATAACTTTCAAACCCATTTATCCATAATTAAATATTACAATTACAACTCTCATTCCCTAAATGAGGCAAGTCCAATAAATCAGGTTACATTTAAAAAATCCACCTCAATAACAAGAGGGGTAAATAATACAAGATCAACTGAAATGGAATAAACCAAGAACTGATACTGAAACCAACGAGCTCTCCAACTAGAAGTGTCATCCACAAGAACATGAAGATAGCCCAATGGATTTAGGTGCACGCCACCCAACCAAGTGGAACCCAAAGGCCCACCCCCCGTGCTAGGAGATAGTAACAAGGAATCCTAGCCAAGACCATCTACCTCTAGACACTGGCAATATCATAACTGAACCAAACTGACACATCCAATAACATGTACCACACAAGCACATCACAAGTACAACCCAAGAGCATCACAAGAAACACACAAGGACAACTCTACATGGTCACATTATTTCCAGAAATAAAGTAGAACAAGTATGTTAAGAGAACCATACACATACTAATCGAATACCAACTATGGTCACATCAGATATGTTAAGGAAACCATACCCACGAGATCGAATACCAACTATGATCACATCAGGTATGTTAAGGAAACCATACCCACAATAAAAAAGAACCAACTATTGTCCTAGACAGAGTGTCATCACATAGTTCGTCATGGGTTATCCTTGGGATTCTTCCTAGGCTCCGACCCCCACAAGAAAAGGTTATCCTGGTGACCTTTACTGAATCTTGGCCCCCATACTCACTCATGCGGAGCCAAATACCTTTCGTACAGAAAAGATAGATGACCTTGCCATTACAAGCCTAACCGAGCACTTGGGTCCATGAGTGAGGCATTAATATCTTGATTAGTGAGAAGTTAGTCCTAAGCTTCTAAGTATTGTTTTAGTTATCACTTGATTAAACCACTTACAACGAGTTATCCTAGGACCACTTTGTGTGTCGACCCCCGTTACAAGCCACTCTTCTACTGGACAACACACACACACACCATCCAAACATCAATGAAACCAAGGTGCAACAAAAAAGATCACAAGTCCACTCCTTTCTTAGGAGCGACAAAGATAAAACCATCTCCAAACATTAGAGGTAACAACAATAACAAAACCACTCCTAACCGCTCCTAACAAGGAGGCACACATTACAAAATCCACTCCTTTCTTAGGAGGCAACAAAGATAAAACCATCTCCAAACACTAAAGGTAACAACAATAATAGAACCACTCCCGACAAGGAGACACTCATTACAAAATCCACTCCTTTCACAGGAGGCACAAAACATTACCGTCTGTGGAAACCGAGTAAACACTGACCATACACCATGCACTACCCAAGGAAATTAACAAACAATCGACATCACAAGACAACAATCCCCAACCTCTAGGGTCTTCTGGAAGACTTACAGGTTAAATACACTTAACCCATTCCCCCAAAACATGAACTTAGAGGAAATAATCATGAAGGCAAGTTGCGAGGAATTAAACTAATTTGGATATATTAAATCCATTTCCTCATTACATGCAGTAACTTCTTGCAGTTATATAAACATATTAGAATACGTCTTTTCAAACAAGAGAGAAATTAAACTCAATATTTGATTCTCTAATTGTTTTCAATACTTATAAAATAAACATTTATTTCAACCTTTAGGAAATAACATTTTACAATAAATAAATGTTTTCTGTACTTGATATAATCATTTTCCAAAACAATTTTAACATAACTTAATATCCATTTTGTTTAAAACAAATATGTTATTCCATCCAAATATTTTATTTTTGAAATGAAGTCAATAATATGATTAAAACACAATATTTTAATTTCTTCAATTATACTTAATTCATGCCTTCAATAAATCATATTTCTAAAAAAATATATACACACTTATGTATTTTGTATATATATATTACATATATACCTCTCTATTCAATTAATTAATATATATATATATAATATCCTAATATTATATAATATAATACATATTAATATTTTAATATTATTAAAATATAATAATGAATTTTAACTTATATATATATAAATAATTATTTTATTTTATTTTTTTAAAAAGAAAAACGCCCAAGGCGTCCTCGGGATGCGTGCTAAACCCTAAGGTTGGTCGATTGTCTAGGGTCATGTGCCGTTTAGGGCTTGGGCCACGCATTCCTTCTTCAGCCAACGTTTGTTGCAGAGGGCGGAGCTAAGGTGGGCGGCGGCGGCGCTGTGCTAAGCACAACCCACCACCATTGGTGGTGGCGCGACTGTGCTAAGCATAGCCGACCACCGCCAGTGGTGGTGGCTGTGTTAGCCGCGACCATGGTGGGAGAGGGCAGCGTGGGGGAGGGGTTTGGGGATCGCGCTGGGCATGGCTCCCCACAGCTCCTCCCATGGGGGGCGGCTATGGGTTGAGCCCCCAACAACCCCACAACAACAATTTTTTTTTTTTTAAATTTTTTTTTTTAACAAAAGAAAACCAGAAAACCCAGTGGATTAAATCTGGGATTTTACCAGGGATAATAATCCTTTGCTAACAATAAACCCCTAATATTAACATAAATATACAATTTATATATATAAATATATTCTCCAACAATTATTTTTAAAACAAATTGGGAATACCATTTATAAAAAAACCATTTTCAATCCCAATATCTTCTTTTTTTGTTCTTGAGAAAGATCAAACATAAACAGAGTTTTTGAGTATTTTCCCAACAACAATTAAAATTCTGAAAAGATTTTCCAATTGAATATGATTTAATGGAAAATAAAACATGATTCCACCAAGTTGGATAGGTTGTCAATGGTGCAAAGGATTCCTTCAGAGATTTCAGTCCCTCCAACCATTCAGTAGAGTCCCTTCACAGTTCCAACCCAAAATCCACACCCCAACCAAAACCCTCATCCTTCTTTTTTTTTTTCCATTTTCCTAATTTTTCATCCTCCCTAATTTTTTCCAAACAAGCCCAATAATAGCCCAAAAATGAAAAATATCCCCTCAACCCCAAAGTCAAACTTTTGAAAATATCTCCAAATATTTCTATTTTCCAATTTTTGCATTTTCTAATTTTTCAAAAATGAAATTTAAACCTTTTTCAAAATTTTCAACTTAATTTCAATTCAATAAAATCTATAATTTCCAAAATGCATAATTAACTTCATTTCAACATAACTAATTTATTTAATTAATAAATAGATTTAATCAATGATTAAATTATTTATTAATTAAGTTAAATTAATAATAAATAAATTATATTTCAACATAATTCCAGATTTCATTACTCAACAACTTAAATACCTTAAGCCATTTAAATCACCCCTTTTCTAACTTGCAATGAAATAACGAAGAGAGGGCACAATATTCAAAGCAACACAACTTGACAAACAACTGATGACATACAAGGACTAGGGTGACGACTTGGCACGAAAACCTATCTACTATCTCCCAATCAAATACCGTTGGGTATTGAACATGCTCCAACCTATGAAACCAGGTGGACTCGATGTCATGTACCTGTCAACCTATAAATCAAGTAAACAACATCATATAATATGAACAACATAAAACACACACCGTGAAGAGGAAATCTCAGAATCGTAGGGCGCTCACAAGCGAGTGATGTGATTCATCCCCTTCACCAATACAATAATACTAACTGACGAATCTAACATCATTAATTCAATTATCCACTATGCTAATCCAAAGCATGTCATAATGATAACATCAAAAAATTACACCATCAAACCAAAATATAACATTTGCATCACTTACAGATAATGATCAAATAGTAACTGAGTTCAAGCCAAAACACTAACATAAAATACAGCATAACCAACAGAACACTGTTCAGTCAAAAGAACAAAACGGAGGGGTCTTACACATCCCCATATTGTCTTATTGGTGAAGGAAGAATAGAACAAATTATTGGATGTAGGATTCATTAGAACCATTGATTATGCTGAATGGATATCCAACATTGTACCTATTTCAAATCCTGATAATAGTATATGGATTTGTAAAGACTTCAGAGACCTCAACAAATCTTGTTTCAAGGATGATTTTCCCTTGCCAAACATTAATATCATTGTGGATTTAACAACTAGACATGGCATGTTATCACTAATGGATGACTTTTCTGTCTACAATCAAATCAAGATAGCACCTAAAGACCAAGATAAAACATATTTTGCATGTCCATGGGGCACCTTCTACTGGAACATCACACCCTTTGGATTGAAGAACGCAGGAGCCACTTACCAGCGAGCCATGACAACCATCTTTCACAATATGATGTATACCTTTATGGAAGATTATGTGGATGACTTGTTGGCCAAATGTTTCACTAGAGAAGGACACCTAGAGATACTAGACAAAATATTCACCCTACTGGAGAAGTTCAACGTACAATTGAATCCAAAGAAATATGTGTTCGGGGTGACATTGGTAAAGTTGTTGGGATATATAGTTTCAGAAAAGGGAATTGAGATAGATCCTATGAAAGTAAAAGCCATCATGGCAATGTCACCTCTGAATAATACTTGTTGGCCAAATGTTTCACTAGAGAAGGACACCTAGAGATACTAGACAAAATCTTCACCCAACTGGACAAGTTCGATGTACAATTGAATCTAAAGAAATATGTGTTCGGGGTGACATCGGTAAAGTTGTTGGGATATATAGTTTCAGAAAAGGGAATTGAGATAGATGCTATGAAAGTAAAAGCCATCATGGCAATGTCACCTCTAAAGAATATTAGTCAATTAAGGCCCCTTCAAGGAAAATTTCAGTCAATCAGAAGATTCATTTCACAATTGGCCGATAAGACCCATCCTTTCACTCTCTTGCTACACAAGAATGTCTCCTTTAGATGGGATGAGAAATGTGAAGCCACTTTCAATCAATTGAAACAATACCTAATGATTCCATCTGTCTTAGTACCACCAATAGAAGGAAAACCACTCTTACCATACATAGCAACAACTGAGGTATCATTGGGAGCTTTGCTAGCACAAGAGGATTCAACAAGAAAAGAAAGGGAAATTTAATATATCAACAAAACCTTAAATGACTATGAAATAAATTACACATAGTCCAACATTGGCACTGGCTTGTCAGGACTGGATAGTTTGGGAAATAGATGTATGAAAAATTACTGAGAATGCTCATCTGACATAACAACATCTATAATCTCCAGATGGTAGTCCCATGTCATGGCCTGCAACCCATAATACTCCTAACATGTTGCATCATATGACAAGAGGGTTCCCCACTCTAGTATATCCTAGTGCCTTTGTGCATTGTGAGCTACTCCCTAGGGCATGCCTTGCACTGTACTGTACTGTCGATGCACCCTGTTGAGCAAAAATATCTTAATCACAAATCATGTACGTCCAATAAAAAATCTAGTTGTGCATGCATATGGCATCTCCAATTGATCCTCTACCCACTAATTGTAGTCCAGGTACGACCACTATGTCACACTGTCAAGATCATCTAATATTTAGTGCCAATACTCCAATTTTCCCAGCTTATGCTGGACAACTGGGCCTTTGTATCCATACACATAAGGTATGTCAAGTGGTCGATATCTATCCACAATTGGTTGGGTAACAACTATGTGCTCCCATGCCCAGATCTGTAGTAATGTCACCCTAGTTGATAAGCTAGTAGCTCCAAGATAGACTACCTAGTGAAGGTCATGATATAAATGTGCCAACATGCATGAACCCTAGACATATCGAGTACCCTGTAGAATCATCTAATCTATTGTCCAACCCCACCTAATAGATAGTCCCTTCGACCTATGATCAAGACATAAGAAACCACTAACAAAACCCACAAGTATAGAAGGTAAAGGGGCATAACTCTCACACATCTCTTGCTAGGGTATCTTGTATCCGCTGATCTGATCTTCATAAAATATCCTTCGAAGGGAATTTATCCCACCCTACTCTATATGATCATATGTGACTATCTCTCCTACCACATGAATTCATAGAATTTGATAGACATCCTCTAGCATCACATTCATCTCACCAGTAGCCAGGTGAAAAGTGTTGTGGTCGCTATGCCACTGCTCTGCTAAAGTTGTCAGTAGTGCCCAGATAATCCTAACTTGGGGCATATCAATCAAATAGTACAACCCGCATCTCTTAATAAGATCTCGCTCAACCTGAATCAAGCGAGGAATCAACTCCCAAGTCTGTGGGAAGCGCTCCCTAGACATGAGGACTCTTAAATCACTCTCCTATCATCATCAAAAATCACAAAATCACAAAATTTTGTAAATCAACCAAACATCAATTAACCTATCAATCTATCAATATATCATTGCTTCTTTCCTATCATGAGGTCAATCATCATCAATCAATCATCAAATTTCACCTATCATGAGATTGATCATCATCTAATCTATCAACACCATCAAAACAATATCAACTCAAAGGATGACATGACTGAAAAACATTCAACACAAGGAGAAATATCAAAATTCCTCATTTTTGGCATGGATGCACCATAACTGCGCTTCTATGTGCCAAAACATCAATGCACTAGAAAATTTAATCTATGTGCCATAACAGGCCATGTATGCACCAATTCCACATATGCGCCAAAATTTCACATCAATGCGCTATAATAGTACATGTATGCGCTACTTCATTGGATGTGCTAAATTATGCAACCTATGCTCTTGACAACCAACCTATGTGCTACATCGGGCTATATATGTGCTAAATCTATCAATCTATGCCCTAAAACGCCTAATCTATGAGCTAAAATAGGTCATGAATGCACTACTTCAGCTAATATATATGCTAAAACATGTGAACATAAATTTCAAATTTTCAAAAAGGAAAGAAAATTAATTCAAAATTCATAAAAAAGAGGTTTTCAGATATTTGTATTGAAGGTTTGTATGCTGTCGGGCAGGTGTGCCATCACACGGACTCGAACCAATGTGTCTGAATGGGGATTACCATTTTTGCTCCAAGTGCTCAAAGTTGCTCAATCTCTCAAATTTTCAAAATCACAATGCTCAAATAAGCTTCTTTTTCACTTTTTACCTCTTAAAAGGGTAATTAAGGTGGGTAATTAAGTGGCATTTATTTTTACTTTTCAAAATGGGCTTTTAATCAACTAATCAGCACTATGGCAGGTTCACTTACAATTTTCGGGAGATAAATCAACACACCATTATCAAATTCGAAAATCATCAGAATATTATCAGAAAATCATTTAATCGTCAAAATTTTCAAAAAATTCAAAAATTCCTCGATTTATCTCCCAAGGGGGCATACATCAATCATCACTGAAAAATCAACGTCTAGGGCATGTCAAAATTTTTATCATCATGATCTGAAAAAAATTTCTTTGAAGCAATGTGTCTACGCACATCACTTCAAAGAGGGGAAAAATGTATACACATAAAATTGGTTTGGAGCACAATTAATTAAATACCAGTTATTTAATTAATGAATCTTAATTCTTCTACTAGTATATTTGTATAGTTCACCCCTTTAAGTCTTCTATTCAAAAATCATCTTCCCTCTTGAATTAATTAAATACACAAATTTAAATAATTTTTTATTTGATTATTTCCCTTCCTTAATTAAATTTGAATTTTTAATTCAAATTTGTCACATTTCTCCATAATTTCCTAACTTCCTCCAAATCACCCTCCACATCATCACATGTCACATGATTTCATTTATTTCTAATTTTCAAATTAGGAATATTCCAACCTCCTAACCTCCTTGGAGACACATGGTTCCTCCTTCTAATTGATGCTCTTTGACACTTGGATGATTTACCCTTCCAAATGGAGCAACCTCCATGATTTCCTCCAACTTCCTTATGCCCCACCGTTGATCTCCTTGGATCATAATATTGACCATCCATCTCTACCACCTCACTCAAGGCTTGGAAAATTCTATAAATATGAGGCCGTTCTACAACTTTTCAACAATGATTTGATCGTAAACTTATGTTGTAGGAATTATCTTAGCAATTGAGAGAAATTGAGATCATTTTAGAGTTGCATAGAATTTAGCATTTTTATCATGGCAATTTTACTTTGTAGCATTTAGTGGTGCATTAGTTTTTATTGTGTTTACCATAGAATTGAATTTAGATTTGCATTACATCAATAGCAATAATCTTAGCATCATTTACGCAACAATAATTTCATACATCATTTAGTCTTTTATATTCAAAAATACAAAAACATATTAATGTAGGCATGTAGCTTTGCATTTCATAAATCTTCTCGTCTCTTAGGTTTCCATCTGATAAATTCATGTGTAACATACAAATTTGAGAGCATGAATTTGAGGATCCTTAAGATTAGAGAACAATGAAATGATTTTAAAGAGTAGATATAGCAGTTCAATTTTTTATTTCAATGTCTTTCATGTAAGACATTTCATTGATGTGTGTTGGGTTTACTTTACTAATTCTTCCATTTTAATTACCACACAGTGATGTTAGAAGGGAGGATAATTTTATAAATCTTACATGAATTGGAAATGGTAAGTAAAACATTTATTTGACTTTATCTATATGTTAAGAGTTCATTAAATCATCGAGGATGATGATTCACAATGGGGAAAGTATCTCACACCCTGTCTTGTTGTTACTAATTTACTTCTACCTTCATGGTAAAAAGGACGATAAATGTAATCATTATTCTGACATGCTTGCTAAAAGAATGGAACCCTAAAATAGGTATTATGTTTATATCAAGTGAAAGTGTTGATAAATGATAAATGCAGCTTTGAAAGAGTAATTATGTTTACATTGATGAAGAAAATGCATTTCTATATGAATATGCTAAATTTTTATGATGTGTATAGATTTATTATGAATGTCTAACTACCTTGGTGTTGTAATAAGTTGGTTGTAGGGATAGGTTCAATCCTCCAAAAGGGAGGGGAAGTATCACTTAGGAGAAGTGATTGATTCGGTAACCCTAAATGAAACTTGATTGAGTTTACACACACTCACAACCTAGACTTGGTTTAGAAGAGTCAAGTTAGATGTGATTCGATAAGTGAACCCTTCTTCATAATCTTGGATTATTGGAATTGGTTGGCCTAGATGAGTTTGGTCGGTTGGAACCAAGTAAGTAACCCTAGAGGATAGGTTGAAATGCTTGAGAAATGTATTTGATGTCTTTGATTGTGTGAGATCAAGTTATCATGATTGAATCTATGAGTCTTGGGCTTTGTGATTAAGTTGTCTTTACATCGATTCATATGAATATTAAAAGTATACATGTAAATATGGATATGTATAATGACTCGTTCATAAGAACATAATTTTCTTTATGTATATATATGAGTAGAGATACTTATGGGAATACTTGCACAAGGAATCAATTATATATATGTGTATATATGTATACACTTAATGTTTATGCATGTCGATGAAGATGATTATCTATTTGTGTATTTAATATTATTAAGTATAAAATAATGTTAAACCTATTAAATGGATATATATATATGGACATATATATATTAGAATATGTATATGAATATACAAATATATAGTGGATATTGTATTAGAATATCAACTTAGGTTTTAAATGCATTTATGTGTATTTTATTGGTGAAATAAATTAGATTAATTTAAGTATATATATGTAAGTGTATATATATATTAATATATAAATGAAATATAAAAATGGTATTTATACACATTTGTATATTGATAATATATATGTTAATTTACATATTTAAATGAAATTGAATTATTTATAATACGGTGATAATGTATAGCAGGCTTGAGAGACCAACGACTATAATCTACACATAAGTTTATATTTGCTTTGAATAGTGAATGAAACTTAATGGTAAAGATGCATACATTATCATGCAAATAATGCATTGAGGTGTTAATATATGCATAGCACATAGAGGAGAGTGTGTATACATAAAGGAGTTTGTGTGTAAATAAAGCATCCATTTCTTGTAGTAGCACATTGAAAAGTAATAAAGCTTGATTTGAATATATGTTACGAAAATGATAAAGGCCGATATGGAGTAATAAGCCATGGTTGATATCATACAAAATGCATCGCTATTTTATAGAAGCGTATTACTTCAAAATTGGAACACATTTATCTAGAAGGTAAAGGGCAATGGAAATATTTAACTTGCTATGCAAAGTGAATTGAATGTATGTTAAAAGGAAATATCAAATAGTAATAACGTGCTAGTCAAAGCATGGGTTTGAACGCTATTTAAATGGATTTGATTCATCTTCCTCTATCGAATAAAGAGACTATGACTAAGTTGACTTAGAATATGTGTTTCCTATAAATAGAGGACTATTTCTTTGGATAAACCGCACCAAAGGAATATGTAAAAGGCTATAACTTGGCACCATTTTATGAATGATCTATCTCTATAGAATTCTATCATGTTTGAAATTTGATTCTTATCCTTTAAGCATGTGCATATTTGAAATAGTCTTGACTTGTTGTCAACCAAAGGAGGTCAATCTGTAGAAACCAAGCTAAGTCTTTACATAGAATTCTGCCACCTTTTTGTTGTGAGAGGTGAGTCAACCTGCATGCTAGAGTGGTGTCAACTGGCACACCTTTTCCTTAGGCATCAATGTCTAAATATTCTGTATCAATAGATAAGCCAAATCTCTAATTTAGGATACACAATTCTATAGTTCTTTTGTTGTTATTATTCTAAGAGCATTGAACTATATTCTAAGAGCATTGAGTTATATAGTAAAGAGTTGCTTTGAGTAGTTAAAGAGAAGGCTAGCAAGTTGTTATTGGAAAGTTGTGAATCAAGTCAGTCAATTGGATCAATCATATTAAAACCATGAGGGTATAATATTATTTTATTTATCTTTTATTATGAAAGAATGAGTCTTTATTTCTTTGATCGGAATTTCTTAGAAATGTTGGCATTAGTGAATCATAGTATTTTCTTATTGAAAGGAAAATAAGTTGTTTTATGCTTTCCTATGAAGTATTTGTAGGAGTGTTTGTTTGTCATTAGTATTATACACTAGGAATGATGAAACATGAATAGCTTAAGGGTTATTTATAATGTGAAATGTATCAAAATATTAAAGTGACTTGACACTATTGGCTTATGATGCTAAGAAACCTTAGGAATGATAAGGTTTAGTTGTACATCAATAGTTTGGAAGAAATGTGTTGGACGTGTGGAACTGTGAAACATGAGCATGATGTCTATATGGTATGTTTTGATTATTCTTGTGTTGTCATTGATGTCAACATTAAGGAAACATAATGGGAAACATATTTTGTATAACTGGAAGCTAATCTCTACTAGAAGTGTTCTGTACTATTAGAATAATACATGGGTTTTTTAGTTCAAAAATCACTAAAATATGAGATTTGACTCTACTCTCTTAATATCATTATTATGACTCATTCAGATAGCTATATCCAAGATCTTGAGAAGTTTTGTGTTGTAGAAAAAAAGTTATCAATGAAAGAGTTTAACTTTGTATACTATACTTGGTTCTCTGTTCAGTATACCAGTGTGGGAGACTCCAAATTTTCTTAGAAATAACATTTTGATGATGTGGTTCTAAGGGTGATCTCCTTGATTTCAATGTGAGGAGAAGTTGATGAAATATCAGATCCAAAAGGTGTTTATTTCAAGAAGTGTGTGTGTTGACTTGGAGTTTTTGTGATTAGGTTCTATTCCTAGCCAACCTAATATATGACTTGTATTAAGAAGGATGACTATACTTTGTGGATGTAAGTTGGATCTCTTTCGAATCTACGCTGACTTGATATGATGCACTACATTGATAGAAATTTTTTAAATATTATATGGTGTCGGCATGAGGTATTTTGATTTTTTTTACATCTAATTAGGTCAATCTAATTTATGTATGAAATGTACTTGTATATATACAACAAATTTTTGGAGTTGAAGTAGTGAGTGAGAGATAGAGTGTGTGTGTGGGTGTGAAGTGTGTGGATGAAAAGTGTGTGTGAGCCTAAATGATTTATCAGTCGTGAGCAGTATATTGTGGAAGAAGTCAAGGATTAGAGAAAAATTGTTATGTGATTTCTATGAAAAGTATTACTTCACATACATAGTCTCATTGGAACTGAACTAAACACATAGAAGGTGTATTCCATCAGTTGATATTATTCGTAGTGAGCCATACCCTTTTGTATCTTGGCGGTTAGCCATTTATTTGTGTATTCTAGCTATGATCCTTTCAAGGACTGTGAGTCTTGGAAGTGAGCCCTGTAATTTTCTATATTCAGATATATTATTTTGTGAGCTAATCCTCACTGTGGTTTTTCCCATTTTTGGTTTTCCACGTAAAAAATCTAGTGTTGATGTGGTTTGTGGTGTGATTTTTATTTCAATGTCTTTATTTTGGTTTGCAGTTATATGTTCTTTAATAATTGGGTGGTTTACATCCAAATGGATTAATGGAATACTGATGCAGCCCCCTCTCAGTATTTTGAACAATCAAGAATTGGTATCAGAGCTTCGTTCCTTTGAAGAAGCTTAACAACTTGAGGAAGGTCCCAAAACTTGAGTTTAAGCGAAGGCAATAAATTTCTTATTCCTCTGGAAGTAATCTCTACTGATCTTTCAAAAGAAAATCAAGATTTTAAGGTTAGCCCAAAGGAACAAAATAGGTGTATCAAGGATCTGAGGGAAAGATATGGTGAAATAAGTGATCATTAAAAAATGGCACATAATGATAACACTGGACTACTGAAATAATTGGAAGAAAAGAGAAGAATTGTAGATTATCATAAAACTAAAATTTAGAAGAAGGTGGATGAATGCACAAAGCTTCAACAAGAAGTGGAAATTCTGAAATCAGATATGGAAAAGGAAAAAATACTTAAGGATAAATTCAAGGCAAGCATTGCAATGCTTGATGAGTTGATTATTTCTCAGAGGCCTACAATGGATAAAATTGGTTTATGGTTTGAAGAAGGACAAAACTCAAAGGTGTATCAACCAACTGATATGAAGATTCGGTGCAATGATGGAAAATTCAAGGATCATAGAAGCAGTACCGTAAAGAATCTCATTAGACAACTTCATGCTTTTGTGTAGGAGCACCATTGGAAAAATGTGGTCATTCAAAGTTGATCATGAGTAGGCTTTAGGGGTTGAGTCAATATGCATTAAATAAGGTCATGTTGAAAATTTATTGTTAAAATGAGCCATGTTAGATGGTAATTAGGTATTTATAAGGTCTAGATTGCTAAAAGTGCCAAAATGATGAAAAGTTGTTATTTGTGCAAAAATGTAAGATTGCAAAATGTTATAAAAGGTAGATTTAGAAGTTCAACGGTCACATGGATTTGAATGGCCATTTGAGTTATTTTTAGAGGTTGGTTTAGGAGGGAAATGGTACAAAATAAGTGAGACACTCATTGTATGGGTGGGTTGTTAAGTTTGTAGAAGATTTTGATCAATAATATCATTGTTTTCCTTAAATTATGTAGTTTTCTATCTATATAGTGAATTTGCAGAGATTTGTACAAACTGTACAGGTGCTACTTTGCTATGATTTAAATTTGAAATTATAATAGGGTGTATCTACTTTCAAATATTTCAAATTTGGTGAAGTTTCATTGAAGTTTGTCAAAGTTAGGAGGTTTCTGCTAAGAACTGCATGTGTAATTCAGTCTTTAGGGTTTTGGTGTTTTAAATTTGAAATGAATCCACTCCACCTCCTATAGGAATTGTATCTTGGTAGAATGGATAGTATTTATAAGTGCTAAATGTTGGGAAGGCTTGTGCGTGCAGGGGAGGTCATATGAGGCATTGGGCATGATGCCTTAGAAGAGAAAAATAGTGATTTTTTGTGAACTTGAGTGGTTTTAGTATGGTGATGCATGAATTTTATTGGGGCATCTATTTTGGTTGATTGAGTGAGCTTGTGTAGAGTTTTTTGAAGATTTTGTAGGGATTCAGCAAGCCCAGAAGTGTGATTTTCAATAAAACCCTAAGTTATTTGCTAGAAAAGAGGGTTTCTAGTTTAGGCATTGTGGAGAGTGTTTTTTTGAAAACAACTTGGGAATTCCTTGATTTGGTAACCTATTGAATGCTTCCAAATTGAATTTTGAGTGAAAGGGAAATTTTAAATTAGAGTCCCTTTGAAAAAGTGACCTAATTGGTCAAGTTGTTAGCATAGGTGCCCTGATTCGACGAGGTTGTTCCAAAGTAACCTATTGAGGTTTTGTGATATGTTGTTGTGTATCCTGATGGGTGTTTAAAAACCTATTGGTCCTAAGTTGAGAGGAATTTTCCAAGAAGATATATCCATTTCAATCAAGTGGCTATGCTACAAGGAATAGTGAAGGTTTGATGTGAAAGAGAGGAGTTGAAGTTTTGAGACTTGGTGAGTGATTTTTTTAGGTTGAGATTGTGTTGTTTGGTGTGTGGACCTCCCATAATTTACATCAATTGGTATCATATCCTAGGGATTATATCTCTAGAATTTGAAAGGTTGCAGATTGAAGGTTGAAAAAGTTGCAAGGAGAGATGCCTCCAAAGACCAATGCAATGGAAAAAGAGATAAAGGAATTGAAAGATAAGTGATCCAAAAGGAGAGGCTCTAAAAAGAGTCTCAAGAAGCCACCTTAGCTAGGATATCAGTTCTAGACAAGAATCAGAGAAGAGGAATGGTCAATGAGGACCAAAGCAATAAGGAGGATGAGGGGGAGGGAGGGAACCCTCTAGTTGGAGTCCAGGATGATGAAGATTACTTAGACCTTGAAGCAAATAGAATGATAATGATGCTAAAGGTAGTAAAAGGTGACAACACTCCAAAAGTGAAAGTTGAAGTGCCTATGTATGGAGGTAAGATGGATAGTGAAGAGGTTTTGGCTTGGATTGATGCCTTAGATAATTTTTATGAGTTTGAAGACATAGAGGATAGTAAGAAGGTGAAATATGCAAAGAAAAAATTGAAGGGACCAACCCTAACATGGTGGAACTTTGTTCAAGAATATAGGGTCAATAAAGCTAAGTCCAAGATAAGCTCTTGGGATAGGATGGTAGCAAAGTAAAGACTTAGTTTTACCACTAGATTATGCCATACAAACCTTTATGAAATTGCAATATTTGAAGAAAAGGGAGTTAGATGCAATGTATTATACTGAGGAATTTCATAGGTTATGCATTAGGGTAGGTCACAATGAAAATGAGGTTGAAAGAGTGGCCAAGTATTTGAGTGGTTTGTGATTGAACATAAGGGATGAAATTAGTTTGAACCCTCCTAAGATAGTGGAAGAGTGTTTCCAAATGGCAGTAAGGGTAGAGGATAGAATCAAGAGAAGACAAGAAAGATAAGGAAGAGGCAGAGGTAACATGAATAGAGGTAGAGGTACAAGGAAAAATAATGAAGAACAGGAGAGTGCAAGCAAGGGTAAAGAGAAAAGTACTGATTTTAGAGGTGGATTTAGAGGCACAAGAGGTAGATTCGGTGACGGAAGAAATTAAAACACTTTTGCTGGTAGGTGCTTCAATTACAATGAGTTTGGTCATCCATCTTATAAGTGAACTGAGAAGTTTGGAGCTACACCAAGTAGTGGAGAAAGGAAAAGTGAAACAACAGCTCAAAATGTCCAAGAAGATGAAGGTGAGAGTTCAAGTTCCAATAATTGTGCTCCAGAAGTTGGGGGAAGTTTGATGATGAAGAGTCAACTCTTGAAGACATCCAGGGAGAAGGATCTTATTCAAAGAAGATCCTTGTTTAGGAAAAATTATAGATGCAAAAACAAGGTATGTAAGGTGATAGTATATTCAAGATGTACTGACAATATGGTGTCTAGTGAAATGGTAGACAAATTGAAATTGGAAAGAATACCTAGGGAAAATCCTTATAAAGTATCTTGGGTAAGTGAAAATTAGTCCATTGTGGTAAGAAAACAAGCTTTAGTTGAGTTCCAAATTGGTAGATATAGAGACAAGGTTGTTTGTGATATTTTCCTATGAGTTGTTTCCATGTATTACTTGGAAGGCCATGGTAGTTTGATAGGTCAGAAATTAATGATGGGAGACAAAATACCTATACTATTGAGAAAGATGGGGGAACAATCACATTAACTCCGATGGTTGAAGAAGCAAAGGAACAAGGTGAGATTATCATGATTGGAAGGAAAAATTTAGTGAGCATTGAGGAAGACAAGAGAATGAGGTTTGCAACCTTTTCAAGACATGCTAATGTTGGGATAGTAGATAGGAAGAATAAAGACAATGTGCAGGAAGTAGGTAAGAAGGATGTTTCCATGTGGAAGAGAAAAGAAGAGGGAATGGTGTCTTAGTCTAGTACAATGAAGTATAAGGGTGAAGTGCTTGTGGAAAAGAAAGAAAAGAGTGGAGGAATTCTGGTTGGGACAATCTTGTGTCCTGTGATAGTAAAGAAAGTGAAGAGGTAGCCAAAGGTTGATACAATAGTGGTTGATAGGATTGATGGGATAGTGAAAATGAAATTTGCAGGTCTGACAGGGGTTCCTAAGTGTGATAGTGCAGTTGTTTGCAAGACTGACAGAGAAAAAGGTGAAGACAAGAAGGGTATTGAGTAGAGGTCTAGGCATGAAGCAAAGAGGGAAGTGAGGACAAGTGATGAGGTTTTGTGTGTAGATGTGAAAGTGAGTGTGACATCAGTGTTGGAAGATGGAAATATTGAAGAACACCCCACATCATAGTGTGATAGAATGGATCATGAATCAAGTAAAGACAAGGGAAAGAATGCTAAGAAAGATGTGAACCAAAGGAAAAGTGAAATATATGGAAGAGTGCAAGAAGGATAGAGGTAAGAGATGGTCAAAGGTGAACAAGTTGTTAAATCATTTTCAAGAGACTTGGAAAAATTTCAAGATGGGGTGTATGGTGCAGGAGCATTATTGGAGAAATGTGGTCATTCAAATTTGATCATGATTAGGCTTTAGGTGTTGAGTCAATATGCATTAAATAAGTTCATTTTGACCATTTATTGATAGAATGAGCCATGTTAGAAGGTAATTAGGTATTTAGAAGGTCTAGATTGCTAAAAGTCCAAAAATAATGAAAAGTTTTTATTTGTGCAAAAATGGAAGACTGCAAAATGTTGTAAAAGGAAGATTTAGAAGTTCAACAATCACATGGATTTGAATGGCCATTTGATTCAGTTTTATAGGTTGGTTTAGGAGGAAAAATTTATAAAATAAGTTGCAGACTCATTGTATGAGTGGATTGTGAAGTTTTGTAGAAGATTTTGATCAATAATATCACTATTTTCCTTAAATTATGTAGTTTTATTTATGTACAGTGAATTTTTAGAGATTTGTACGGCCCGTAAAATCCCTACTTTGATATAATCTAAATGGTAAATTATAATAGGGTGTATCTAATTTCAAATATTTCAAATTTGGTGAAGTTTCATTAAAATTTGTGAAAGTAAATTTCTACTAAGAACTGCTTGTGTAATTCAGTCTTAAGGGTTTTGGTGTTTTAAATTTGAAATGAATCCATTCCACCTCCTATAGGCACCGTATCTCAGTGGAATGGATAGTATTTAGTAGTGATAAATTTTAGGAATTCTAGTGTGTGTAGGTGAGGTCATATGAGGCATTGGACATGATGCCCTAGAAGAGAAAAAGAGTGATTTCTTATGAACTTGAGTGGTTTTAGTATGGTGATGCATAAAATTTATTGCATAAACTATTTTGGTTGATTGAGTGAGTTTGTGTTGAGGTTTTTGAAGTTTTTTGAAGTGGTTGTAGGGCTTGAGCAAGCCTGGAAGTGTGATTTTCAATAAAAACCTAGGTTATTTGCTAGAAAAGAGGGTTTCTAGTTTAGGCACCATGGAGAGTGTGTTTCTGAGAAACATTTGGGAATTACTTGGTTTGGTAACCTATTGAATGCTTCCCAACTGAATTTTGAGTGAAAGGGAAAGTTTAAAGTAGAGTTCGTTTGAAAAAGTAACCTAATTGGTCAAGTTGTTAGCGTAGGTGCCCTGATTTGATAAGGTTGTTCCAAAGTAACCTATTGAGGTTTTGTGATATGTTGTTGTGTGTCCTAATGGGTGTTTAAAAACCTTCTTGTCTTGAGTTGAGAGGAATTTTCCAAGAAGATATACCCATTTCAATCAAGTGGCTATGCTACAAGGGATAGTGAAGGTTTGATGTGAAAGAGAGGAGTTGAAGTTTTGAGACTTGGTGAGTGATTATTTTAGGTTGAGATTGTGTTTTTTGGTGTGTGGACCTCCCCTGATTGAGATCATGCTCAAATATATTTATCCTTTAATGGTGTTTGTTGTTTATGAAATAAATCTGGTCATAGGGAAAATGACTACAAAAGTAGAATGAATGATACTTTATCCTTCTTTGACAGATGTTTTGAGTGCAAGAGGATTGGACATAAGGTTGTGGAATGTAAAAGTAAAATGTTGAACAAGTAATTTTCATTTAATGGCTACTATTATCACTAGAACTTGTTTGGACACAAGGCTAATCAATGCAAGTATAGATTGAATAAAAGAAGATTTGGATGGAAGAAGGTTGTTAGTCATCAATGTAGTAATCTGAAACATTCTCCCAAAGACTAGAAACAAAAGGATAAAAATAACTATTCGACAAAGAGACATGAACCAATCATTGATCTGGAAGAATTAAGGAAGGAAATGAAGAGAATTTGGAGAAAGGAAGGAGAATCAAAATCATCTACTTTATCTATGATGTCCTCTAGTGCAAATACGCCTGTCAAATTCTAAGTCAGGCAATACCTAAGGGGGAGAAATAATTAGAAAATTTAATGAACCCCTCATCAATATATGATGACTTATCATGACATAAGTGTATTTAAGAAGGTTACAAATTCAAGATTTCATGTGGAAGGAATTTCTTAGACACATGTATGAAGAATGAAGTTCACAAAATTTAAAAGGATGGAAATGTACATGGATTCCAAGGTGATCTACTTGCAATTAGAAACATTTATTGTAGAAGCATTTGTGATGAAAGGAATAAATTCAGATGTATTGAGGAAATCACACATAACAAAAGGCATTTGTGAAAAAGGACAAGTGTGTAGAAGAAGTTTGAAGAAACCGAAGCAATTTCATGCAGTAGTGTTTTAGGATTTGGTGAAGGAAGAGGAAATTGAATTGGATTCAAAGTGTGCTTTGTGAGCATAAAATCTAATCCTATTCTTCATTGTCAATTACAAAGGTATTCTACTTAAACATCTTTCTATTTTATTCCATGGATAATTCAAAGTTTATGAATATTTCAGATAGATTGAAAATCAAATTGAGGAAGTATTCTCTAAAAAAGTCTATTGGAAGTAGTTAATGCATTTTATAGCATTCATCCTAGGGTATTACCTACTGAGGATATCTATGCATATGTTTATAGTAAAATTGAGGAAATGTCACCAGTTCGGTTGAGTATCTTATGGAAGAATGAGTTGAAATAAAATCATGATGCACAAAAAATATTAGTTGAAAAGAAGTTGGATATATGGCAGAAATCCCCATTGTTTGAATTCGATAAGAGATACATTCAAATGGACTTAATCAAGATTCATGATGAATCTATTTGGGTTGAAAAAGCACACCTGATAAGCAAAACCAAACAAGTTATAAGAGATGTAATTGTTTTGCATTCATCCAAACCTATTCCCAAATGAAAGATTGTTGATGTACAAGAGATAATTGAGATGACTGGCATGACACTTCAAGGAAAAGAAATCATTTTGAATACAACTAGAGATCCGTTCATTTGGTATGCTGCAATGGTCATTGGTCACAAAGTTTGCTTACCATGCAGTGACTTCATAGTTTCTGCTATTGCTATTTACATTGCTCTTGACATGGTTAGTGTAATTAGGGTTAAAAATATTAAGGTTAGGAAATAAAGCATATAAATCAAACCCTGATAAACAATGAAGTACAAATAAGCAGAAAGACATAAAACATAAAGAAATATTACCAAATCTTCATGCCACCATTGATTCACCTTCATTGCACTTCTCTATTTTGCTTGAATATAATAATTTCCCTCAGATTTTTGAGTATGCAAATAGGCCTATGAAAATGACTAAGCAAATTATTGAATATTCTCAATGACTATAGATGCACTTGACTTTATGACTTGACTAGATGACTTGATAGCAAGAGGTCCAAGATGTCCAAAATGACAATGACAAGGTCTTTTATAAGAGATACAATTTCAAATGGGGCTAAGATCAAATAGTTAATTTGACCTAAAGATCAATGGCCAAGAATGAAAGATGTAGTATGGAGTAGGGTTAGGGAAAAATTAGGGAAAATGATAAGCATTATTGGTCAAAATTAAATTATAAATAACTTAATCAAGGGTGGAGGTTAATTGAGACATGAATAGATAAGGACTAACATAGATAAAGAGGTGAGGGGAAATTAAATAATAAAAATTATTTAATTTAGGTGGCCAATGAATAATTAAATAATTTTAAATAATTATTTAATTATAGAAGAATGTGATGAAGGGAATCTTTTGAATCAAATAATGATTTAATTCAAATTCAAGAGAGTGGACCAAATTAAATAAATAAAATTTATTTAATTTATGAGAGAAGAGACTAATGAATAATTAAATAATTAAAATAATTATTTGATTATAGTAGAAAGTGGTATAGAAATTAAATAAATAAGAATTTATTTATTTTTAGAAAGAAAGGGACTTAATTAGTGACGTAATTAAATAAATAAAATTTATTTAATTAATCAAGGAGGAATAAAGATAGAAATGAATTAATTAAATAATTTAAATTATTTAATTAATAGAAGACTTACGAATTTATAAAATAATTAAATTATTTAAATTATTTAATTATTAAAGACAAAAGAGGAAATGATGAAGAATTTAGAAGTCATAGGCCTAGGACAATTTTTTATTGTCTACATTTTCCCCCTCTTTGATACAATGCAGTTTATCACGTTGTGTCAAAGAAATTCAGTCAAAAAAAATGCCCAAGTGATAGTAGGGTACATTTATGCCCCCTCAGAAATTTTTTGCAAAATTTCAAAAAAAATTGGAAAAATTGAAAATTGTTCTGAAATGTCAAATTAATAGTCAAAAAAGCCATGGTGATGAAAGAAATAAGTTTCAAGACCATCAAGGTAGATAGAACAAGATTTCAAAGCTCTCACAAAGTGCAACCAACACAAAACCTAGTTAAAACCCTAATTTGGGAGGTGTAAAGAGGAAATTTGAAGGTCAAAAGGGCTCATTTGCTCATTTGAAGATTGAGGATTGAGGAGAGAGGTAGCCAAGATGTCACCTATTCCCCACACCGAGCATAGAGCTTATCATGTGTGGACCTTCAAATAGCTAGAGGGTGCAAGAGAGCTAGTATCTACAAACCCACTTTGCAAATTTTTGATTTCACGCATTTTTAGGCAATAGGAAAATTCGACAACCAATTGTGTCACTTCCTATTAGCCACAAGTGGTATTGCAATCGATGCAATTATCTGTGAAATGATGCAACTATTTAAAACATGCCTAGGGTAGGTTAGAATGTAGAATTATGCTACACAACTATGGTAGAATGACACATTTGTGGTTTTGTAAACCATTAACATGCAATGCAATTGTCTAGGGTTTTACGCAATTGATTACGTAATGTTGATATTTTTTAGGAAATGGTGCAACTGTGGTATATAGCCACAAATTCTTGGGGCTTGCATGCAATCAAACCCACACAACACATCTGCAAAAGAATTCAACACAAGTGTTATTGTGTGACAGAATCGCTAGGTTATATGACACAACTCACTATCAAAGGTTTTTCCTTGGTACAAGATAAAATTTCTTGTGTAGAATGTATCAAAGAGGTTTGAATAAGTTGTTTTAATTGATGCAATGTTTTTTATTTTGACCATAGACTAGACTTGAATTGATTTATACACAAGAGTCACAACTAGTTGACACATACTAGCTACAAGACTAGTTGACCAATGCTAAAAAGTGTAGGTTGTGGAATCTTAGACTTTACCATGTGACTTTTATTCCTATCATTAGGTAAAATAGGGGTATGTCGAATACACTTGTTGAGAGATGGAACTCAGAGACATGTTCATTTCATTTACTGATGGGAGATACTACCATCATGCTAGAGTTTGTTTACAAGATTCCGAGACTGCCTATCTAGGGGGAGTGGGTTAGATATGATCTAGGTTGAGGATATTAGGCATTGATAGAGTATTATGTCTATGAGGATGGCAGAGGCCTAGGGATAGACAACTATGAGATCCAATGGGAGACTTTGGAAAAGTGGTATAAATGATTTGGCTACATCTTATGCACATTGATTGTCGAGGTTTTGATACCAAACTATCGAGGACACATGTTTCTAGTTAGATGGGGTGAGATGCTCAAGGGGATGTAGGTGAGAGATACATTGTATGCATGGGGGCCATTTCTTCTGGTGATTCTTTATTTTTATTTACATGATATAGCCTACCAACATGGATCGTCCATGAGCCACGGGATTACACATCTAATGGTTTGGGCTTGGGAGCACATTATCATGTTTCATCCACCAGTTGGTCACCAATTGGGGGCCAACGTTCCATACGTCTACATGTAAAAAGGTGTAGTTACATAGACCCTTGTTGGAGATGTAGGTTATTGGAGGCATGGTCTTGACATATTGGGTGGTTTTATTTAGAGGCCCTAGAGGGATTGTGCTCAGTGGCTAGATGAGGATCATCATTTGTAGTTTGACGAGGGTAGGGACCTCAAGGTACGAGAGGTGGAGGGAGAGGTAGAGGAGATGGAGGATGAGGAGGGGATAGGAGAGGATATGGTGGTGGCAGAGGAAAAGGATAGTGGTGCAGGCTAAGGAGATAGTGTAGATCACTTTCACTTGTCTAAAAGGAGGGAAAGGAGGAGATATATGAAGAGGAGAGGGTTGTAGGGGAGGGGAGGCAAGATGTGGAGATGGTATCAGATGAGGAGGCATGGATTGATATGTTCATAGATGTGATGGAGATGGATTTGGAGAAGCTGGGTGATGAGAGGTAGGGAGAGGATGAGTAGGAGGAGGAGGAGGGGATGGATGAGGTAGAGCACATCTTCTTAGAGAGGATCATCCATGGGGATGAGGAATTTGGGGGATATACCTATCAGGAATGGTGATGAGGGTGTGGATCAGTGGATATAGGATCTATAGGCCAAGGTATAGGATCTAGATGTTGAACTCCAGATTGTACTTGTGGAGAGAGATGGATTTCACATAGAGCGGGACACTTTATAGTTAGAGAGGGATGTTGCAGTGATTAGGGCACATCAGGTAGAGTAGTGCACTTTGGATTTTATTTCTACCTATAGTGGATCATCATTGGACATGGTCAGCAAGGTTCACAAAATTAGTCGCAGAGAGTAGTACTATAGGGATCTCTATGGGGTCAAGGTACCTCTAGAGCGTAGGGCATCTAATGCATCAGAGGTATTGAGCAGTGGCTAGTCTCATAGCAGATGGTCATAGAGTAGTGGTGGGGTTTGAGGACCTAGATCTCATCTTTATGACATGCCACCATCACACTGATCACCCTCCGGGGAGTATGGAAGTTAAGGCTAGGGCCTATTTTGACTATGTATCATGACACTTTGTATTTTTCCCATCAAGCCTATAAGCTCTATTTTAGAGATACCTTATGACATTGTACTATGACACATTTTGAGCGATACATATATGATTTTTTGTGGTTATTATATGATATGAAATCTAGTTTGATGCATTTTTTATGCCATGGATGACTTACGTGTTTATGATGTTTATGCAATCGATATGATGATGTGATGATTCTATGTGTTGATGTCTTATATATGATTTACTTATGATGGATGCATGCATTTATTTATATCATTATGAATGCCATGTATAGGCTATGTGATGTTTATGATTAGGATATGTGATGTCATTATATTGTTTTGTGATGAAAAATACAAATGCATATGAAATATGATAAATGATCATGGATTATAATTATGGATGCTTCTATGTGTTCTGATTGTGAATGCAATGGATGCTTATATGTATGCCTATATGCATATATGCTATGGATATTTTTTATTTTCTAGTGCAACATACATGATTCCCTATGTATGGATAATAATACATCTATGATTCTTCTAACATGACTATATATGCAAAATATTTGTTTTTTGTGTCACAAGATGCTATCATAATGTGCATGGAATAAATGTTAGCATGGAAGACATGGATGTTAGTAGGACAAAAGAATCTTCAATATTTTTACAAATACATAATATGCATTGCATGAATCATCATTGAGTGGTAAAATGCCACAAATTGAAAATAAACACCATGGCATAACATAGACCAAGGTGTATAAGGTCATCCACTTGCCAAAACAGATGGTCGTAGACAAGGAATATCCTAACTCATTATAGACATGGAAAATGTACAATTCAATCTAACACACTTGATCCTTATTACTAACATCATTTCTTCATGAATCACACTCTCAGTTTATCATCACCTTCCTTCTCTTAATTAGATAAATCATTATTTATTTAATTAGGTCTTTCTCCCTTGTTGATTAAATTAATCAATTTAATTTAATTAACCCTAAAGTCTTCTTATTAAATTGAATAAATTAAACCTTATTTAATTTAATCTAGCATTATCCCCTTTAATTAAATAAATCAAAAACATTTATTTAATTAATCCTTTCCTCTCAATTATGATTTCAATCAACTCATAAATTTGAGTCAAAATTGTCAAATCACCTAATCTCTCATTAAATTGATCAAATCTTGATTAATTTAATCTCAATGACTACAATCCTCTAGAGAATGCAACTTGCAGAATAAATCAATTACTTTGATTTATTTAATTGCCTATTTTCTCTCAACATGGCATAAAAGGGGAATATTCCCTCAAATTTGAATTTGAATCCAAGTGGACTTGGTCCTTCCAACAAGGCATTTATTTCATCTTACAAATCCTTTTGCATTGAGCCAAGTGGCCATTACTCCATTTGACTCTCTCTCCACCTTGTCATTTCAACATTTTCAAAATTCAAATTTATGCATTTATGGGCACTTTGATCAAAACTTGCACAACCATTCACATTATGACAAGCGACATTTGACTATTGGTTGAAAGTTAGTCCCAAATTGCTCAATTCCACTCTCTCTTCCATTTTGGAAATCTATAAATGAAAGGTTCTTCCTCTCATTCAACATCCACAATCTCATGCAAAGTTACTCTCTTCACATTGAGAGCTAATTTTCTCCATTTCTCCTCAAGTATTCACCATTTTCATGATTTCATAGCTAGGTTATGCCAAAATCTCATCAAGGAGATTCAATCATCATCAAATCATTATCAAGCTTACAAAGGAGTTGGGAAAGGGACAATTTTGACACACCAATTGGAACCAATTCCCCCATTGCATCAAGAGTTTGCTTCATTTAAATGGATTCGATTTAGTTTCTTGCATTGTTCTTCATTTTCTTTCTATTTAAACTTTGTAAATGGATTTCATGGGGAATCCTTGTTTTTATCTTGCATATTGATCTAATAATATGTTTGTTTATTGTATTTGTGCAAGTACAAAACTAGAGTTCACAGTTTGGCACTAGAAGGAGGGTTGAGTTGGAGAAATTCATCACGTTTTTCCAAAATTTCGTGAGTTTTGACATTTTCTTTGCTTACAGGAAACTGCACCACACACAATCCCGCGATGCTATATTGCATCGCTTTCAGAGGAAAAAGCAAGGGAGGGAGAAAAATGTAAGGCTTCATTGTGACATCAATCTCATACTATACAAGTGTTTTTGAACACTATAGTGTTGTTTAACACTTTTAGAGGATCTTTAATCTCCTTTAAAAGGAATTTGTTATCTTTTAGGCCTTAGGAAACAATAAATTTTCTTTTGGGCTCTAAAAAGAACAACACAAATTTCCTTTCAAAGTTTGCAAACAAAGGCTTAAAAAGAACCTCAGAACAATTTTACTAGATTTGGTTGAGGTTTAAAAATTGAACAAGGAAAATTCAACACTTAGTTTGATGCTTTAAAAAGAATTCATTTTTCTTTGTGGGCTTAAAATGAACAAGTGTTGTTTTGTTTTGTAATTATTTATTCAAGATAATATCATCAAAAGGACGTATGCGCTTCTCTCACACCTCATGGCGATCTTGAGAATCAAAAGCTCTTTTGGTGATCTTAAGTTGAGTAAAGAAATTACCTCCACATTTCATTTTGGGTTCAAAATTGATCAAAACATTTTGCGAGTGTGAGTAAGTTTATTGCGTGTGTTCTCCCTTTGTTTCTAAACAAAGGTTGACCAAACTACGAATATGTTTGCTCGTTTTTGTTTATCTTAGCGGGCCTACCTTGTGGGAAAAATTACTCACCCAAGGGAACGACCCAATTGGTAACACACTAAGGATAAGTGTATTTCCAACCGGGATATAAAAAATGGGTATTGGAACAAAAGCCAGTATCACATGGTTGGCTTCGACGAGAAGGGAAACAATGGTCTCTCACCACATGGGTCAGCTCCCACGAATGGAAAGTTCGAATTAAAACCTCTTGTTTAGAAAAGGCCAAAATCCTATCTATTTGTTGGTGCAAAAGGTCATGTCCTTTGAAGCCACCCCACATTATACATGCGGTTTTGTTGTAGAGATGGAAAGTATGCCATGGGAGATTCATGGGTAGTGATGCTTGGCTGACTCGAGAAGCGAGTGTACTATAAGGGGGAGCCTGTGTGATCAATCATCAAATCATCCACACTGAATATGCGCATCTGGATTCATCCAAGTGGGAACCCAACAAATATTGTCTTTTCAGCCTAGGGATTGTACATGTTCTTGAAATCAAAACACCTTGCTTGGATCTAAAACATTGAGAAACAAACATTGACAAGAAGCTTCAAAATTTCAAACCCTTTGGAGGAAAAAAATACCCTTGAAAAATCCATGTGCTCTTTCTTTCCCTAGGGATTCCATCCTTAGAGGTTTCTAAGTTCTTGGGTTTAATCATCATTAGTTTTCACTAAAGTCAACCTAGGAAACTGTGCTCTTGAAACCTTTATTTTCACATAATGGACCTTGTGGAATGAAAAGGAATTAAGACATAGACATTTAGTTTGAAATCATAATCAAGAAAGTTATTTTGGTAAAAGGAACTCACTAAGTAAAGATAAGGACAATTGGACCCCACATGTGTTCTTTCAAATGATTTCCCGTAAAATCAAAATCCAAAAAACCAAGGTTCAAGAAACTTAGTCTAAAAGTTCATGAGGAGCATCTTGAAATGATTTTTGAAGTTAGAGAAAGATTGGTGTATAATTTCTACAAGAAGGCTTCAAAGAACAACCCAAGTTTTTATGAGTTCTATTATCAACAAAATCCAACTCTTTTTCAAAGGTTTTCTTTCCTCACATAGGAAGTATGGCATGTTCTTCAATACCGAGGTCTTATAAAAAAGAGTCTTGTCTAGGTCAAGTCTAGATTCAAAATAATCACTCTCATCCATCTCTCAACCATCAAGATCAAATCTCATCTCACCAACAAACTCTTAAGAACTTTGAAACATCATTGATGCTAAACTATTAAGCAAAATCATCATCACCTTGTTTGACTTAACACACCTAGTCAAATTATCAATCCTTTGGAACAAATTTACCTCTAGGATAACACAACTTCCTAAAGGTCTACAAGTTCATAATCACCTTGATTTGGCTTAACACACTTAGTCAATTTATTCTCTTAAGCGATTTTTCTCTAGGATAACACAACTTCCTAGGGTTTACGAGTTCACCATCATCTTGCTTGGCTTAACACACCTAGTCAAAACCATCGAAATCAAATCAATCCAAGCCCTAAATTTTTTAGCATAACCACTAAAATTTCTTCAAGAGTTTCACTCATCTGCATCATCCACATTCCATTTATCTCATCCCTATCATCACCCTTTGATCCTGGGACTCTCCTAGTTTTTCTCCTTTTTGTGCCTGAAGATTAAGATCAAATGACATCTATTTTATGGTCCAAACAAGATCAAAACACAAGAGGAACATGGAAATTACCAAAGAAACATCAACTTCAAGTGACTTAAGTCAAGCAATCCCACAAACAACTCTTCTCTACCATCACAAAATCCTCAAGAGGAAGGCTATGAAGAGGACATCATTCATGAGGACTTGGGAATAACACAAAAGGAAAAAGCTGAAATGATTCAAAATCCAAAGAATCATAGAATTGTCAATGCCATGCTAAAACTTAATCCTTCTCTATACATACGCGCGTTAACAAAAGGAGGGGCCCAATTCTCTTCTAACCTTGACATAAGTATCAGTATAGAAAGGAATCTTACAAGCATACCCCCAATGTCAATTCCAAAAATCACTCAAGAGATTCCCCAAACCATATCAACAATCGCATCAACCTCACCAAATGTTAACAAGGGAAGTTCCATGTTTTGTGAATTACAAAAGCATCGCCTTGTAAACAAAAAAGAGGTAAATATCAGCACCACACCGGATAACTCTATCTTGGTGAATCCATTACACCCATATGTTCCACTCACTCTCCATTACCAAACAGACTCATCCTCATTCTATGCAATGCCAATCTATCTGCTGAACATACAAACTTCTCTACCCATGATTTCACAAGGAGAAGGTAGTTTGTTTGGAATAACGGGAGTCACTAACCCATTCTCATCATCACTTTTCCAAGGGAACATACCATCATCCCCTCCATTACCACTCACATCTGTATCACCTCTTGGGTTGTCTAATAATATGTTTGCTTGTTGTATTTGTGCAGGTACAAAACCAGGGTCCACACTCATACTAAGGGAAACGTTACCCCAATCTTTTTCCCAAGACAATCCACAAACAAAAATCAAAGAAAAGAGTCATGAGACATCATCACTCCTCTAAATCCTTCATGGGACATCCTCGAGGAAGCTAGTAACCTGACTCAAAGAAAAATCAAGAAAAATATAAGACAAAACAAACCGCAAAGTCAACATCTATTCACTATGTTTGCCAAAATTTGATTGTTTGATGTTTAGTTGACTAGGTGATTGATGATTTGATTGATGAGTTGATTATTTGAGGGAGCTTGGTTTCAAGAAAGGAAACATTTCGTATAATATGTCAAGTTTGGTTTTGATCATGTGACCGCTTGTATAAGGAAAATTATTGATTTTGACTAAATGACAATGTATTATTTCAAGGACACATCGTGTATAAGACATAAGTTGACCAGTTTGATAGTTTGATTGTTTGACTATTTCGACAATTTTTTGGTTTGACTTGATGAATTTGTTGACCTATTTATCTTGTTGTGCATAACTTGTCTAATTTTTTTATGAACATTTATGTCTAAGTTGACAATGTCTGATTTATTATGACTAACACGATAAAACCCTAAAAGACAAACCTAGGTGGCCCTTGGGGCTCATTGATAGATGACCTTGCCTATGTAACAATGTGTAGAGATCTCATAGTTTGACATGACATGACCTTGTATTATTTACAAAGGACTAAGTCATGATTTTATTTGACCAAATCTAAGAAGACTGAACTAATGCCTCAGAGGCACATCAACAGATGGCCTTGCCTATGTTAAGTCACAGAGGAAACTATGTGTAGTGTTTTTACTAATCTTGCTTGAATCATTGGGTTTGGTTGGCCCTTTTTTATGCTTGATTATGTGATCCTTTGTTGGAAAAATGGCATGCAAATGTGCCCAAAATGAAGCTAGTGAGATGGAGATTGCAATGGAGGATGTGTTTATTGGATTGGATGCAATATGGTGGCTCTAAGATGTTGTGACAATGGAGGTATGAATTCTTAGTGTGAATGAGTGCTTGATTGAATGCTTGGGTGTTTGATTGCTTTCTTAGTGATGGTAAAACAAGGGCAATTCCACTACTTTTAAAAGAAGTACCTCTAAACCAATGGATGCCTGAGATGCATCCAAGGTGGAGGAGATTAAGGACTAGGGTGAGTTGATAACTAACAAGCCCTCTGATGCTGATATGTGTCAGATGATATGGACAAGGGGATATGAAATGGAAAAAAAAATTCTTGTCTCATCTACCCATATCATGGGATGATGTGACAATAGAAGAATCTTAAATTCTTATTAAATCTCCCTTGATTTTGGAGATTTGACCTTGGGATTGGGAGAGGAATTTTAAATTAGTCTTTTATTTTTCCAAGGGTGTTGGAGAAAAAAATTGGAATTAAAAATTCCACATAGGATGCATGGGGGAAATAAATGTGAATTTTAAATTCACATGGGGAAGGGGATGTCTTCTCTAAAAGGAGAAAGCATTTAATAAAGGTTGACTAAAGACACATGCCATAAAGGGAATGAGGATTAGGTTAGCATAATCAGTGATTAAGGTTGTTCAAATATAGGATTAGATGGACTAATGACAAATTAAGAGCAAGTGGAAAATTATGGAGGATGTTACCCTAATGATGATTAGGGATGTACACACCCTAATCATAGATTAATTAGATTAATCTAGATTAAGAGGGGATTATGGAGGATGTGACATGAGGAGAGAGAAGAAGATGAATTAAATATTGATTTAATTCATTTGGAAAAAATGACTAAATTAAATAAATTATCCTTTTTATTTAATTTAGAGAGGAATTGGGAAAAAGTATTTCATTAATTAATTAAATACCTTAGGGGATATTAGGCTGAAGTAAAATATTAACAAAATAATAAATTATTTTATTAATGTGACTTAAGCTATGTAGGATAGAGGAATGCGGGGGTTAATTTGACCATATGGAAGTGGTCAAATTCAGGTGTCTACATTTTTCCCCTCTTTGAAATACTATTAGAATAACAACGTTTTGAAGAAAAATAAAACACAGATGACTCGATAGAAGAAAATAATGTTAGATGATGCCCCAGTATCATGGGAAAATGGATAGGATGGAAGAATAGAGGAATAAGGTAGGGTATGCCCCCTTGAGAGGGTGGATGGGGAAGAAAAAGGGGCCTTGAGTGACTTCTTGATATGGAGAAATAAAGGGTACCATGTAATAGAGTGAAAAAAATCATGAAGAATGGATTTTGAATGGAGGAAAATGGACACACATGGTGCGAATGGCAGCCCACAGAAGAAAAGGGGAAAATAAAGTAATAAAGGGTTAATTAAAGGACAAAAATTACCCAAAAATTAAAATGCTAAACAGGTTCAAAAATGAAAATTATAAATAATAAATTTGAAAATTCACTATTCACCTAACTCTTGCTTGCACATTTGGCATTGCGTGATTCAATGAGAGAGAGAGACTGACAATGATTGCTAATAGGATGAGTGACATGGAGGGTGATGACAAGCTGATCCACTGAGGAGAGGAGGTGTAGAAATTATACTACGAGTGTGTGGTACCCCACCAGGTAGGTTATGAATCCTGACCTCATATTTTTATTTCAATTTTAGCACATGTTGTAATTTCTAGGTGAGCTAGCTAGGAAAATGGATTCACCCTTCCAGCTAAGTGCATTCACCCATTCGACGAATTGGTAAGGAAAGCGGTGAGCACATATATTGTAGGGGTGTATACATTAAGAGGGGAAATTTCTAAATCGCCTCTCTTAGGAAATGAAAAACCTGCATAATGTAGGGGCAAGGGAAAAAAGGGATAGGCGATTACATTATCACTAAAAATGGAAAAGAACGAACGTGAATCCACCTAAGAGGGGAATAGGCAGATGGAAATCCACCCAAAAGATGAATAGGTGGATGTGAATCTTCCCCTTAGGGCGAAAAGAAAATGTGAATTCACCACTTGGGAAAAAAGGACACAAGGGTGAATTCATAATCACCCATGAGGGAAATGCGGCGAATGGGAGTTTGCCTCTAGGGAGAAAAAGGGTGAATCTTTTCCTAGACAAGAAAGGGGCGAGGATGCTTCTAGAACAAGTGAACCTACGCAAAGAAACTATAGGGGTGAATGTGCATGCTAAGCAGATAAATGCACTAGAAAGGGGAATAGGCGAACCTGCCCTACACATAGGAAAACTCACCAAACATATGCAGGGATGATAAGGAAATAATATAGCAATGAGATGTTAGAAAATATGATAGAATTAGTGGCATGGATGTAGAGCTTCATGAGTTTAAGGAAACGAGAGAGACACTCGACCATGTTGGAGGTGACTTAGGAGGCGATGACCCCTAAGGATCAAGTGGCATTGGATCAGGTAGGACTACTACACATGTTGGGGTATCCCAACATTAGAGCACACATACCTTTGCTGACAACACTGATGGAGTGGTGGAGCTTTGAGACTTCAAAATTCCATCTCCTGACAAGGGATATGATAGTGACCTTGGAGGACCTATGACGGATTCTAAGGTTTTTGATTCGCGGACACTTGATTAGTGCAACACCTAGGCAGCCAATGGAGAGGAGTGTATGAATAGTGTTTGGACCTATTGACCTTCCCATATGAGGGAAGGAGTTGGAAATTGACGTGTACTTGGGGATAGGGATAGAAACTCTACCCTTGTATCTTTGCAGAATCATTAGTGGGATCCTCCTTCCTGACATGAGTGGTCAATTTTTTATCCTCAAGATGATTGAGGTTGGTTGACATATTATGGAGAGGCAAGAGGGAGTCTTTACATGGGGGGCGTGCATATTGGTATAACTATATTGGGATATGCACGCGGTCTGCTACATATGAGCATTGACCATCACCCATGTTATACTGCTCTAGGTATGGGCCTACGAGAAAATTCGAGTGGCATGGCCAACTATTTTGATCGTTGGAGTCAGGGATGAGATGCTTCCAATAGTGTATTGGTGGGGGGCAGTGTATGGGTGGAGAGTACACTACTAGGAGGTAGGGAGTTTGGAGGAGTGGTGGTGGAGACTAGATGGATTGGTGGATGGATACCCTACATGGGGTGATGATTTTTTGGATGGCAAGAGGATGACCGGCAGTGTAGGGGTTACTTTAAATCATGATGTTATTTTATGGGTTAAGATCCGTTTATTATTGAGCTCCATAGGCTAGATAGGGTCACCCACTAGTATGGAGAGAAACATGACATCCTTGTAGGGCCCAAGAGGTTCTGACAGATTAGTAGGGAGGCAAAGGCTATTTAGGGAAAGCAGATTATAGTTGAGTGCACCCATCAGATGTGGGAGACAATCTCGATCACTATGTGGCCATGGAGGGGAGGAATGGTGGATGTAGGTACTATGATGTAGTATTCAACATATAGGCTTGGGAGGATTACCATAGTACACCCAATTGTAGGTGCCTTGGGTTTTGGTTTAGATGATGAGTAGGAGTAGGTGAGGTCATGAAGGATGATAGGGGGATGTGGAGATGGAGGCAGGGGAGAGGAGCAGGTGATAGATGTGGATGCCATAGTAGTGGAGCTATTGGTCATGGTACCATACATGTCACCACCACAAGAGGACCCAATAGTTCTATTGATAGGAGCACTAGCCAGGCTAGGGATTGTAGAGCACAGACTATGGGAGTCAAATTATGACAAGGATAGGCTATAGATAGAGGTGGGGAGGTTGCAAGCTAAGGCATAGAAGTTATAGGATGCAGTGAAGTCTATAAAGAGAGACATAGAAATAGAGTACACGAGCCTAGTAGATGATGTAGGTAGGAAGTTGCAGTTGATAGAGACAGAGAGAGATGATCTACAAAGATAGTTGGAAGAGGTTTGGAGAGAGAGGGATGAGGCTTTGGAGAGAGAAGAATGTGTGGAGGTGATGGTTGGAGAGGTGGGGGATTATTGGAGAGATTCGAGATAGTAGAGGCTCAAGTGTAGACATTGAAAGGTGAGAGCGATGAGGCCACGAGGAGGATGCCATAGCGGGAGGCATAGGTGGAGCAGATGAAGATGGTGTAGGAGGCCTAGGATTAGGAGAGGTGGAAGATCATGTAGCAAAGAGATAGATACCACCTAGAGAGAGAGATGGTGAGGGAATAGGTAGCGAGAGAGGTTAATGCTAGGACTGAGAATGGATACTACATAAGTGCATATTTTAGGGAGGTTCCTAATCTAGCACAAAGAGTACCAACATATGTAAGAGAAACCCCTCAGATACCATCAACCTCACATTCAAGTGACACTAGACTCTTGGTTACAATGATTATCAAGAGACTCCTCTATGTGGTTGAGGACTAGGGTTGAACTCCCCACAAAGATCAGATATGGGGGGTAGTGGATAGAGGGAATGAATATAGACAAGCTTCCAGTTTTGATAGGTATAGAGTGGATGATTAGTGTAGACATGTAGAGAGTAAAAATTCTTGGCACAAATTGGGTAGATTGATTTATTCATTCATTTATTCTTTATTCTTTATTGATTCAGGACACCATGATGTGTCAGACGTAGTCATTTGTATTTGATTATTACCCTACACATGTACCTTTATTTGATGGATTTTATAGACACTTGTGGACTCTATGATGGACTGTTATGTTATTACAGACATTTGATGGACTATGCGATGGAAAATTTATTTTTGATATATATATATATATGTGTGTGTGTGTGTGTGTGTGTGTGATGGACATTGATGTGATATGGATGATTTATATATGATGTTATGGATGCTTATTATAGTCATGTGCATGATTATGATTACAATGTATGCATTTTATTGTGATGATTTATGTTTATCTAACATTTTTGGATGCACAATGTGATGTGAAAGGATTTATAATTTTAAGGTATATTCTATGGACATGATAGTAATGGTGTATTATGTAGGTGGTGATGTGATTGTGATTTATTATGTATGCATATGGTGTATGATATGATGATTGAATATGGTAATGATTAATTATGCATGTATAACATGAGATGAAAATATGTAATGGATGAAAATATATGGCGTATGCCTATGTGATCATATTATGGATAGATGTGATGAATGGAATGCAATGCAATGCATGTAGCGAAATGAATGAATATGTTTAGAATAATAACTCTAAACATAAAATGGACTTAATATGCTTAGAATAACCAATCTATATTAATCTAAACAACTTAAGATGAATATGAAAATGATAATGCAATGGATAATCAGATGAAATAAAATGAACTTAAAATGCTTAGACTAATAGATCTATATTTATCTGAACAACTTAATAAGATAATAAAAATGATAATGCAATGGATAATGAGATGAAATGAAATGAACTTAAGATTCTTAGACTAACAGATATATATTATTCTAAACAACTTAAGATGATAATGAAAATGATAATGCAATGGATAATGAACCTAAGTGAACAATGATAGCTATGACCATGTAATGTATAGTAAGATGAATGATGATGGGTGTGATACTGCACCTATCAAAACCATAGGAATCTTGATAGGAAGAATAGGTGGGGGGAGAACATTTGCACAACCAAAAATCACTAACCATAGGCTAGGGGAAGAGCTGGAGGGGGAAAAATGCAATGAAATGGAATGATAAATGAAATGCAAATCTACTACCATTTTTCCATATTATAAGCACTAATTTTTTCTATAGAGTAGGACACAATATGCTAGGGTATGAGGAACCAAGACCAATTAGTGTCTAATGCATAAAAAAAACACAACAAACAAGAAGGCTATTCCAACACCCTGAATCCACAATGGCTTTGGTCGGGCTAGGTGTTGGAATAACCACAAGTACAAGGGATTCCCCAACATAACACAAGACCACAAGGATCTTGGTGGGTACTACATGACAGAATCGAGAAGAGGAGATCACACAAATGATCAAGATATGCCCCTATGTCTACCTGTCAAAGCACACCATGATATGATGGATCGTGGTGACCTCGACAAGGTATAATAGGAAGATCAAATGATAAACAAAATACAAGAGTATTAAAAGATCACAAAAAAATTCAAACATCCTTTTCCATAGGATCGATAAATGGATGTAATTGATGTGGTCTAATTCAAGTAAGGATACATCCTACTAGGACCAAAGATGGAGGGTAGATTAAGTGATTAACATGACTTAGGATACTCGAAACTGATTGAACCTCATGATACTAATGGATTTTGTTTTAGGAACTAGCTAAGGAGGGACACACTTGATAACATGAAATGGCACCAAGACAAACCCTAAGGACAAGCCTAGGGTCTTGAGGGCTCATAGATTGATGGCTTTGCCTATATGAAAGCGTAGAGACCTCATAGTTTGATAAAAAAGACTAACCATGAACCATGGATAAAAGCAAAAAGAGGACAATGGAGACATTGAAGGATGACAAAGACTGGACAAAAAAATGCCATAGGGGCTCATCAAATGATTAGACTTTCCTATGTGAAAGCACAGAGGCAACGTAGTTCAAAAAAATGGACAAAAGATGCCACGATAAGGTATGTGCAGGATCATGATGGGCCAACAAGTGGTGATATGTAAGTGATATGATGGCCCATGTGGTAGACGACTTCTTTTTTACCCAAAATTGATGAAATGAAAAGGGTTTTTCAAGGAGATTCTCAAATTTCCACCAATATAAATTATGTGTTACTTTGAATTTAATAAATAGCTATTACTCATTTTCTATTTGAATTACAACTAAGGTCCTGATTGATAGGCTGATTGAAAAAAAAATATAGCTTTCAAATGATATCACATTTTTTTGATCCGAAACATGCGTCACATTCTATGCTTTTCATACTATAGGATTAAAAAAAAAAGAATTGAATTTCATGAATTTTTGATCAAGTTAAGGTGGTCAGACATACAAGTTTTTATATTTTTTAAAAGTTGTAATAAAAAATTCATAATTAATTATTTACTTGGAAAAAAATTATAAAAAAATATGCATCACATTGGGACATGAGTCCTCTACTTATATCTAAAATATTATAAAAAAGTATTATCATTTTATTGTGGTTAGGGTGGTCAGGCAGACACCTACTTCTTATTTTTTCCCTAAAATTTAAGTACTACTGCATTGAAATTTCAAATTTTCACCAAATAGATTTTTTTATTTTTAAATAAACCTAGTAGTTTAGAAACTACATTCAATTTGATATAGATTCTATTCTTACATATTTTTGAAGTAATAAAGATAACTTATTCAAATTTTTACATCAAGTTGCCTAACTCTGATTTTTTTGAATTTTATCGCCACTTAAGGGCCTATTTTTTCCATGATGATCCTACACATGCCTGATACCTAATGATGAATGACATGATAAAATATCCTAGATGAGGAAACAAGACCGATATATGACACCAATATATAGACAATGAAAAGTTTAGATTTGGGATGAAAGGTCAAGATTTAGGATAGTCGACTTTAAATTTCTAATTCTCAACCAAAATATACCAAGCGATGGATAATAGGATGATGATGGGAGGACAAATATGATAAGATAGGATATGTGTATAGGATAGATGGAAGCATAAACTAGAATAGGATGCAAGGTAGATAATGATTAAGCCCTCTACGAATGGTGCCTAGTGCTAGGTTTTCACCGAACATACTTATCCAAGGTGCCACCAAGGGTGGTTTTCACCATAGGACACATTATTTCTCTTTACTATTTTTGGATTTTTTACTTATTTGATTTTTTTTTGTATTTTTCTAGATTTTTTACTCTTTTTTAATTTTTCAAGGTAGGGTAACCCAACTGGCTCAGGTATAGAACCTTTTCAGATGCATTATGTTAAAGGATTCTTCCAAGGGATCCACCTTAGGTGTTGCAAGCTGATATGCCCCAAAACCATATTTTGTTGTGATCGCATGTGGACCCAACCAATTTTCTTCAAATTTTCCCTTCTTTTCTTGATCCTGTTGGGTGTGTTCATTCTCTTTCATGACTAGATCACCAATGTTGAATTGGTGGGGATGAAATTTCTTGTTGTAACTTCTCCTAAGATAGTGTTGATATGCTTGGAGATGATTATATGCCTTGATGTGTTTCTCATCCAGGAGTTCCAGTTGACTTAACTGTGTGACTTGAGCATCTTCATCACCAATTAGATTCTTTAGAGAGATAGAAAGTGATGGGATCTCAACCTCAATCGCAATATTGTGTTAGTGACATAAGAAAGGGAATATGGGGTAGCACCAGTGGGGGTATGGATGGATGTGCGGTATGCCCAAAGGGTGAGATTAAGATGGAGGTGTCAATCTCGACTTGTGTTATTGACAACCTTTTAAAGGATTTTGATGTGAGTTTTGTTGGTAGCTTCAACTTGTCCATTACCTTGTGGGTAATAGGGAGCTGACCAATGATGTTGGATATGATAAGTTTCACAAAGGAGTTTCATATACTGGTGTTTGAATGGCTCGCCATTGTCGGTGATGATGGTGGAGGGGATACCATATTTGTAGAGAATATGGTAGATGATGAATTTGGAAATATGAATACCAGTGATTTGGGAGAGTGGGATTGCTTCCAACCACTTAGTGAAGTATTTAGTGGTAGTGATGATGAAGATGTGACCGTCAAATGAGGGAAGGTATATCTAGCCAATTAAGTCAAAACCCCATTGTGAAAAAGGCCACAAAGTAATGATGGGACACAAATCTTATGTAGGAGCAAGGATTAGATCTACATGTTGTTGACATGGCACACATTTCTTCATGAACTCAGAAGCGTCATGCTCCATAGTGGATGAATAATATCCTTCTTTGAGAATATTCTTTGCTAAGGCCATCCCATTAGAATGAGACCCACAAACACCACTATGCATGTCATTTAATGAAATACAAGATTCTAATTCATTGAGAGACCAAAGGAGAGTGTCATCATAACCTCGACGATAAATTGTATCTCCCATAATTGTATTTTGAGAAGTGTGTTGGATGAATGATTTGCATTGGTTACGGTTAAGGTTAGGTGGTAGGATGTTTTCATGGAAATAAGAATAAATGTCATGATACCAAGGTGATTTGAGACCTATGATATCATGCACCATCTCATATTTAGGGATATCATACACTAGGATTAATAATTTCTCGATGAGGAACGCACAATCTATTTGATCCTTAGGCATGTCAATGAGGGAACCAATTGTAGCCATAGCATCAACTGTCTTGTTGTATACTCTAGGAATCTGCTCAAACCAGATGTAGTTGAATATTTCTTGAAGTCATCAACCATGTGTTTTTAAGGTAAAAGCTTATCACCCTTTGTTTGAAACTCATCATTGACCTGTTTGATTATGAGTTGAGAATTGACAAAGACACAAAGACGAGTGATATTCCATTGGATTGTGATTCTTAGGCCAGTGATTAGAGCTTCATATTCAACAATGTTGTTTGTGTGTCGGAATTATAGCCTGAATGAATTTGGAATGTAATCACCTTGAGGGGTGACGAATAAGACACCTGCACTAGCTCGATTGTGAGTATATGACCCATCAAAATATAGCTTCCATGTATCTTCTTCTAAACTATAAGGACCCCTTCATCACAAAACTCAGCTACCAATGGATATGTGTCCAAAAAAGCAGCATCGACCAAATAATCTACTATCACTTTCCCCTTGATTGCTTTACTATCCACATACTCTATATCAAACTCACCCAGTGACATAACCCACTTGGCCATGTGGCCAGTTAATGACATTCTAGATAACAAGTATTTGAGTGGATCAACTTTTGATATTAGCTTGATAGGATGATTGGGAATATAATGACATAAATTTTGTGAACTGAAAACAACTGCCAAGTAATATTTTCCATTGGGGAATAATTTAACTCATAACCCACAAGTGTTTGGCTGATATAGTAGATGGCACGTTATTTAGAAAACTCATCATTTTGTGCTAGCAATTCCCCTAGTGCAACTCATGTGGTTAATATATATAGCAAGAGTGGCTTGCCTTGAATTTTTTTGGATCCACCTCAATGCCCCTTCTAGATACAATGAAGCCTAATAATTTACCAGATGTGATGCCAAGCACACACTTCTCTTGATTCAGGTGCAACTTGTAATGTTCTAACCGCTCAAATATTTTCCTCAGGATCTTGGGATGCTCTTCTCTTGTCTTAGATTTCCCTAATAGATCATCAACATAATCTTCCATTATGATATGGGTGAGGTCATGGAATATGATGGTCATTGCATGCTGGTAATTTCCCTCACATTATTGAGACCAAAGAGCATGACATTGTAGCAGAAAGTGCCCCAGAGGGTGGTGAAGGCAATCTTATGTTGATCTTTAGGTGCAATTCTAATCTAATTATAAATGGAAAATCCATCCATAAGGAATAGAATGGCATGTCCTGTGGTGACATCTACCAACATGTCAATGGTTGGAAGCGGGAAATCATCCTTCAAGCAAGCTTTATTAACATCCTAGAGGTTTGTACAAATTATAACATTCCCATTTTGTTTAGCCACATGCACTATGTTGGATATCCAATCTGATTAATTAATAGGTCTAATGAATCCAACCTCTAACAATTTTTCTAGTTCTTTCTTGACAAGTAGGGCCACTTGGGGATACATTTTCCTAAGCTTCTATTTAACTAGTTTTGCATTTGGGTGAACATCAATATCATGGTGTACAACCAATGTGGGATCTGTTATACCTTACATAACCACCCCATATTTTTCCTTGGTCAAAATGGGTCCCCCTTTATGTTTTTGTCCTTGGTTGTTTTTCAAACAAACTTTGGAGTCTTTCTTTTCAAGCACTTTGTTTTTCTTTAGTTTCCTCTGTCGGAACCGGAGCCAAAACCGAATCGGGTTCTAAGAACTTGTTTCAAAACTCGTTCAGATTCTGATCCCGACAGTCTTTCTTTTGAATTTGTTGTTTTATTCTTTGTCGGAGCCAGAGTTGGAGTGGAAGTTAAGTCCGGAGTTATTCAAAGTTTCAAAATCAAATACCCTTTCGTCTTCACCTCTACTTTTTGGTCTTTTGTTTTAAACTAGGTTTTGCATGTTGAGTTTTCTTGTTTCAATCTTTTTGTTTTATTTTGATGTTTTGTTTCGTTTTATTCTTTGTCGGCGGAACCGGACCCGGAAAGGGAACCAAGTTGGGAAATTACTCAAGTTTCCAAAACAGTTTTCCATTCTGATTCCACTCCCACCATTTCTTGGTCATTGACTTTAGTTAAGTCGTGCGGTAGTAATGTGCCAATTCCTTCTGTAGTTCCGAGTTCGCTCTACTGCATTTATTGCATTAATGACAAGTTCCATGCATGCATGAAACTCTAATGCAACAACAAGTAGAAGCCAAACGAAGAGCTGATGAAATAGAAAAGCAACAAAGGCAAAAGGAGAAGGAGCTCAGGATTAAAGAAGAAAATGATAAGCTAGAGTTAATACAGAAAATTCATGATTTGAGGAAGAAAAGGTACAACAACGAAGGGAAAGAGAAGTTCTTATGACCAAATTGAAGCTTGCTGAAGAGGCCTATAAAAAGAAAGAGGAAGTAGAATGTGTGCAAAAAGAGAAAGATGTTGAGGAGCTGATCAAGCAAAAAAAAAAGGAAAAGGAAGATGCAAAAAGATTTAAGGCATTGGAGGAAGAAAGAAACCAGGAACTTGAGAAGAAGAGAAAAGAAGAAGAAAAGTTGAAAAAGGAAGAAGAGTAGAAGAGGATACAAAAATAGAACGATAGGGAGGAAGTTGAAAAGCTTGCTCAGACAAATGTGGAGCAATAACAACAAGAGATACACGGGGTTGATTTTCAACCTCAAGTAAATGTGCAACCACCCTCTACTACCAATGTTGCTTCTTCTTCAACTATAATGACCACTACTCCAAGTGCTCCCACTTGGTTAAAATTGGATCTTTAGAAGAGATTAGTGACACCTTAACAGCCTCTCAATTGGGATGATATGATGAAGGAAATTGAAAAGGAAAGGCCCAATAAGAAGGCCAAAATCCTACATTCCACTTGACTCACTGACAGAGGATAAATTATTGTTGAATGTGCCATACCAATGATGGACAAGGATGTAGGAGACATGCAATTGACTGATTACCAGTTGGGCACTGTTAACTTACAGAGACCCATAAGAGATCAACAGATGAATTTGATAGATGTGGTAGCTTCATCCAAAAAATCAAGAATGATGAAAGATAAGAAGAGAAAGGATGAGCTTAAGGCTGAATTAGATCAGTTACATACTTTCTTGTAGAGTGTTTCTTCTCCGAGGTCACAACAAGTTGCCACCATTGAGACACCAATTTTTCTTAGTAAGAAAGAGGTGGATGATTTGGTACAGGTAAGGATTAAGGTAGAGATGTTGGATAGATGGACTGATAAGATGAATCGGGAAATAAGTGAGGTGTTGGATAACAGTTTTGAGGTTCATAGGATGACAGAGGAGTTAATAGAGTAAATGAACCAATATGCCAAAGTAATGGGGGAACAGGAGGATGAGTACAGAGGATATAGTCAAAAGGTGAAAGAGGTTAATAAATTGCCTAAGTCCACTCTTCTAGAACAATCAATACTTGAAGAGGACAACAAAGGTTTCTTGGAAAAGACTTCCAACATACTCCGGTTTAGGTTTGAATTTTTATACAAGCTTAAAAATGAAGTTCAAGATTCTATCAAGGATTTGAATGAACAGCTTGAGGAGTTGGAAGGAGTTATTGATTTCATAGTAAATTTTAATATACCGGTAAAGGAGGGCCTACCTTTGAGCCAAATAAAGGAGAAATGGGATGATAGGTTTAAAGAGGTCATGCAAAAAGGAGATGATGGAGAAGATCTGCTATTAGATCGGTTAATGGATATTAAAGAAGAGATAAGGGCAGATAAGAGGGAGTTAAGAAAGCTAAAGGACATGAGAGGATTTGCTGCTACAAAATTAGAAAGGATCAATTTTTAAGACAGTTGGGTTGATGGGTTGGATTTGGACATGCTTCAACAAGTCTTCTCTAGTTACGATGAATACATTATAGAGCAGACTTTGCATGCATAATTGATAACTTCATGCATGCATGGTTTTCTTTTTATCCTCTGCATGCATAGTTGGCAAGTTGTGGGCACATGGCTTTCTTTTCTCCTCTCTATTTCTTTCTTCAGTTGAACTAAATGATCAAGGTGGGAACTGGAGATCAAATTGATCTGAGTTTCCAAGAGGACTTTAATTCCTAAAAAGGTGGATCGACCTAAAATTGAAAGGACTTCAGATTTTTGTATATCTATAAATACCTGTGAGGTATCATATTGTAAGGGTCGGCTAATGAGAATAAGATTAGCCACGTGATAGTAGGAGATAGAATTTTTCATAATTTTTACAGAGATACTTTGTTACTTTATTTACAGTTGAATATAATTACATGTTTTTACGCAATATGGTGTTGGAATTGAGTTTTATTTGATAAGGTTGATGAATTATAGTCTATTTGTATGCTAGTGATTGCGCTAAAGCATAAGTGTTTCTTTTGTGTTGAAAATCCTTTGAAGAAACCAGATTTAAAGATTGTTTCATTAGATGTTCTGTGAATTGAATTTATTGAAGTTTGTTGATCTATGGTCTTAGCAACGAATGGAAGTGTGTTCTTTTATCTTTAAAATATTTATGATGTGTGATTGTGATGTTAAATTAAGCACCTTAGATGCATGCAATAGTATGGACTATTCTATAAATTGTATCATGCTATGGTTTTCTTGATCTATTGGAAGAACATTCATTGTTGAAGATATATGTCCGGATATTAGATAATTTTTATTCATGTTTTATGGATATATGCCTTGATCTATTTTTTTCTTTTATTTAAAAAACCCCTTTTCATTAAAGATAGTTCGATGAATAAGTCATTGCTTGCATTCCTTATTACTAGCAAATGCCCCTTGAATATTACAGTTTCATGGAAGGATTGAGTGACACCAAACAATTGAGAACCAACTACCAGGACCTTGGGAGTTAGGCTATTATATGTTGTCTTTCTTTTTTAGGAGAAATAGATTAGAAATATTATGTTTAACATTGTTAATGTCATTTTCACCATCAATAGATCTGGTGCTAGAAGGAGGGCTTGAAGGAACAAGTTGGCTCGCATTGTGTCTTTCTCACCGGAGAAATATGGGAGGATTCTCAAATCCTCTACTAATCCTGAAAAATTAGAAGAAATTCAAACCCCAGTCAAACCTAGACCCCATGCTTGTAGAATATTGATACCTACATTGCCACCACCACTTACTCCACCTGGATTTCAACCAAATCCACCTACACCACCTCCAGTTCAACCTACATCACCCCCACTGGCTCGACCAATATCACCTCCACCTATTAGGCTAGTATCACCACCAATTTAGCCTATATCACCACCTGCTCAACTAATCCTACCCATGGCTTATTTTGTGAATAACCCTTGTCCATTTAGGGACTATTCCAGGAGGAATCCATGATTTACTGAAGAACCCAAATTTTTTTTGTCTCAAGTACATACATGGTGAATCAAGAAGTGTTGAGGAGCACATACAAGCGTTCAAAGATGCTTGTACACATGCTCAAGTTGCTCATCAACACGTGGTATGTAGATTGTTTCCTTATTGTTTGGGGGACATGGCATATAATTGGTACTTAAATCTGCCCCAGGGATCTATTCTGGGTTGGACAGATTTAGAAAATTCATTAATCAATTTCGGGTTTATGTAGACCTTGCCATCTTGTATCACCAATTTTCCACCATAAGAAAGGAACATCATGAGCCACTGCCCCTATTCAACACTAGGTTCCAAAGGATGTTTCGGAGGTTGCAAGACCCTTACTTGGTAGCTGAGAATATTGCCATTCAAGCATATTTAAGAGTTGTTGATCCCTTGATTGGCCTATTCTTACAAAGAACTTATCAGCCCAATGATATTGACTCCTTATCTAAGGTTTATCATCTAGCTATCAAATTGCAACAATAGATAATTCTGCAATCAGGAGGTTTAGGATCAACTCTCCCTCCCATGAATTATCAGATGCCTAACCCACCATTGTACAACACTGTCCCAGGGATGTCTTACTCCCAATACGGACCTACGTCTAAGTTACAAGCTCCACCTACCATGCCCTTTTTCGGCAATGGCATGCAAGATTCTTCCCAACAACCTAAAAATCAACAACAACAAGTGGGAGGATCAACCCATGTTCATTCCCCATCCATAGTGCAGAATGTGCAAAATGAACAAACTATTCAACTAACTAGTGAGCTAGAAACTCTCAAAAAGACTCTATCTCAAATGTCTAATGACATGGAACAGGATAGGAAAAACCCTCCCCACAACCAAAACCAGAATTATCAGAACTAGGGAGGTTACAACAACTAGAAAAATTACTCCAATCAGAATGGGAATCAGAACACCAATTGAAACTTTCAGAATTAGAATTCCTCTAATTAAAATTACCAAAATCAGAATAGAGGATATAACCAGAGGTTCAACAACAACAATAGGCAGTGGAATACTGGACCTAACAATGGGGGAGTTCCCCATAATTATCAGTCATGTGAGGAGAGATCACATACTGCTAATGTAGCTAACCTTAATTTCATGACTAATTGGTGTAGGCTACACGATATTGCAACACATTCTAAAGTTAATTGCTCAGAAATGGAGAAAATTATAAAGATTGCACAAGTTGATGCCCATCCTCCAGTAGGAAATTCCAATCAGGATAATGGGCCAGTAAGTACTGCTATGACTTATGAGACTATTGAAGAGAAATACCAATTTCCCATGTAGGGAGACAACGGGCCAGAGGAGGATGTGTATGATGCCCAAGCCTTTCAATCTAAAGGTGGTCATTTTCTGAGAAATCAGAATAAGGGCCCATTTACTACATCTGCACCTCCAAGCAATACGGTCCCACCTAACCAAAATGTAGATAATAATCCACCACCACCAAAGGGACCTTCTGACTCTCAGAATAGAGATAATTCATCTCCTTTTCCTAAATATCAAGTAAGGAATGATTCAAAATTTGATTTTATTGCAGAACGATAGAGACAAAAGACATCATTGTCCTTCTTTGACATCATGAAGTGGTGCTCGGATCAACGTGAAGTGGTATTGAAGGCCTTGGAGGAGGTAGATCATTTAAAAGGAAAAGGTAAAGTGACTCCTGTGAAGGAGACAAATCCAACTATCTATAAAGGTAAGACCGGTACCTCGCCTTTTGTTTTAAGTTTAAGGATTTTTGGAAATAATTTGCATAACTGTTTATTGGATTTTGGAGCATTGGGAAATGTTATACCCTTTTCAATATGTAAGAAGTTAGGATTAAGTCCTATATTGACCAATAAGAAAGTGATTCAGATAGAAAAAACCGAGGTTAATGTTGTAGGAGAACTAAAGAACATGCATGTGTAGGTTGGATCATATCGAAGGATCCAGACCTACATAGATATCCAAGTGGCTGACATCCCAAAGACATATGGCATGCTCCTAAGTCAGGAGCTAATGAAAATTATTGGGGGATATTTGTCCTTGGATTTATCTCACATGTGGCTACCCTGGATAGGGGTTGCAACACAGATAAGGATTGAAAGTGAACCAAAAATCAAGCATATGATCACAGAGTATGATGCTTCAAATGAAGTAGCATACTTTGAGACTGAAATAGGAGTTTACAAACAAGAGGAAGTCCTTACTTTCTCTGTACTTAATCCTGGGGATACATTGCCCCTAAAATACAATGACCCAATGATTTGCATCAACCAACAGGTTCTAATAAGGAAATTGCAACAAGATAAGTTGGTTTTAGGAGAAGAAACTGATTTGAGTAGTTTGTTACTTCCTAATTGGTGTAGGATTCATTATCAATATCATTCAGAGTTAACATGTCAATCATGCCTAGATACCTTAAGTCATGTAGACCAGCCTCAACAAATATGTCAAGAGAAACCTCAGATGCCTATCAATGAGTTTTCTTTTAAAGTTAAGGATGCTACCATTCTCACCAGGACTAGCCTTTCTCAAGAGGAAGGTTCCTCACCAGTAGAACAGACTCAGGTCTTGAGCTCTAAAATTCAAGAAGAGGTTGAGGTGTCTTAGTTCCTATTCAATACACCTACCCTAGATACTTTTCCAATGCCCAAGGAATTGATGAAAGATGACTTGGATTGCAATTTAACTCGAGAAGTTGTTCAGGAACTGATTTCTAAGCAAGTTGAAAACATAGAAAAATATTCAGGTAATCTTTTTCCCAGGTCAATTTTTGATGACTAGAAAAAGTCCGAACTGCCACACATCCCAAGTAAGTCATTCCTTGTTACCCCTAAAAAGAAAGAACTCCAGCCAAAGACCAATTGTGGACTCTCAAATTTGATGGTTCCAAATCTAAAGCAGGAAGTGGAGCAGGGATTGAACTAACCAATCCGATAGAGAAAACTTACTTTGCATCTTACAGATTGCAGTTTGGCTGCACAAACAACATGAATGAGTATGAAGAACTTGCTCGAGGCCTTATGTTTGCTCATAAAAAGAAGGTTACTACTCTCATAGCTATGGGGGATTCTGAAGTGATTGTAAAATAGGTACGTAGCCAGTATGCATGTCATAAGGAAAGACTGGCTGCATACATAAACATAGTTTGGAATTTAATTGAAGACTTTGATGCTTTTGTGATTAGTTTGATCCCTAGAGAAGCTAATCAAATTGTATATGCACTTGTTGTTGTTTCTAGCACATTGGAACCCATGCAAGATTCTGATCTAAAGAGATTTTCAGTTGAACTAATTTCAATCCCAGCAGTCCCTGATAATGTACGAATATTTTAGGTATTTGATGATGATTAGCATATATTGGCCATTTTGGAAAGTTTTGATGTATTTGAAGGGAAAATAAAAGATGAATCTGAAAGAGATCAAGGAGATTGGGATCCTGAGAAAGAGAGTGAAGAAGGGATATTGGATTTGAAAAGTAATAGCATACCAAAAGGTATGGTAGCTTTGGAAAGAATATTTGATTCTGACCCACGGGCTCATCAAAGGGTGCCCATCAAGAGTGAAGGAGGGAAATATGAATCTGTTTATTTGACTCACTCAGGCCCTGAAAGGAATGTCCTCATAGGAAAGACTTGTCCTCAAGAAATTAAGGAAAAGATAGTTAAAGTTTTGGAGTAGAACATTGAAGCCATTGCTTGGATTTATGATGATCTAAAAACCTTTGACACTTTAGTGATCACACATACCATACCTCTCAAGCCATAAGCCAAGCCCTTTTATCAGAAACAATGCCCGATCAATGCTTTAATTGAGCCCCTGATCAAAAAGGAGGTGCAAAAGCTCCTATCTGCAAGAATAATCTTTCCTGTTAGACATTCTACTTGGGTGGCAAATTTAGTTCCTATACGCAAACAGAATGGTGAGATCAAATTATGTGTTGATTTCAGGAATCTAAACAAAGCCTTTGAGAAAGATAATTATCCTTTTCCCTCTCTGGATGAAGTATTGCAAAAGGTTAATGGATGTCAGATGATGTCATTTTTGGATGGTTATTCTAGCTACAATCAGGTTCTTGTAAGTCATGAGGATAGAATGAAAACAACTTTCACCACCAAATGGGGCACATTTGCCTATCGGAGGATGCCATTCGGTCTTATCAATGCTGGAGCAACCTTTCAAATGGAAATGGATGTAGCCTTAAAGGATTTGATAGGAAAATGTATAATTATTTATGTAGATGATTTAACCATCTTCTCTAGGAATAGAGAAGACCATGTTGCTGATCTGGAAAAATTTCTCAAGAAATGTATAAGTTATGGTGTCTCTCTCAATCCAAAGAAGTGTGTGTTCGGATTATCTGAAGGGAAAATCTTGGGTCACATCATATCAGAAGAAGGGATATCCATTGACCCTGATCGAGTGGAGGCCATCCTGAAATTGACAAGGCCACGCAACAAGAAAGAAATGAGATCCTTCTTTGGTAGGATCAATTTTGTTAAAAAATTTATAATAGGGTTTGCAGAGATTGTCAAACCTCTAAATGAAATGACGAAGAAAGAGGCAAAGATTGAGTGGAGTGATGAGGCTAAATCTTCTTTCTCACAGATTAAACAACCAATATTTGAGGCACTTGTTTTCACAAGCCTAGATTATTTAAAGCCTTTTTATATCTATTCTTTTGCATCTAACCATTCATGTGCAGCTGTGTTAACACAACGAAGAGAAGAGGGAGAAGAAAGACCTATTGCTTTCATGAGATCTCCATTTAAGAATGTAGAAGTGAGATACTCACCACTAGAGAAACAAGCCTTCACATTGGTATGAGCGGTAAAGAAGTTCAGACATTACATTCTTCAAATTCAAGTAATGGCTATAGTTCCAGATCTAGCTATGAACTCTCTTCTGATGCAAAGTGAATTAGGAGAATGAAGAGGAAAGTGGATGACAATTCTGCAAGAATTTGACTTAGAAATTCATTTGATGAAACTTGTTTGAGGGAAAGGTTTATCAAAATAAATGGAAAATGTGGACAAAAAGATCACTTGTCAACAGTACACCGTCCAGTCATTTACTAAGGATCCCTAGTACACGGACTTGATTTTATTCCTCCTTAATAACAGATGTCTAGAAGGAATGAATGCTACTCAGAGGAGAGCATTGAGGATGAAGAGTGCTCACTATATGCTTAAAGGGGGGTCCATCTACAAAAATAATTTTCAAGGGATCTACTTGCCCTGTTTAGATCAACAAGAGGCCAAACATGCTATTTCTGAGTTTCATGGAAGACATGGAACAAGACATGGATCTGTAGATGCTTTGGACCATCAGATTCTTAGATCAGGCTATTATTGGCCTTATGTATTTTGGGATGCACAAAAACATGTCAGAACCTTTCATGTATGCCAAACTTTTGCACCCAGGGAAAGAAATCCTGCAATGTCTTTGCAACCAGTGTATGAGGTAAGGTTGTTTGCTCAATGGGCCCTGGATTTTGTAGGTGTTATTAATCCTAATTCTTCTACAAGACATAAATTCATCTTGACTGTAACTGACTACTGTACACACTGGACTAAGGCCCAACCCTACAAAAATAGCACCACAGAGGTGGTCATCAAGTTTTTGATTGAGAACATCACAACTAGGTTTGGTGTTCCATTTGCTCTGGTATGTGATAATGGCCTTGCTTTTTCTTCTGCTGAATTCATTCAATGGGCTTATGAACATAAAATTATTTTGAAGTATTCATCTAATTACTACCCTCAGGGAAATGGAGTGGCTGAGTCCACTAATAAAAACTTGTTGGAAGTGATAAGAAAATTCCTAGAAAACAATCCTAGAGACTAGCAAACCCAGTTGAGATTTTCCTTATGGGCAGATCGAACCCGAATCAAAGCAACTCTAGGAAATTCACCTTTTAAGTTAGTCTATGGCCAACACCCAATCTTCTCGATCTATTTACAGATACTTGTTCTTAAGTTCATGCAGGAATTTTATACCAAGGATGATAGGATTGAGGTTAGATTACTTAATTTTCTTAACATGGAAGAGCAAAGAGATGCTTCTTTGCAGCAATTATTTAAGCATCAGGCTGTCGTCAAACACTGGTTTGATAAAAGAGCCAAGATAAAAGCTTTTAGGATATCAGATCTTGTATTACTATGGGATAAAGCCAGAGAAAAGAAAGGAGATCACCAGAAGTTTGATAGACTTTGGTTAGGTCTGTATCAAGTGGCTGAGATACTAGGCAATAATTCTTTTCATTTAAGTACCTTAACAAGAGAGCCTATTCCATTACCAGTTAATGGTCAGTTTCTCAAGCACTATTTTGGTGCATAGAAGGTCTGATGTTTTAAGGAAAATGTATTATACTATATCATATGTAATTAGGTTTTTGATTTTATTTTGTTTCATTTTTGTGTTTTGTTTGTTTTTTATTGTTTTGTTTTGTCTTGTTTCGTTGGGGATCTTCATTTTGTTCATCTCAAGACAAGGGGTTGTTATTCAAAGTATGCTACTGGTACTAGGAGAGAAATTGGTTATGTGTTTTCATCATCATCATTGAAAAGGATTTCATTCTGAAACTTATGTTTTATGATCATTCTAATCTGGGTTTGAAAAGTTATTAAGGATAGAAGATACATTGTGAATATCTCATGAATTATGATAAAAAATCTGTCACCAGATTAGAAAAAACATCTGCCTAAGTAAATGCCTATCTGTTTTAGGATGGTTCTACTTTTGATTCAAGTGAAAAATCCGATACCAAGACTATCAAATCCATTGTAGTTCTCAACCCACATTTCAGATCCATTGTGTATGAGTATTGAGGAAGGTATATAAAATATTTCCACAAGTAAAGCTTGAGTAAAAAAATGATGATAATGAAAAGAAAGAAAGGAAAGACAAAATCAATATCAAATGGGTAATCAAGTATCTCTATCAGGGATATAGATGCCTAGCTGGAAGTAGAGAAATGCTTTGAGAGAACTAGAGGTATCTCCGTCGGGGCTATGGACGCCTGTCTGGCAATAAAGCAATACCTAAGATTTTATTGCACAATAGTTAAAGGACTCAACCTATGTAGCTTTAATCTTAGGTATAGTTGTTCATGAGAAAAGAAAGTATCTATAAAGAATGATGCACAATATATGCACACACTCAGATTCAGAAATAATTCATGAGGACATACATATGAGATTCCAGCTCAACCTTATTCTAGATATATCTGATCTTATTCAAGTTAGCATGCTTCATAAGTAGTTTTAGGGTGATTCAAATTTTCTTTGGGTATGTTGAAAATGGGTAAACCATTTTTCCAGCCGAGCCACCATTTGTTATGCCTTGCATAAAAACCCCATCTTTTGCCTTGGTCAAAATGGGTCCCCTTTATGTTTTTGTCCTTGGTTGTTTTTCAAACAAACTTTGGAGTCTTTCTTTTCAAGCACTTTGTTTTTCTTTAGTTTCCTCTATCGGAACCGGAGCCGGAACCAAATCGGGTTCAAAGAACTTCTTTCAAAACTCATTCTGATTCTGATCCCAACAGTCTTTCTTTTGAATTTGTTGTTTTATTCTTTGTCGAAGCTAGAGCCGGAGTGGAAGTTAAGTTCGGAGTTATTCAAAGTTTCAAAATAAAATACCGTTCTGTCTCTGCCTCTGCTTTTTGGTCTTTTGTTTTAAACTAGGTTTTGTATGTTAAGTTTTCTTGTTTCAGTCTTTTTTTTTATTTTGAGGTTTTGTTTCGTTTTATTCTTTGTCGGCGGAATCGGACCCGAAAAGGGAACCAAGTTGGGAAACTACTCAAGTTTCCAAAATAGTTTTCCATTCTGATTCCACCATTTCTTGGTCGTTGACTTTACTAAAGTCACATGCTAGTGATGTGCTAGTTCCTTCTGTAGTTCAGACTTCGCTCTACTACATTTATTGCATTAATGACAGGTGCCATGCACACATGAAACTCTAATTTTTTCCTTAATTAGGGATTAACACATAGTTATTACCACTATTGTTAAGAGATTGAAGAGTGAACCAGAGTTGCAGTGAAGCTTTTGTGTGATTGAATCAATTGAAAGAGAGGCAGTTGCGTGCGAATTGCTTCAGGGAAGTTAACCTATTTATTTGCATTCGAGGTAGGGTTTTCTATTCTTGTTTTTATTTTTTATTTTTGTGTTTTCCCTTTCTATTCATCTTGGATTGTTTGGTTTCGTGCGAATTTCTCAGTAGGTTCGTATGTTTTTTTTTTCTGTCTCTATTGTTTGTTTTCTTGTTTTCATTTTTCTTTTGTTTTTGGTTTCTTTGTTTTTAACATGGTCGTTTTCACGTTTTAGTCGTGACTACATCAGGGTGCCCTAGTTTTTAAAATGCATAGGTTAGTTATAGTTTTATAGTGAGTAGGGTTTGGTAAATTGTTGTTTTTACTTAGAAATCTATTGCGCATTCAGTTTGGTTAATTTAGAAGGGTTAAATTCATGTCCTAGTTATTTGAAATATATTTATTTTAGTTTAGGGTTTTGACGCATTTTTGTATTTGTGATTTTTAATTTAAATATGATGCCCTAAGAGGTACAATAACTTTTCGGTCATATGGGGATGGTCTTATTAGTTTATTTTTAAGACCCTTTCATTTTTTATATGATGTAGTCCTTAAATCATGAAGTTATGTATTGAACTGCTAAAATCACATATGACGTCATGGTTATTTTAGGCGGAAGTGGGATCGGAATCAATCTAGAATTTCAACCATGTTTTCCAATAAGTATCAATTCCATTTCCATCCCGTCTCTGACTCCGCTTATAGTGAGAAGCATTCTTTCAAAATAACGATAACCTAGTTGGAAGCGGAAGCGGAACTGAATATGAAATTAGAAAATCTGAAAGAAATCAAATCAGTTTCTATTTTAGTTTCGATTCCGGTTACCATTCCAGTTCCAACTTTGGTCCCACTTGTTATTATTGTAAATGATGGTTTTGGCTCCGAACCAAACAGTGTTTTAAAAGAGACTATTTAGAATGTTTTTGTGTTTGGTTCTACCTCCAATATATATATGAAGGGTAAGGTTATAAGGCATATTTTTTGATATTTATTGAAGGATCTAATTAGAGGTTTTTTTAAAGGAAAGCTAAAGAATGTCAGGAGTATCAAGAGAAGTTTCCCAAAGGAACCGGCCTGCAAAAAAATCAAAGGCAACAAATAAGCCTAAGAAGATTAAGATGGAGCAACTACCTTATACTTTGAGGTATAATCATAGGGGTCCTGATGTCACTGCAAGCAAAGTGGAATTGGATTGGTCTTATATAACTAACACCAATCTAGGCTCATACAATTTTGGGGAGTTGTATTCAGAAAAATTCGCTGAGGATATAACAGGGAGAACTGAAAGAATAATTGAGTCTGGCTTGGCTCACATCACCTTATTTCCTCTGTCTATCCAATGCTCGAAGTTGATTATGACAGTAGTAGGAGCTTAAAATTTGGCCACAAGGAAGTGTATGGATTCACAGGACAATTTTATCATTTCTCTAACTCCTCAAATGTTTCAACACATGTTTAGTGTCCCAGATCCAAAGATCTCGATATAGTTAAAGGAGGTAGAAGCTTTAGAGATATATAGAAAACACAAGGAGGCCAACAAAGCTCACTTGAACAAGAAATGGTTGAGAATAGAGAAGAAGTCTTTGACCAAGCTTAATGGTCAACCAAAGAGGAAAAAATTCTACAAAGAAGTATCAGGCCTGATAATGACGTTGTTTAGAGTCTTTCGGAAGAGGGATGCATTTCATTTTAAGGAATGGATGTTTGCCTTCATTCAGACCATCTTTAATGGAAAAAATAGTTTGATTGGCCAATGATTGTCTCTGATGCTATTCATGACCAGTTAACTAGAATAAGGGAAACCAAGAGCTTCTTTATCACTTCTTATGTTGTTTATGCAACAGCTAGAGGATGCATCTTTCCAGGTTTGAATAGAGTGGGACTATTGGGTGAAGCTGATGGACAAAGGAAGGTATGGGATCATTATGATCAACTATCTCTACAAGTGTCTGAAACACAATTTAGAAGGGTTAATGATGCATTCTTATATTTAATCATTAACCAACTTAATGGAGATGTAGGATATAGATTGAGCCAAGAAGCTATGGCCTTTATCACGGAATGGGGATGTTGGTATATCCAATACCCCAAGTTCACTTATTTCAAACTGGCTAGATTTGAATGTTAGTCCCACTTACTTCCAAGATGTTGTAGTGATAGGATGGTTTTAATGGAATTTGTATATCTAGCTTTGGGGGTCAATGCCCGATTTGGATTGAAGCACAAAATAGGGTGTGCTAAGTTTCCCATGCAATTGGGTGAATACAACTGCCACCATCTTATGGGAGATAAGGTAGTTTTCAGTGAATTGATACATTTGAAGCTAGGTTTGTACACTACTCAAAAACACTTTGACCCAAAGAAGAAAATGAATGCTTTGTTGCCTTCAGTTTTTGACAAACATTTTAACCTGCTAGAAGACTTCTGGAGTGATCTTCAGGATGAGTATGACCTTAGGAAAAGGAATTATGAGAGGCTGCTTGTTGTATTCATGGTAGAAGTTGGGATCAGGGATGACATACCTAATATATTAGTAGATGATGGAGTTCTGTTGGATCCATCATATGAGGTATTAAATATTGGCACCAAAAGTTTGGATCTGGTGGACTGGGATGTTTAGGAGACTATTGATATCAAAAAAATAGAGAGGCTAGTTTTGGATAGAAGTATCCACTAGGCTGTCCTAAGAACCAAAAATCCCTAGGGACTAGCTCCTAAGAATGAGAAGCGATATAAAAGAATCAAGAGGAAATTGGATTCCAAGGAGCCTTTGGAGTTCTTCCCTTCTGACATTGAAGAGATTGAGCTTGAAGCCCCTGCTCAAGATTTACCTGGAGGAAAAGAAGAGGATGCCCAAATAGGACCTATGGTTTTAACACCAGCAATAGGTGAGTCATCTGCTCAAGTCCCTCTTACAGAGAAACCAAGTGGAGAGATTCCTGACGAAACTCTTCATGGTATAGCTGAAGAATTAAAGGGAAAAGAGAAGGAGCAGGAGATCCATGAGGTGGAAATAGACTCTAATGAGAACTTATTAGAGAAAGATGCACAAGAAAAGATGCCTCTAGAGGAGGAAATTGAACATATTCTGATAGAGGAAGATCAATGGGCCTTGTTTGTGGAAGAAAAGAAGGCTTCGGATGATCAGGCACATAGAGAGGCCATATAGAAGTGAAAGGAAATTGATGCTAAGGAAAAAGTTAATGCCTTACTCTAGAAACAATAGGTAGAAGCCAAAAAAAGAGCTGATGAAATAGAAAAGAAGGAAAAGGCAAAAGGAGCAGGAGCTCAAGATTAAAGAAGAAAATGATAATCTGAAGTTAATATAGAAAATTCATGATTTGGAGGAAGAAAAGGCAAAGCAACAAAGGGAAAGAGAAGTTCTTCTGAAAAAATTGAAGCTTGTTGAAGAGGCCTATAAAAAGAAAGAGGAAGCAGAACGTCTGCAAAAGGAGAAAGATGTTGAGGAGCTAATCAAGCAACAACAAAAGGAAAAGGAAGATCCAGAAAGACTTAAGGCATTGGAGGAAGAAAGAAACCAGGAACTTGAGAAGAAGAGAAAAGAAGAAGAAAAGTTGAAAAAGGAAGAAGAAGAGAAGAGGATACAAGAACAGAAGGATAGGGAGGAAGCTGAAAAGCTTGCTCAGACAAATGTGGAGCAAGAACAACAAGAGATACAAGGGGTTGATTTTCAACCTCAAGTGAATGTGCAACCACCCTCTACTACCACTGTTGCTTCTTCTTCAACTATAATGACCACTACTCCAAGTGCTCCCACTTGGTTAAAATTGGATCTTCAGAAGAGATTAGTGACACCTTCACAGTCTCTCAATTGGGATGATATGATGAAGGAAATTGAAAAGGAAAGGCCCAAGAAGAAGGGAAAAATCCTACATTCCACTAGGCTCACCGACAGAGGATAAATTATTGCTGAATGTGCCATACCAATGATGGAAAAGGATGTAGGAGACATGAAATTGACTGATTACTAGTTGGGCACTGTTAATTTAGGGAGACCCACAAGAGATCAACAGATGAATTTGATAGATGTGGTAGCTTCATCCACAAAATCAAGAATGATGAAAGATAAACAGAGAAAGGATGAGCTTAAGGCTCAATTAGATCAGTTGCATAATTTCTTGAAGAGTGTTTCTTCTCCGAGGTCACAACAAGTTGCCACCATTGAGACACCAATTTTTCTTAGTAAGAAAGAGGTGGATGATTGTCTATAGGTAAGGAGTAAGGTAGAGATATTGGATAGATGGACTGATAAGATGAATCGGGAAGTAAGTGAGGTGTTGGATAATAGTTTTGAGGTTCATAAGATGACAGAGGAGGTAATAGAGGAAATGAACCAATATGTCAAAGTATTGGGGGAACAGGAGGTGGAGTACCGAGGATATAGTCAGAAGCTGAAAGAGGTTAATAATTTGCCTAAGTCCACTCTTCTAGAACAATCAATACTTGAAGAGGACAACAAAGGTTTCTTGGAAAAGACTTCAAGCATACTCTGATTTAGGTCTGACTTTTTATACAAGCATAAAAATGAATTTCAAGATTTTTTCAAGGATCTGAATGAATAGTTTGAGGAGGTGGAAGCAGTTATTGCTGTCATATTAAATGTTAATATACCGGTAAAGGAGGGCCTACCTTTGATCCAAATAAAGGAGAAATGGGATGATAGGTTTAAAGAGGTCATGCAAAAAGGAGATGATGGAGAAGATCTGCTATTAGATCGGTTAATGGATATTAAAGAAGAGATAAGGGCAGCTAAGAGGTAGTTAAGAAAGCTAAAGGACATGAGAGGATTTGCTGCTACGGAATTAGAAAGGATCCAGTTTGAAGACCACTGGGTTGATGGGCTGGATTTGGACATGCTTCAAAAAGTCTTCTCTAGTTACGATGAATACATTATAGAGCAGGCTTCACATGCATAATTGATAAATTCATGCATGCATGGTTTTCTTTTTCTCCTCTGCATGCATAGTTGGCAAGTTGTGGGCGCATGGCTTTCTTTTCTCCTCTCTATTTTTTTCTTCAGTTAAACTAAATGATCAAGGTGGGAACTGGAGATCAAATTGATTTGAGTTTCCAAGAGGACTTTAATTCCTAAAAAGGTAGATCGAGCTAAAATAGAAAGTACTTCATATTTTTGTATATCTATAAATACTTGTGAGGTATCATATTGTAAGGCTCAGTTGATGAGAATAAGATTAGCCACCTGATAGTAGGAGATAGAATTTTTCATAATTTTTACAAAGATACTTTAATACTTTATTTACAGTTGAATATAATTACATGTTTTTACACAATATGGTGTTTGAATTGAGTTTTATTTGATAAGGCTGATGAATTATAGTCTATCTGTATGCCAATGATTGTGTTGAATTATAAGTGTTTCTTTTGTGATGAAAATCCTTAGAAGAAACCAGATTTAAAGATTATTTCATTAGATTATCTATGAATTGAATTTATATAAGTATGTTGATCTATGGTCTTGGAAATGAATGGAAGTGTGTTCTTTTATCTTTGAAATATTTATGATGTGTGATTGTGATGTTAAATTAAGCACCTTAGATGCATGCAATAGTATGGACTATTCTATAAATTGTATCATGATATGGGTTTCTTGATCTATTGGAAGAACATTCGTTGTTGAAGATATATGTCTGGATATTAGATAAGTTTTATTCATGTTTTACTAATAAACACCCTGATCTATCTTTTTCTTTTATTTAAAAACCCCCTTTTCATTAAAAATGGTTCAATGAATAAGTCATTACTTGCATTCCTTATTACCATCAAAGCCCCCTTGAATATTATAGTTGCATGGACCAATTGAGTGACACCAAACAGTTGAGAACCAACTACTAGGACCTTGGGAGTTAGGCTACTATATGTTGTCTTTCTTTTTCAGGAGAAATAATGTAGAAATATTCTGTTTAACATTTTTTGTGTCATTGTCACCATCAACAGGATCCAATCCTAGAATATCTAAATAGAACCATGTGATGTTAATAATCCCTTTCTTTAGCAAGTTGACAATGATGGGATACTCTTCCTCTGACAATGACTTGGCCACATAGGTGATTTTGGTCTCTTCTTCTATTCCCAGATTAATTTCAATCGTCTCCTTGATCAAAATGGATGACCGTTCAGATAAATGAGCTCCAACAAGGGGAAGATAAACATCCCCATCTTCTATCACCTCATCAAGGTTTTCACTAGAAGATACACCCTTTATTTTTTCTTTTGATGAGTCAGAAAGTGCCTTGGGGAGGTTTTCACTAGGCGACTCTTTTTAATTTTATTTCTTTTTGCTTTTGTGGTTAGGGTGTTCATATTCTTCCAATCCCATGAGATATACATAAGCATCCTCTAAAGGAAAAATTTCTATAGGTGCACTTCCTCATAGGCCCCAATCAATAAGGTTGGGGTGACAGAGGGAAAGGCTGATGGAAAAGACGAATGTAGAATTGAAGAGGGAAGGGAGGTCAACATCATCGTATGAGAGTATGATGTCTTCTTCTTCAAGTAAGTCTAAAATAGTATCATTATCCAAATTGACATTATTCGAGGTTCTTGTGGATGGTGCAAGACCCTTTTGCTTTTTGTCATAGCCTAAGCCCACATTTTTATGTCATATAGGTGTCTCAAGGGGTTGCAATCTCCCATGTTCCTCTACACCAAGTCCTCCCCCTTGATAATTATATTTTTTTGCTAGCTTTGATGCACGGGGATAAACTTCTTGGAAGTATTCAATGAGAGGAGTTGATGGCTCAGGTTCTTCTCTGTAGACCCATTGACTGATGTCGTCATTTTCCTGATCTTGTAGCATTCCTAGGGACTAAAAAGTTATAGAGCCCACATTCTTAGAGTTGATGGCTTTTGTTTTCAATTCTTTCCTTGGTGTTGACTGAGAAGGTTTGCCATACATGTAGAGAGAAGGGGGTATAGTTTCCACATTAAGAGTTGTATGTAGCTCATATTCTCCATAGCCTTTATCAATGATCCATTCCTTGGTAATGGTGGATTCAAATGCAGTGGATGGAGTGGATGACATTTTGGATGATAGATTGGGGGATGGATTGTAAGGTGATTCTTGAGGTTCCCCCACTTTGACCCCTAGAAAATATCAAGAGTGGGGAAAGAAGCTTCTAGGGAACGAAAATACTCAAAAGGTTGAGGGTCTGCTTGTATGGTTACTTTGACCCCATTGTATGGGAACTTCAGGCATCGGTGATAAGAGGATGGAATAGCCTGCATGGCATGGATCCATGGTCATCCAAGGAGAAGTTTGTATGGAAATTCTAGATCCAGAATGTGACATGTGGTGCATAACACAATGGGGTGAACTTGAATAGGAAGAAAAATAATACCTTCAAAGCCCCTCTTTGCATTGTCTTAAGCTTTAGTGGTGATGGTTTGATTATTCAAGTTAGCATGGGTATACCCTACCTATTTTATGAACTTTAATGTGCATAGGTTGAGGGAAGAGCCATTATCTGCCAAGAACCTTTTTAATTTATGGTGGTCTACAAGGACTTCGATGTGTAGGGCACAGTTATGGGATGAATTGATTGAAGAGATATTATTTTGGCTAAATCCCAACTTGTATGTGGATGAAAAATTTCCTACTAAGGCTTGGAATTTGGTAGGATCAATATCATTTGGCACATGTGTATCTTGGAGAGCTTTTGTAAGGATCTCTTGATGTATAAGAGAAGACTTTAACAGATCCAAAATGGATATTTGGGTGGGAATCTTTCCAAGATGATCAAGGATATTGTACTATGAGCTCACAGGAGCTGGCTGAGATGAAGTGGAAAGCCCAAGAATGGATATGTGGGTGCGACATATAGTAACAACACATTGAGGGTCTTTTCATTTGACACATATCATAGATATGTGTGGATCTACTTGAATAATGCACATAACAATGCCATCATAGTTATAGGGTACACTTTTATAGCTAACATTATTTGTGCTATTATTTTGGCTGTTGTTATTGGATCCATTGTTTGTATTGGAGGCACTGGGACCTTGATTGTGATTAGGTAAGGCATTTTGATATATCTATATGTAAAGTATGGAAAACTTAAATTCCAATGAATGACATTTACTTAAAATAAATTCCATTATATTCCAAATAAGTCATCATCACACTCATTCATTCATTCAAAAGAACAAGTCGATCAAAACATAGCGACATTAAAGTTGTAAAGATAACTTCATAATAATCAGTCTAAATCTTACAATTGTTGAAATACACATTTCAATAACAATTACAATGGATGTTACATATCTAGTTACAAATTCGAGACTTAGGCATTCAGTCGCCATAAGCTCGTCAATATATACATCATGAATAATAAAGCATTTTAAAAGAAGAATCAGTCAGTTGATCTTCTATCCATAAGCAAATCTTCAAAAGAAGATGAGAACAAGGATCAGGCGCTTTTTTGCCCAACCTCGAAGCTTACACTTCCCCAGAATTTCTTATTCAATCAAGAAATACCCGACCCTGCACGAATTTCTTAGCAAAAAGCAGTCTATGAGCAAGATGGAATTTGGTGCATGCCTAGTACTACTAGTAATCCACAAGCATTTTCATTTTTCTAATTCAGTTAAGAAAGAAGCAAGTTCGATACTAGGATATGGTAGAGAGTTCAAATAATCCATCTATTTCAATGGTAAAAAAATTACTTGGCCAAGTAAAATGTCATGCATGACAAATAAAAGTAGTTTTGGAAAAGCAAAACTACACTCTCTATTAACCCATATTTAGCACCCGTCTCAGAAGGTAACTTTCCCAAAAACACATAACATGACATGCGAATTCTTTATCAAGCATGCATGGTTCAAACAATCAAATGCAGTCTTTCGCATTCTTTCAAAACATCAATTGAAAACATTGTTTAAAACGAAAACAGTTTATAAATGGGCTTCTTTTCATTGTTTAATTCCACAAAAGTCATAAAGTCAATATTTTAATTGAGTAATTTAAATAATCAATAAAATTTTCTAAAATGAAGGTGTAGCTCTAGTATGTTGAAAAATACATATAAAAACATAAATTAAAAGTGTACACATTCACTTGTTTCATACTCTTATTTAATTTAAGTTGTTTAAATAATTGTTCTAAATATTTTTCAATAATAGATCAAAAATCAAGTTAAAATGTTTGATTTCAAGTTAATCCTATTTTCAGCATTTAAATATCAACCATTTATCAAATTTAATCTAACTATTTTAAAATTTTGTGTTTTGACAGTTTTCAAGAAAAGTGAAATATTCAAAGTTTCAATAATCTTCGTTTCAAGAATAGTGTTAAAATTCCAAGTTAAAATTTTGTTTTTATGTTTTTCTGTCAACAATCTATGTTTTCTGTTAGCATAATTCAACTAATTTGTATCAACATAATTTCGTTTTTCTCGAAATTGTAAGTTTGTTTTCAAGTTTAATATGTTTTTCTAATTTTTCAGTTACTGTTCTAAGCATGATTTAAATCAGAATTTATCAAATTCTCAGCATAAATAAATAAAAATTTTGTTCAATGCTTTCCGGAATTCTGGAAAAATAAAACACAATTTGATTTTTTTCTAACATGAAGATTTATCTATTGATTTTCCATCTAATCTTTGAGTCTAAATTTTGTTTATAATTTTAGAAAACAATACAATTTTGTTTCAGTTTTCTGTTCTGATAATTTGCAAGTATTATTTGACAGTCATTGTTTTATTTTGTTTCTCTATTTTCCTAATTTCTTTAACAATCAAGATTTTCTTAACTTTCCAACATTCATTTCCAGAATTTGTTGAATTTCAAATTGAAAGAACTAATTTATTATTTCCAAATTACAAGTTCCTACTTGGAAAATTTGTTTCTTCCTTTTTTTTCTCCTCTGCTTTCTTAACTCTTTTCTTGTTGCTATTGTTTGCTCTCTCTCTCTTTCCTGTTGCTACTGCGTAGTCTGCCTATGGAGGGAGTGGGAATTAATTCCATTTGCTGATGCTGACTGTGCAATAACACAAAGGAAACCTGCGCATGGTGGTGGAGATGCTGGCCGGGCCTTTCTCCTTGGTCTGACTTGCTGTGTCTAACCTCCAACTCTTTATTGCCCCTGAAGACGTGAGTGGAGGGAGTGTGGTGCTATGTGAAAAGGAGTAGGGAGCTATGTATGGAGAGGGAATGGAAGGCAGGTATGGAGAGAGCCTTAGCTGATGCGTGGGGAGGTGTGAGCTGTGCCTTGGCCGTACCTTCTCCAAACTCAATTTTTACTCCCTGCTGTGGCATATGGATGCTGACTGAAGAGGCATGTGAGGAAAGCATAGACAATCCCTTCTTCTTGCTGTGTCTTCCTCTTACCTCCTCTCACAAATTTTTCCAATTGGCAGTGTATTAAAAACAAAAAAAGAACAGTGTCTGATCTCCAATTTCCAAATTCTGCAATCTCCCAATTTTCCTCTGTCCTCAATTTTGGATTTTTCCATCCCATATATTTTTTTTTCTCATGCATTCATGCATATCTTAGATCCATAAATCTCTCAATTTGATCTTCAAATCAAATTCATAACTTTTAGTTAAAGATATTTTAAGATATTTAACTCTTTCAATTTAGCTGAATTCAATTTTTGATAGTAATTTTCAAATTCGATTTTTTTAACGGAATCAATTTCCATTTCACAATTTAACTAAATTTAAAAATGAATCTATTTCTAAATATTAAAAATCATTTATTTTCACTATTTCCAATTTAAATATCATTTAAATTTAAAAATAACTTTATTACACTAAATTTAATCAAAGTTCAAGTTTAGAACACTATTACATTAAATTTTCAAATTTTCAACTTCATATTTCAATAATAAGAATAAAATATTAAAAAAACATTCTATTACATTTAAATTACATTAAATTTCATAAATTTAATGAAATCATCTACGAAAAATGCATTTTTGCAATTTTTAAGAAATCACACCAAAACAAATTTTTTTGATTTGCAAGCATAATATACACACAAGACATTAAAATATCAATCTACGTGAGTGTGTGAGATCCCATCTATTCGCAAACGTCAATCGGCTAAACAACTCTACTTGATTGTTGTTCTCGCCTTCAACCTCGTTCACCTGTTTCTACGTTCACTTGCACTCGATTTATCATCAGTAATGACAAACCCCGAAATAAACCTAAATACAATAATTTGCATTTGAATTCCAATTCAATTTCATCTTCATTTCATTTCGAATTTCAATTAAATCATCTTTAAAATAATCGTTAAATGATCTAATTCGACATATCAAGTAAAGTCTGCATTTAAATAAGTAAGAGAAAATTCCATACGTGACACTATAATTGAGCATTGGATGATGTAGCCTAATTTTCATCCACTAAGATATCACCTCGATCTACAAGATCTTGGATAAAAGTTTTAGGTCATTGAAATTTATTAGTGGAGTGACCTTTTATCTTGTGAAAATTAGAATACTCATTTTCCCTATACTAGGCAGGTTTGGGCTTTGACTCATCAAAAGGATTTGTGATAGGATAAGTGACCAAATAATTAGATTGCAACAACCTCTTGGAAACAGTATCCAAGGATTCTCCCAAAGGGATGAATGTACGCTTATTGTTCCCTTGATTGTATTGATTGGACTATGGGGGAGGATGGGGTGCACCATGTTGTACAGATATGACATTAGAAACCGATTGCAAATTGTAGACATATTGTTGGTGTTTTTTACCATAATCCACATGTATTTCCCAAAAGCTTCTATGAAATTTCCACGTTCAATAATAAAAGTCTAGGAAATGTATGGCCAACTTAATGAGAACAACGATAAGGATAATTCTCCTACCCTTCCGACTCTGTAAGATCTAGGAGGGTATTCGATAAAATATGCTCTTAACATACAATAGTAAACTATTCATTTTCACATGGATAAACAACAAATAGATTCCCCATTTATGCTAAAAGGATAAAATCCTTCAAGAAATTGGCTATTCCTTGAAAAGGCTCGGGTCCAATTAACAGAGAATAACAAACACGACTAAAGTATATTGATAGGAAATGTTTGAATAAAAATATCCTGAAGCCATAACATAGAACATGAGAGAAAAAAAAAATGATCAAAATTCTAGTGCCATATCCCAAAGCATGGAGTCAAAAGAGAAAACTGAACTATAGGGAAAATTTCATCTTAAGCATCTATGATCTATATGAATCGCATTACAATCCACATATCTATACCCGAGTCTATTACTTCTTTATGAATCCTATTGTTATCTTGCATGAACTTATTGATTAACTAAATCATTTAACCGATCCTTTGAACCAGAGTTATCGTTAAACGTAATTCATAGTAAAGAATAAATGAAGATCAATGAAAATCATTGGATCAATATTTCATTAATAATCCATGCAAAGTATCACAATAGGAGAGAAAAAAAACTCAAAACATTCACATGTTTAACACCAACATTCTTAAGAACCCCATGATTGACCAAGTTCTCTTATCTGACTCAAAACCTTCTAAAACCTAGACTTAAATTCATACTCTTTGTATCACTAGACTCCTATTTCTCATATCTTGGATATTTCAGCAAACCTCTCTCATGGCCCAAAATTCCCTTTTATAAAACAAGGGAGCCAACAAGCCTCAGGTCGGAGAGTACACATGTCCATTTGTTATTGGACCGCTAATTCCTAATTCAGTTACAATTTCATCATGTGATTGAAAAGCATAAGACAAGAATCATCATTAGTTGTTATGAAAGAAAAGAAACCACCCTCCAAAGGGCCACTTTTTCACATCGAAACAGGAATCTTTAACCGTTGCAACACTTTATTCCACCTCAACACCTTGTACTTGAATTTGAAAGGAGAATTCCTATTTTCAAATATAACCTCTGAGGCTAGACCTGTATTATATATGACCAAGTTGCATTTCCCACACATAGTATTCATATTTCAAATTCATCTATAACACCTTTTTCCATAATTCAAAATCATCCTCGGATGGCCAATTAAAATCCATAACCTGATCAATCTTATCTCAATAGGGTGCATACTTCATCATTACTGACGTGGCCTTCTTATCAAATTTCTCCAATGTATTCTACAACATACCAATGTCAGCATTTCTGCATATCTCATGGGTCTGAGAAATCATGATATTAGTCATCCGATCCTTCCAAATCTACAAAGGTTTTATCTCATCTTGACTATGCAAAATATGTGGCAAAGGAGTTAAGTCCTTTCCATCATATATAGCCTTTAACTCCATAGGGGAAACATACCCCTAAATTTTTTTCTCCACAACTCCCTTGACAAATTGGTAAGATGAAATAACCATAGGATACTTATCCCCATGTTGTTTTGCTCCCATTGCCATGAATTTCAACTTCTCAATTCTGGGGGTCCATTTGTCTAGAAATAGGGTGGCCACCTCTCTATCTCTTGGGATCATCCTAAGTGCTTGTAACATTAGAGAATAATTTATATGAACACTATTCAGTTTTCCCTGGACCTTCCTACTTAAATGTTTCAGCACAGTGTCCACAATCACCGAATTGCTCCTTCATGCAAACTCCCAGATTTGTTCCACCATCTCCTTGTATTCATCAACTTTCTGAATTAATTTCTCCCTAGAGAGTCCTCCTCCTAGGCTATTAGCCTTTTCAACTGCAATAGGCACTTGTCCCATGTTATATGGAACAATAGCTAAGGATTGTCCTTGTGAAGAGGGTTGAGATTGCTCCACAGGTGGGTCGGAGATAGAGCGGCTAGAACTAGCTTGACCTTGAGACCTCAATATTTCCATTTTCTGTTTTAATAAGGCCAACTAAGTTTCTAGCTCTGCCACTTTTGTTGACTCTTATTATATTCAATAATAATGTCATTGTATTGGCCTCTAAGAGTATCCCAATCCTTGGTTAGATCCTCAATAGTTGCCCTGGTGAATTTGGCAACATTTACTACCATATCAGCAACCTCCAATGTTGGGGTATCAACAACTCTTCTTATAACTAAGTGACCACTAAACTCAAATGGTTCTACAACAATTGGTTTCTTTGATCCAGTGGATAGAGACCAAATTGTAAAAGCATCCCACTCTTCACTAAAAGCTGACCCTTTAAGCGCTAGCATAGCTTCTTCATCAGTTGCAAGAAGTGGCCTATTGGCCCTTCTTATTGTATTGAACACCACAACATCGACAATATCCCATTCAGGAAGTAACAATACTCCACTCTTCTATACTAATGCTCGGCCCTACTCTGGTGTTATTTCTTTGAATTTTTCATTCATTTGTTCTCTAATCTTAGATTGAATTACTTTCTCTAGAAGCTCAAGGTGTAAACTTCTTTCTTATTCCACTTTCTCAGCATATAATGAGACATGTTCTCTCCACACAAAACCTTTAAAAGCACTGGTCTAGATAAAATATTTATCACCATGAACTCTCTACAGGCCTCCATTTTTAGATCATCATTATTTGTTATTCCCCTTATTTCATCTTTTCCCTACCTTAGAGCAATTGCCCCAGAACTTGATGGAGTATCCAGTGGGAAAGATGGCATTCCTTGATGCATTTCATCAGGAGTAACAATGATCTCTTCATCCTCATCTCCATCACAATCAACCAAATTTTTTCTTTCAATTTTCTATCTCTTTGGTGATGAGGGACATGTATGGTCAACAATCCTTAGAGGGGAATCCAGATCAACAATATTTGGCAATGACTACCCCGAAGAAGATGGTGCAACACTTTTAACAACTTCACCAGCCCTCCTTCCCCTTTTCCTAGAGAAAACCTTTATCTTATTTGGAGGCTGATAAGTAGGCCTCTCCTCTAACCTTACTTTAGGGTACTCCTCGATATTTTGTTACTTTCCCCTCTCTTCCACAACCCGTTCATCCTTCAAAATCCTCACCAAAATCTCAAAATTGTCAATGGCATACATAGCCCTATTGAAATCACCATTAATACAAGGTATAGGATTGAAAGTAGGTATCTTTTATTTCTTTCTCTTCACCATCTTGGTGAAGGCGGGGTATTTTTCCTTTTTCTCATCTTGTTCATCTAAATAAAAAATGTTCCTGATTATATCTTTAGGAAAGTAGAAATTATGGAAAAAAGTTCTTGTTTGATGCTTAGCCTTCATTTGAGAGATAAAACCCTTAGGATCATGATTCCTAGGGCATACAGCCTTTAATCCATAAAGTCTAAGCAATGTGTACAAATCCTTCCACCCTCCCTTTGCCATAACAAAATCAGCAACGTTGTATACTCAGGAAAGAAAGACCCTTTCTTTTGTTCTACTGGCAGATGTACTTCTTGAGCACACCCCAACTATCTCATGATTTCTAGAAATCCAATTCTCAGAGGCACATCCCTCGAAAAAACATAAGGGTTGGCATTTGTGCCATATACTCTAAAAATTGTTGTATTATAGTAAGGGATAATATCCCCCAATTATGTGTCAATTTCAATTCAGGCCTTCTCTCAATCGGCTTCAAGAAATCATGAATCTCTTTAGGAATCCTGGGAGGATAAAGAACTAGAGCCTTCTTCAATTTGGATCCAAAGACATTTTGGAATGTTACATTTAATCAAACTTGTGATCATGCTTGACCCCTATATAGAAACATGTGAATCAACAAGGAATACCATCTGAAACCAACCCACTTCTTTCCTTCCTTTAGAGCCACTAGACACCCATGCATCTTTTCTGCCAAATAAGTGGCAAAATCATATACTACATTAAAACCTGGATGTTGAATGTTTACAGCCATGTACATGACATCGATAGGTAGAGTATTCTTCAAACTAATTCCTAGAACTTGGCACAAGGAACATACTATCTTCTTGAAATAGTTAGAGAAATAGTTCACAGGAAAAGGCTCTGGATCATTCTTGTCAATTACCACCTGTTTCTTATTCTTTCCTTTTCCCGAGGTTGCCAAATGAGGTACCAAAAGAGATGTTCTGAACAAACCCTTGGTATGTTTGTATTCTTATCTGAAAGCCTCAAGATTTATGGAAACCATATCCTAACTCCATTCATGTAGACCAAATATTTCTGCAATTTCATCCCTGGTTATCTTTACCATTTCTATGCTAGAGTGTGTTCTAACAACTCTAGTTACAGGGTCATACCTTGCAGAAACATCTTTCAATAAATCTACATCCAAGTAAACATTAGGAACCACTAGCTTGCCCAAATCCAACCTCCACAAGTTACATAAAGGAATGAATAAATTCCTATTCCCAAACCAATTTGAGAACAACTACCATCCAGTATATGGTAATTCAGCATCCCGAGCTGCACATTGCTTGTCAGTTAATCCTTCCACGAGCAATGGTCCATAGAAAAAAGACTTTCCCTTAGGCCTTTTGCTAGTAGAGGGTTTTAATAAATCTATAATATCTTGGGAAAAAGGTCTGGTTGTGGCCTTAGAGCCAAATATTTGGGCCTTGGGTGCCATTTATACAAGACAGGGAATAACTCAAGCTAGGGTTTTTATATGTCTAACAATTATAACTCACACCCTATAGCTTTAAACAAAAAATACTTCACAATTCTATAAGCCACAAAAATTATCAAGACAAGCTTTAAGATACTTTAAAGAAAATCTACTCAAACAATCCTTTAGGAATGAAACAAGAAGCAATTGATAATGGTTCTTCAAGCCACCATAAAACCTTCTAAAAACATAAGAAATCGTGTATGTGTTACTTATAGTTTCACTTGCAAAACGTTAATGACAGTGAGGCTGGAAAATCATAAAGATGGCTTGCTTTGCTAGGAACCAGGCATTTCTTCCTCAGCGTGGAGATACACACAAAATAGCAATTCATTGATCTTTTAGAATTTAATTATGAGAGAAAAGTCAAACTCGACCATTTCTATTCACTTGCGTGAGATAAAACAGCTATAGTACAACACCAGCCTATTTCAAATGTGAGTCATTGATAAAAAACAATGTAGGCGAAGAGAATGGCTCAGATTGAGTCAAAACGGTTTGAAAATTCCACTTCCATTCACCAATCTTCAGGCGAACAAGAAATCACCTACTAGGCACCACATTAGCATGGGATGGGCCCCACCTTGGTCATCCTTTGTACAATATCGGCATCCATGCGTCAACAATTTGCACACCTCGCAACATTATTAAAAGTAAAGTTTTAATTGCACGAGCTCAGCGAGGAACGACCAAGATGCGTCGGTAAAGAAATAGTTGTCAGTGCCAAACTCCATCATCGGTTAGCAAACAAAAACTAGTCCCCACAATCATATACGATAGGTGGTAGCATCTTGCATGCCTCACACCACTTTTATAATGTCAGTAGGAAACCTTGGGAGGTCTGTGAGGAACAGTCCAGATGAGGATCACTCCATCTGACGGCTACGCAATCTACACATGTGAAAAAGTTACTTATAAAAGGGGGATTGACTAGGTGGATGGGGAAATGACGCTCAAGGTCGAAAACATTTTTTAGAGGTTAAAACATTTTACCAACCCGAAAATATGGAAAATACAATACGGTTAGGACGCAAAATACCGAGAGGATAGGTAAAGAGGGGCCGATAAGTCATGACCAAAAGGGATTAAGACCACACTTTAATGACCAGCCACTATTAATAATAATTCAACTTTCGAAAAGAACACTTATGACCTAGACTCATTTGTAAACCCCAAAACCAAACCAATTAGAGCCAAGGATAAAATAAAATAAACTCATAAGGGGAAGAATTTGAAAGCTCCACCACATACTATGATATTTGTGAAGTGTTAGCTACTTGGATGTGTTTAGTTTCAGTCACACCATCATTAACAATAAGATGATTTATCCTTATCTTGATTAAAGATTTGGATTTGGATTTTACAATAAGGGCCCTCTCAATGGTAGTGCCTTTATCATTGACCTCTCCAAAGGTGGTAACACAATGGAGATGTAGATTATGGGCTAGGTCAGGATTTTCCTTTGCAACAAAGATGGATACCAAATCCTTCTCATTGAGATTGGATTTTAGCTGACTAGCCAAGGCTCGCCACCTTTGCAGGTAGCTTGCAAAGGTTTCTCCCTCACATTGTTTATCTTTCAAGAAATATAAAGTATCAATTTCCTTCTCCAAGTTGAAGGAGAAGTGTGCACCAAATTTTTCTAACAAATCTACAAAAGAAGAGACAGACCCCTTCAGAAGACACATGAACTAGTCTAGAGCTTTCCCTGTTAGACTTCTAGGGAACAATCGTAGGAGATAATTTTCATTATGAAATACTTCTTGGCAATGCGTGTAAAATTCATGAAAGTGGTTTCTTGGGTCACTCCTTCCTTTGTATTTATCAAATTTTGGAATTTCAAAATGCTTAGGGAAGGGGACAAGTGAGATGGAGGGATCAAATGAATAAGGGAAAATCTCCTTGAATTTGTATAAATTCTTGGATGTACCAGCCTACAAGTCCTTAAGGAAACTTTTATCTCTTCCCACTCTTTATTGATGGGTGTTGATAGGGGAGGATTGGTCAGATTGGATTGATTCTAAGGGATATATTGCTAATATGACGGTGGTGGAGGCATAATGGTTTGATCATATGATGGCAGAGGTGGATATGAAGGGATTTCCTAGTGTTGGCCAACATATGTGGATTGAGGATTGATGTAAGTTTGTTGATATAATGGTGAGGCTTGGTAATAGAATGAAGATGAACCTTGATGATATGTCAGTGGTTGTTGGGAATAAAAGTATTGGATTGGTAGTTATAGGTAGACTGCTACTGAGAAGCGTATGGAGGTTGTTGTGGGTTGGATTGCTAATAATAGGTGTTTTGTTGTGATTGTTAGGGATTGGTGTGAGATAACTGTTGTTGGGATTATTGTGGATTGTAGAAATACTAATTGGGATTGGGGTTGGATGTAGTGGCTTACAAATAATAGGTTCTTTGGGGATGATATAGCTATTCGAAAGTAGGATTACCTATGGTTTTTTGGGAGGATTGTTGTGATTGTGATGGGATTTGGGAGTGATAAGGAGTTTGTTGATGAGATAGTGGTTTTTGGTGAGGAGGTTGTTGATAGGATGGTGTTTGTTGGTGAGTAGGGACTTGTGATTGATGGGGAGGTTGTGATGGATTTCACTGAGGTTTGTGTAGAGGTGGTTGTTGATGTTGTGGTAAGATTTGAGTTTGATGCAGATTACCTTGACGTTGTTGTGGGGGTTATTGATGAGGTGGTTATGATGGTATTTGTTTTAGATTACCTTGAGGCTAGTGCAAGGGTGGTACATTTCCTTGAGGTGGATTTTGAGATGTAAACAAAGGTGGCGATAAGTTTGATGTGTGTGTGGGACCAAGAGGTGGAGGTGGCATAGTGAAAGGATTATAAGCATTTCCCTTTGTATTCCCTAGAAGCTGACCCAATTGATTTTGTGGGAGAGGTGGTGCAAATGGTATGGGGGTTGGACCTTGTGAGATGTTCATGCCTTGTAGGTTGGGAGGACCTTGCAGATTACCTAGGCCAAGAGAATTGTTAGGATCCGGGCCTTGAGGATTGTTAGGATTGGATGCAACACCCATTACTAAAATCGGGATTTGGGTGGGTATAAGCTGATAACACACATCATTGCCAAATCCTAGTTGGTACCATGTGTCTTGTGGCATAACTTGGGATACTTGTGGAACTAATGAACTTGAGTTGACTTCCAAATTTTGCAGATCTTGTGGTAGAGCAAGGGGTGTAATATTGACATATTTTGATAAATCAAACCTTGATGGTGGCTTGATACCCTTCATGAGTAATGTGGTGAGGATTCTATCCACAGGATTATCAAGAACATAATCCATCATTTGTGCATTAGTAGGATTTATAAGATATTCATCAATTGTGAGCTCAAGTTGGTCAACAATGCTTTCCTCTAGGGGAGATGGTGTGTGTATCTCAATGTTGGATTCCAACGAGCCATCGATGGTGGGTTGATCCTGAGGAGGTTGAGGATGAGCACCTTGGGACTATTGTTGTTCCATGATTTTATTTGTGTATGATTGGGTAAGGGGCATAAGAATGCAAAATGAATTGGTGACTAAGATAACACTATTCCCTAAGATGCACTTAAATGTTGTCTTAAATGATGACTAGAAGGAATTCTAAGGTGATAGATCAATCAATTGAATGATTGATGGGATAATTTACATAATTGATTATGTTGGATTTAATTGGGTTGATTGATTGGATTGGATAATTGATAGGATTGGATGATTGATTGCGCTAGATAGATAGGATCGAATGATTGATTAGATTAGATTGATAGGACTAACTCCAAACTAAGTTCAAGGGCTTAACTAGATGATGTATGATACTAATGATTGGATTGGATTATAAAGAGGATGAATATGGAACAAAATATATCTCAAGATGATAGGAGATTGATAAGGTTGTGAAGGATTACTGACTTAGAATGGATGATAATCCTAAGTGAGTGTGAATGATGATGATTAGGGTTAGTTACCTAACCCAATTGGATAAAAAGCCCCTAAAAAAAGTCTAAGAGATTGGGATTGATAAATTGATTATGGATATGCAATCTACGGATGTCCTAATTGTTGATGACGACGTTACTCCCACCAATAGTGTAGATAAAGTCTTCACAGGCAAACCACAAAGAACCTATCTTCTTGAAAGACTTATCCAAGGAAACCTCAAGGTGTTTTCGTGTAATTGGAAAAAATGTTGACTTAGCTCAATCTCAAGTCTCCACTAGTCAATTCTTGACCATACTAGGTTTACTTTAGGGTATGATGTGATAATACTATTAATCTCAAAGGGAATATGATTGTCTTTGGTTTCACTATTATTTCCAATTTCATTAAAAATCATGAACATTAAGCATAATATTTCCAGTTCGATCATAAAATAATATCATGAAATAAAAAGATTTGCAATAAAATTTCATGAACATCAATCAATTTTGTTATCACTTAATTATATTTCGCTTTAAGGAGTCAGAAAATTAATAGAAAATAAAATATTTTCAATAAATTTCCATCAATTCATTTAATTTTTGGAAAATTTTCAGAAATTTAAATATCTAATATAAAATAAAGCATAAAAAATACTTAAAATTAAAATTTGTCCCAGTTATTATCCACACATGCCCCAAGATATAATCAAATCAAATCAAATTGCTTTATACTTCACCAGATTAATTCGCAGCTAGGCATAAAACGATGCAAGATTTTAAAGAAGGGGATTTTAGCTTGGACACCCAGTAGGTTTTGTATGCACCCTTAAACAGTGTATCATATAGTCTTGTTCAGATGAACTAACAAAAACTAGCTAAAAATATTCATGAGATAGGTAGCTATCAAATTGGCTTTGATATTGATTAAAGTATATGTGCATACAAGTTTTTAGTTCATAATGATTCAAAAAATAGGAAAAAAGAACAAAACTTAGAGAAGTTTTGGATCTTTCGACATCCACAAATTCTGAACTTAACATAAAAAAAATATTCCCTAGCCCTTTATAGAAATAAGACATAGTTAGGATAAGGAAAATACATGAGAGGAAATCCAAGAGATGAATCACATCAAGGTACGTGGAAAATAGTGATTGGCAAGAGAATTGCAAACGAAGTCAACGATGGTCAACCTCCATCTGCACTTTGAAATCCTTTGGGTTTTTTAATCATTTGTTATCACCAGGATAATAAATTGAATCTAGATAGTGTGTAGGAATATTCCCATACATTAAAAATGATCACTTCATCATCCTATTCCTACACTTATATTCTACCTCAGGCTTTCTACTCTTAGGAATGAGCTTCCTCAGAGGCTGGCACTTTACATCACCAAATGTGAATTATTGAGATTCAGGTATTTCAATGGATTCAAGCCCCTCTACATATAATTCCCTGAAGTATGTACCCCAATATAGTTATGGCTCTATCCATGATTGAAATTTTCCTAACCATCCATACCCAAACTTTGCATCACAATCTATTTCTCCTGCAATCACAAATTCCAACTATTAAATCCCTTTAAATAAAACATTTATAAAAAATAAATCTCATGTAAATAAAACCATTATTCATTTGTCATCATGTAAATGCAACATAAATAACATGCTTTCAAGAAAATAATAATTCTTGCATAAACATCTTCTTATACAAGAGCATTGCACCATCAAACCTTTTAGATAAGCTTTAAAATTTAAAACTCTGTTTTACATTGTTACCCAGTACCCGGTACCCGGTATTCAGCTTTACCCACGACTTTCCTAGACTTTGGTTTTACCAAAACTTCCATCTTTATCAGACCTCAACTATTAGACCGAAAATATTTACTTAACACTTGCACTACCTTTTACACCTCTAACATTCCCAATTTTCGGTACCCAGTACCCAAAACACTTGAATTATGAAGTACTCTTTTTTAAAAGATTTCTCTTTATTTTTCACTTCTGGTGATCTTCCAAACTAGCTAGCACCTTCCATAAGCATTGGTTTTCACTTGGGGTCCCCAAGTCTTAGATTCTTGGGGCGTGTTGTGAGACCACACAACTTGCAACCAATAAAACTAAATTTAAACCAAAACTTGGGATTGAATCACCAGTCTTAAATGATAATTTATACATATTTTAAAGAAATAACACTTTACTTTTACCTAGATTCTAACATAAAAATAGTAAAAATTCCTCCTGAAATATCCATATGTGCTATGATTAATTCCAGTTTCTAGAACTTAGTGAAAAAAATTAGTTCATTCACATTGAACTACATATGGTAATCCTCCAAAGCCAACCAGGGATAAAGCCTTGCTACCAATCAAGCACCCATAGCCCCGACAAGGTTATCTCTGTAATTCCCCCAAACATAGCTCTACTGCTAGCCAACCATCTATAGCCTCGATAGAGATATTTGGATAGCCTAAAGAGTTGATACTTTTTTTTTTAGATACTTCATTGATAGCTCATTTTTTTCTTTTGATATTTCATTGATAGCTCATTTCAACTTGCAAGCAATGGAGCTCGCTATTAGGTTGGGAATTAGAGTTGTAGCAAGGTTACCTTTTGATTTTTCATTCAATACAGATCCCTTCATAGTTTCACTACTTCCCAAAAACTCATTAAATAATTCCCTATTGGTGAATATTTTTGGCTAAAAATTACCACCTTTATGCCAAATCCTAGCTAACTGCAACTTGCCATACATTATAAAATATGCATAAATTAAAATTTAGCAACAAACAACTTAATCACCATATTTAAATCTAAGTTTAGAACCATTATTTACCACCCCTCCAATCAAATTTTATGGAAACTACTAAATACTCGGCTAACACTTCCAATGTGATGGTGCTACACTACATTAAAGGATAAAAAATGTCATGATGAAATTTAAAAATGATCACATTATTCTACATTAAATTCACATGCCTCAATACACATGTATCGTTCATCTCAAAATTCCCAAGTGATGATGTGTGCTACCTTACCGAATTCATTTTCCTTTCTACTTTGCACACCTAAGAACCTTCATAATTGATATGGCTTAATAAGAACACAATTAAATGACCACCATTAATTTTAAAATCTTTAGCTTGCTTGACTCGCAATCTTCATACATGGAGAATTTGAAGTAAATTGTCACCAATTGTGTGTAAAAAATCAATTTGATTTAACATTCCACTTTGGAGAAACTCATCTGGTTGCCACCTTGCTTACAATCTTCAAGATTTAGATCTAGGAAACTATGTACCATAACTTCCTCATGGTTTTCTATAAATTCAACATTTCTCTCACATTTTTCACACTTCTACTTTTCCTTTCTCTTATTTTTTTTACTTTTGCATTTCTTTGTTCTACCAATGCTTGTTTTCTTCCATCTCATGGATACTCTAATTTGCTTTACCTGTTCTCACCGACAAATTTTTTTCTTGGGTTACATCATGAATCAAAGGCTTCAAAAGGTTTTCTTCATTCAAACTACCAGTTTTATTATGCCAAACTTATGCTTAGTCCTTGGGGAACAATATGTAGAATCTAGAGCTTACTACTGGTTTCAATCTAATTTGGATTCTCACTTTGTAGCCTGGCTCCTGGATATTGGTATTCCTATTGAAGATGTTTGCTCAGCTACAAATATGATAGTGTGGCTTTAATATTTAGAGAATCTAGATACTATTCTTTTTGTTGCACATCTGACCATTAGAATTCCCTCCATGGATAGTATTCCTTAGTTTTTGGAACACGAGGAAGTGGTTCCACTCTGTCTATTCTTGAATAATCTCCATACTCCTAACTTTGAAGTTCACCAAGAAATTGCCTACGTAGGATATTTAGCTCTGATGGATGAGGCATCCAAGATTCGATTGAATGGCTACTTTTTTCTACAACTCAGCTCCCTCTTTTTTCTTTTCTTTTTATCTTTTGCAGCAAGAATTTTGATACTTCCATGTATATACAAGATATACACATATATATATCTTTTTCATACATTTTAAAGCGTGTATTTACTATGTGTGGATTTATCATTTTCATTTCACAACACATGTTACAAATGTTTGAATTAACTCTCATGTGTATGATATTTAAGCAAAATTTTCCAATGTAGAGGGCCAAACAGGAAAAAGAAAGAAAGAAAACAAAAAAATGAAAACAAAACAAACCCTACAAAAAGAAAATTAATCCTAACTAACTAAAATTCTAGTCTAACAAGCGACTAACCCTAACAAATTTTTTTATTTTAAGTTCAATGATGATTTCCATTGTTCATTTGGTATGAATTACAACAGGTTTGTCCTTAAATTCACTAAAATAAACCTCAAATGTCCTACTATAATAATAAATTTCTTCATATTTGTTTGTTTAACAAACGTAAGTTCAAAGTCATACTTACAAATTAATAACTTGTCTCATATGTATGAAAATGGCCTGATTAAAGGTCGATCTCACACACCTCCTCTAGTTTGTCAATAATCTACCTTCTTCCAATCTTGGTTCATGGTTTTCCTCTTCATTCTGCTTAGTTCCATGAATGAATATGTCAATTTCTTGATTTTATTCTCCTCTAAATTTTTTTCATTTCGTCGGCCCTGTCTTCACTTTGAACTTTTTTAGCACAAATGATATCACAATTTATATTGTTATCAGAGAGAGAAAAAGTAAAAACTTCAAACTAGATGTATCTTGCATAAAATCAAGAAAATTTCTATTTTTATCTTGTGAAATTTCAGTTTGGAATGAAAAACACATGTCTCACATTTGATTTTCCCACTCCTCTTCACTTAGGATCTCCATGTATGAAAAGAATGATGACTCATCAATCTCATTTTCTCATTTTTGGTGCAGTATTTATGATTCTTAGTATTTTTTCCTGCCTTCCTAAGAAGTCTTAAGATTTTGTTCATAACAATTGCAATTATCAAACCATTTTGATATATCAGTTAATTTTTAAATGTTTTTTAGTTCCACTAGGGTTGCAATATTTTTTGAAATTCAACATATTTCACATTAACAGTCCCTTTCTTTTAGTAGTTAAAATTTCTTCTGTTAATGGAATCACCTTATGTGTGGCCAAGCTTACCCTAGTTAAAAAAAATTCACAATTGAGTTCACCATGATCAGTTATATCATGAATTCGATACTCGATGACTCTACCAAAGGTGAACAAACTAAAATGGTGTAATATTTGATTAATAATTTTTAGATTTTTTCAACTTCCATTTTTGAAACACCAACTTGCCTTAGACTTTCACCTTACAAGCTATCCTTATATTCAAAACCAATATAGATGCTTAAACAAAACACGAAGTAAATGTGCCCTCCTTCTAGTGCTAGTTTCTATTGATGATGATGTTACTCACACCAACAGTGCAGATAAACTCTTCAGAGGAAAACAAAAAAGAACGTATCTTCTTGAAAGACTTAACCAAGGCAACGTAAGGGTGTGTTTGTATAATTGGAAAAAATGTTGACTTCGCTCAATCCCAAGTCTCTGGTAGTTAGGTCTTGACCATACTAGGTTTACTTCAGGGTATGATGTGATAATTTTGTTAATCTCAAAGGGAATATGATTTTCTTTGGTTTCACTATTATTTCTAGGTTTATTAAAAATCATGAACATTAAGCATAAGATTTCTAGTTCGATCATAAAATAATATCATGAAATCAAAAGGTTTGCAATAAAATTTCATGAACATCAATCAATTTAACTATCACTTAAAACTAGATTTAGCTTTAAGCAGTTAGAAAATTCATAGGAAATGAAATATTTTCAATAAATTTCCATCCATTCATTTATTTTTTGGAAGATTTCCAGAAATTTAAACATCTAATCTAAAAAAAAGCTTCAAAAATATTGAAAATTAAAATTTCTCCTAGTTATTCTCCATGCATGCCCCAAGATATAATCAAATAAAAAGATTTGCTTTATACTTCACTAGATTACTTTATAGCTAGGCATAAAACAATGCAAACTTTTAAAGAAGGGGGTTTTAGTTTGGAAAGTGAGTAGGTATTGTATGCACCCTTAAATAGTGTAGCATACAGTCTTGTTTAGTCAAACTAACAAAACCAGCTACAAAGATTCATGAGATAGGTAGCTATCAATTTGGATTTGATATTGATTAATTTATATGTGCATACAAGTCTTTAGTCTAGAATGATTCAGAAACCAGGAAAAAATAACAAAACTTAGATAAGTTTTGGCTCTTCTGACATCCACAAATTTTGAACTTTACTTAAAAAAAGGATATCCCTTAGTCTTTTATGGAAATAAGACACAGGTAGGATAAGACAAATACATGAGAGGAAATCAAAGGGATGAATCACATCAAGGTATGTGGAAAATATTTATTGGAAAGATAATTACAAATGAAGTCAATGAAGGTCAACCTCCATCTGCATATTGAAATCCTTTAGGTTTTTAATCTTTTATTATCACTAGGATAATAACTTGAATCTAGATAGTGTGTAGGATCCTTCCCATACATTCAGAATGATCACTTCATCATCATGTTCCTACACTTATATTCTGCCTCGGGCTTTCTACTCTCAGGAATGAGCTTCCTTGGAGGTTGGAGCTTTACATCACCAAATGTGAATTACAAAGATTCTGGTATTCTAGTGGATTCAAGCCTCTCTATATATAATTCCCTGAAGTATGCATTTTGATCTGGTTATGACTCTATCTGTGATTCAAAGTTACCTGACTGTCTATACTCAAACTTTCCATCACAATCTGTTTCTCCTGCAATCACAAATTCCAACAATTAAATCCCTTTAAAAAATATTTATAAAAATAAATCTCATGTAAATAAAATCATTATTCATTAGCCATCATGCAAGTGCAGCATAAATAACACACTTTCAAGAAAATACAAATTATTGTATAAACATATTCTTATACCAAAGCACTAGACAATTAGACCTTTTAGTTAAGCTTTAAAATTTAAAACTTTATTTTGCATTGTTACCTAGTACCCAGTATTTAGTTTTCCCCATGACTTTCCTAGACTTCGGTTTTACTGGAACTGCTATCTTTACTAGACCTCAACTATCAGACTAGAATGTTTTAATTAACACTTGCACTACCTTTTACACCTCTAACATTCCTATTTTTTGGTACCTAGTACCCTGAACACTTGAATTATGAAGTACTCTTTTTAAAAATATTTCTCTTTACTTTTCACTTATGGTGATCTTCCAAAATAGCAAGCACCTACCATAAGCACTAGATTTTAATTGTGTTCCCCAAGCCTTAGAATCTTAGGGTGTGTTGTGAGACCACACAACACTAAGACAAACCTATATGATTTGATTGAATATTTGATGACTTTTGAAAAATGCAGATGGACTAAAATGATGATTACGAGTAGGTGGACGGTGTTAAAAAAATTTGATCACATGAATAGACTCAAGAAACAATAGGCCTTTAGTGGTTAAGAGGATTCAAACTTGAGTTTTTTGTATGAGACACATATACACCCCTATGTAACACAAGTTCACCCCTTCAGGTAATAGGATCTCCTATCCAAAGGACATCAGATTTGCCTATGTGTATTGTATGACCACCTCTCTAAGACTTATAGGATCGCCTATATCTTCGAATGTACAGTTAAGGTTTCAAAAGATCACCAAAAACACTATCAAGATCATCTAAATCTTGGGTTCTCAAAAATAAGCAGGTGAACACAGGACACAATATCGCTAATTTAAGGTTCAGGATCACCACTTTCTTCAGATGTACAAACAAGACACACAAATGCCTATCGAGTTAGAAAGATTGCCTATTTCTTTGGATGTATGGACTAGATATAGTATGGACTAGACACAGAATCACCTGTGAGGATGATAGGATCACCTATTCTAGGGGATGGGAGGACTCAAATGATATGGACTAGAAATGGAATCGCCCCTACAAAAAATAGGTTCACCCATTCCATGAGATGTATAGATGGATGAGCGAAGGAAACAACATATACTCACCTATGAGGATGACAAGTTCACCTATTCAAGGAATAGGCAGAAGTGGGGTCACCTATCTAAGAGACCCATAAGAAAATTCGCCCCTAACGAGAGTGAGTTTGCGTAAAGGATGACTTGACTAGACTATGACATGGAATCGCTCCTTCTAGGGAAAGATCGCTTGTCGATAATACAAGTTCACCCATGTAACAATCAAAATCTCCATTGAGAGTAGAGATATACTAGTAAAGGATATAAAATAGCAAACAAAAAGAAAAGGGTTGGACTAACTTAGATTGATGACAAGCACTAGTATATCACAAGAATACATGCCAAACAACACAAGCCTAAAATTAGTAGAAAGGTTTGCTAACTCAATGTAGGCCCACCACCTTGAGGGGACACTCCAAGGTTAATACTTTATGATATGGGGGTGTTTCTCTGGATCACCCTTTCTTGCAAAGGTGGATAACTAGAGATCTAATGGCATAGGTTCATCAATAGACACCATAGGCTCACCTTCTTTCTCTCCTAGATAACTATCATAGTTCACCACAAGGATTCCTATCTCAACCCAAGGGAGTACATTGTGAATAATTTTGGGGTACAATCCACATGCCCTACAATACACCAAGCCATAATTGAACATAGGTATCTATCTAGGCTGAATAGTATATCTCATGCATCCTCGATACACTAGGAGAGTGCATGAGGCACAACCATGAACACCAAACCATCACAAGCATGGATTGGGAGCCCCAACAAGGTACTGGAAACTTAGACCAACCTTGCACATCTTATCTAGGTATTACCCTAGCTTCAACACTTCTCTAGATATGACATGACTAGATTGAGGTACACCTTTTGTTCTCCCCCCTTTATATACCCCACATGTAACACACGGTTGATATCATCCCTTAGGTGATGAAATCTTGGGCAGGTCTCACTAAGGGAAGAAAATACTAGATGTTTCTTCTGGTCCCCAGGCTCACACCTAGCGCAAGGGGAGAGCATACGTGTACTAGTACTCCCTAGGTAGACTCAACTAGACTAGAATGAGTTGTGATATTTTGTCACCCAGGATCATTGTATGGTGCAAGGAGAGTGCATATGTCAACAACCCGCTCCCAAATACAACAAACAAGTTAATTGACCCTTTAATTAGGTCTACATGTACCTAAGTTAGTATGAAAAAGATACATAGACAAAGGTAATCTAAGGGTCTTTGACTGATCATCCTACAAAAAATGTGTTAGTATTTTTCCTCCGGTCTTCATCAAACATGGGAGAAGGTGCACAAATCATTGGTGAAATATCACATTCACAAACAAATGAGTGAGTGGATTATTATCCAAAACTAAAATCAAATGAAAGCTTAAATTGAGAAATTGAAGGTTTTGGATTACCTCAAGTTTGCCTCTATGTAAAGCGAATTCTTCCTTCAGCTAGATGGAAGTTCACCTTTTTGGAAAATGGGTGAGTTCATAATCACCTATCTGATGGAAAGGCAGGAATGTATTTGCCTCTACATTCAAGATGAGATTGCCACTTCTTGAAGCAGGTTTTCCCCTTTCACTCTCCTGATCATATCTGCCTCTAAAGATAATAGTTTGGATTGGTTGTGGTAGGTTCAGCTTTCTAAGGAATAGGTGTGTATGTGTTCACCTTTATTTAGTTCAAGTCCAACCCTGCATGAGGTGGATTCACCCATCAAGGGAAGATTTTCCCCTGCATCTAAGATCCAAACCAACAAAATTTCAAACATCAAAAAAATATAAAAGTAGACCCATGACATGGGTACCATCGGGCTTGCTAGAAATGTGTGAATTTTTTTTCCTAATCTTGCTTGAATAGTTGAGTGTGGTTGGCACTTTGTGATGCTTAATTTTGTGCTCCTTTGTTGGAAAAATGACATGCAAATGTGCTCAAAATGAAGCTAGTGAGATGGAGATTGCAATGGAGGATGTGGGTATTGGATTGGATGCAATATACTAGCTCTAAGATGCTACAACAATGGAGGTGTGAATGCTTAGTGTGAGTGGGTGCTTGATTTAATGTTTGGGGTGTTTGATTGCTTGAGTAGTGATGGTCAAATGAGGGAAATTCAACTATTTTTAGGGAAAGTTCCTTTGAACCAATGGATGGCTGAGATGCATCCAAGGTGGTTGAGATCAAGGGCTAGGGTGAGTTGAGAACTCACAAGCCCTCTCATGCTAACATGTGTTAGGGATGATGTGACAATAGAAGAATTTTAAATTCTTCCAAAATCTCCTTTGGTTTTAGAGATTTGACCTTGGGATTGGAAGATGAATTTTAAATTAGTCTTTTATTCCTCCAAGGGTGTTGGAGAAATAAAGTGGAATTAAAAATTCCACATAGGATGCATGGGGGAAATAAATGTGAATTTTAAATTCACATGGGGAATTGGATTCCTTCTCCAAAAGTAGAAAGAATTTAATAAAGGTTGACAAAGGATACATTTCATAAATGGCATGAGGATTAAGTTAGCATAATCACTAATTAAGGTTGTGCAAATGTAGGATTAGATGGACTAATGACAAATTAATAGCAAGTGGAAAATTATGCAGGATGTGACCCTAATGATGATTAGGGATGTGCACAACCTAATCATAGATTAATTAGATTAAGAGGGGATTAATAGGGGATTATGGGGGATGTGACATGAGGAGAGAGAAAAAGATGAATTAAAAATTGATTTAATTCATTTGGATATGTGAACCCCTAAACCTGCAAATGCACAAAGATGACAAACATTGTTAGTGTTAGATCAAAATGCATGCAAATATGAGAGATTCCCCATGAAATCCACCTATTTAAACTAGTATTAGGAAATGAAGAACAAAACATAAATAATATGAAAGTAAATCCTAATCTAGCCAATAGAATGATGATCTTATGGGGGAATTGGTGCCAATGATGTGTTGCAATTGGCCCTTTCCCAATTCCTAAGTAGCAATGATATGTGAATCTTGAAATGGTCAAATCTCCAAAGAGATTTGAGCATAACCTTGGTGCAAATGTGAAAATATGAGGAATGTATGGATGAAATGAGCAAAATTAGTTCTCAATTGTAGAGAGTAACTTTGCATATGAATTGTGGATGAAGATTGACGAGAAGAGTCTCCAATTTATAGACATTTATTTGGAAGAAGTGAGAAAGATTAAGCAATGTGGGACAAAAGATAATCTAATGGCATTGTGCCACTTGTCCACGTGTGATTGGATGAGGAATGAGCACATTTTGGCCAATGTGCATGATAAATGCATAAATTTGAATTTGAAATGGTGAGTTGACTTATTGAAGGGGGGAGAGAAGTGAAGTAAATGTCACTTGGCTCAAGGTCAAGGACATGTAAGAGGCATTGAATGCCTTGTTGGAAGGACCAAGTCCACTTGGCCTTTTGAATTCAAATGAGGGAATATTCCCTTTTGATGCTTTGTGAGGGAAAATAGATGAATTAATAAATCAAAGTATTTGATTTATTATGCAACTTGCATTCTCTAGAGAATTTTAGTGAGAGGGATTAAGTTAATCATGGATTTGATTAATTTAATGAAGAATTAGGTGATGTGACAATTTGAGACTTCGATTTATGAATTAATTTAAGTCAAGAATTGAGAGGAAATGATTTATCAAATAAATGATTTGATTTATTTAATCAAGAAGGAACATGTTAGATTAAATCAAATAAGGTTTTATTTATTTAATTTAATAAGAAGACTTTAGAGATTTTAATTAAATAAAATGATTTATTTAATCAAATGGATATGCAATGGTTAATTAAATTAATTGATTAATTTAATCATTGAGAGAGGAAGACTTAATCCAATAAATAGTGATTTATTGAATTAAGGGATCGAATTATGATGAAATGCTGAGAATATGATTTAGGAGGAAATGTTGTTAGTAATCGGGATCAGGTGTGCCAAAACGAACTTGTACATTTTCCATGTCTACATTTTGCCCCTCTTTGAAGCAATGTACTTGTTGCATCGATTCAAAGAATAAACTGTTGTGATCAAAGGTCAGCAATTTTTGAATTTTTTTAGATGCCCCACTACTGCCCCAGCAAAAGGATATTGGCCCCTCCAGAGATCGGATGAAAATTTTGGATTTTTTGGATGATCTCGCAAAAAAGATGACAAGGTGCTCGACAGGCCAGAAATGCCCTAGAATGCCAGAAAAATGCTTTAAAATGCCAGAAGGGATGCACAATGACTCTCGGTTGGACGAAAACTATTTTGGGGGACCAAAACTCTAGCTGGAAGGTCAAATTAGGTCAAAAAGCCCTAATTTTTAGGCTTAAATAGACCTTGAGGGATCACTTTCAATTCATTTCCAATCTTAACCTTTGGAAAAATTTCACATTTGAGCTCTGAGTCTTAGTTGAAATGGCACAACGAAAGCTTCCCAGGCACATGTCAGAGAGGGTTCGGATGCACCAGCGGCCAGTGGGCACAGGACCCATGGTATGTACCCGTATCCAACTTTCAAATTTATCATTTTACGTGCATTAATTAGGGTAAAATTCCTACACAAACTGCACGATGTTATATGGCACCGCAGAAAATGCATTATCGCAACCGTGCAGTCCCCTATTGCACCGCATATGCGAAGTGCACCGTGCGGGCCACATTGCAATTTAGTGTTTAGTTAATCAAAATTCTGCTGCATGTCCCTACTCCACCGCACGATGTAGTTAGGAATTTAGGATTTTCATTAAGGAGGACCGCATATGAAAAGTGCACCACGCGGGCCACTTTGCGACTGTCAAAATGGAAAACTCCACCGCGACGGTACAGTTTAGAACTTTCCAAACTGTGCTGCACCCACAAACAGCACCGCATTTGCCAGTTTAGGGCAAATTTTAACTTTGAGATGCAATGAAACTTTATTTTTTCTGATGCGACGACCTTCCCTGGGCAGGAGGAGCCTAGTGTACTTTACTCACGAGAGCACTGATAGCCTATGCTTAGCAGAGTAGGGGCTATGCCTGAGTTGGTCCAGGAGCATCTTGGTGCCATTGGTCTTTGGTATGTTGTGTACATCCCTCCTATTCGGGCTCACTTAGGCATGCTTACGGTTCTGGCGGAGGGATAACATAGTGAGACTTCCTCCTTCCATCTTCCTACCTGCGAGGCCACTATCACTCTCGAGGATGTATGGTGCATCCTCCGATTGCCCATTCATGGGACCCGAGTTGTCTATGATCTAGATGCTGGCAGAGAGGCTTGTTATGGGGTTATGGGGTTGGATGTGATTGAGTTTTGCAATGGTCAGATCGACTTAGAGCTATATCGTGACTACATGCACACGTACAGGTTGATTATTGCTTCTATCATCTCAGGCCTTGTAGTACCTAATCGGCGAGGCCGATACTCCAGTCTAGGATGGGGACAAGCATGGGATCAGATGGTTCACCGTAAGGAGTGCTTCACTTGAGGACCAATATTACTGGCATCCTTCTATAGGGATCTTCATGAGTTTGTGTACTTGGAAAATAGGTCTATTAGGGCTGGAGGTACCTTATTGCACATTTGGGCATGGGAGAGGATCCTAGTGCTTTGTTCAGATATCACACCAGTTCCTCTAGGGATAGATAATCCCCTTGTTTGGTGGTACGGCAGGGCAGTGATGCACATTTCTTGCAAGTGGTATTTCACATAAACGGTGAGTTTGTCTGAAGATCGTGGATGGGTGTTGGTCTATGGTGAGATGATGATCAGTAGCTCTTCTTTGCTCGATAGGATAGATTGATGCAAGGCCGAGAGTACACCATGATTGAGAGGTATCTTCCGGATAGGGTTGCTCATCAATTCAGGGAGGTACAAGATAGGCCTGATGACCAGTATGTGGCCATATTTGCACATACTACTAAAGAGATAGCATGGGGCCAGCCCATCCCGGTAGTCGAGGCAGTGTCCTCATTTAGGCAGTTAGTGGCCCGACCGTGGCCATATGATCAGGGGCTGACAGATGCGGGGGTCACTCCAGCTTATAGGGCATGGTTCAGACCTCCCCTCAGATTGATAGTTCCAGGCGCAGTTGTCCCACAACATAGATGTAGGGGTCGGGCAGCTAGCAAAGGGCGGGGCAGAGGACGAGGTGGGCCACCTCCTCATCAGAAACCTCCCAGGGATGGGGAACAACAGTCAGCCGAGGGTAGATCCTCAGAAGTAGCCAATAGGGCAGCCAATGGGGCAACTAGCAGGATAGCCAGCAAGGCAGCCAGCAGGCCATCCAAATGCCCGTGACATGTTGATACAGGTTATGATAGCTAAGTGGGATGAGGCCCGACAGCAAGTTGCTACAATTATAGTAGAGAGAGACTAGGTGTTAGAACTGTGAAATTTTGAATTTTTATAGTCTATTGCATTCATGAGTTTCCAGCATTAAGTCCTTACTATAAGCATAAAATCCCCTCATTGCATTGGCTTCTGTATTTTTTGTCATATGACCCATTTTTGAATCCATTTACCTCTTCTTATTCTGTGGGAAAACCATATCGGCAAGACATAGTAAAATTTTCCTCGAGATATATTTTTCACTATCATGTATTGGTTGTAGATAGTCGGCAAGACTTTTTCTTTTGTTCCGGCGACTAAGAAGATCCATATCGGCATATGCTGGGGCGTCGTCATAATTTTACAACGAATTTAGTTGGTCTTGCTGACTAGTAATGTGGAGGGGTCATTTCGGCCAAACTAGTGGGTATCGGCGTGAAGTCATAGCGACATCATTGTGTCTTGCCGATTGGCTTGTAAGCAAAATGTCTCGGTAAGACTTATGTCTTCAGGGAAGGTCTTGGTGAAGTCACTCTTGTCTTCTCGAACTTAATACAAGGGGGTTCAAAAGACTATTGGAGAAAGTGTTGGGGTCTCGCCGATTTAGAAGATATGTCGACTGAGATATGCATTGCTAGGAAAATAATTTTTCAGCATGAGCTTCACCAAAGTTTGAGTGTTATACCGACAAGTAGTTCGGGGTGAGTCTCACCAAATAGGAGTAATCTGAAGAGGTGATTTTGGTAAGACATTTGGTATCGGTATGAGTCTTCCCGAAGATTTACTATCTTGCCGAAAGTGTTACTTCATTGGTAGGTTTTTCAACGAGAAAACTTGATAGACATGCCAAAGTGATAATCCATCGGTGAAAGGGTAATTTTGTTTCAGCGACTATAACTTGAAAGAAATGCATATTGATGTGACACAATGAGGTATATGTGACGTCTACCTGACTCAGAATTGTTATAGTGACATAGAAATTAGGAGCAACAATCATCATTTTTTGGATCCCAGGTGTCGATAAGACCACATTCTGTCCTGGCGAAAGGTGTAATAGACGTTGAAAAGGGATTTCACCCTAGATTTGAAAATATCTCACCGAAAGGACACTTGATGCGACAGTGCCAGTTTCAAATGGGTGTTCATTCATGCTTCATTAATGGCACGATGGGATATCACAGTAAAGATTGAATCAATTCTTTAGTTTCGAATTAATTGCAGGTGAATTGGCATGCTGAACAGAGAACTTGGATGATTTTTCAGTCTGAAGAGCTCGAGCAGAATACTATAAGTGACTATTCCTTGGATTTTGCATTTTGATTCTATAAGCTTGAGAATGGAGTCCTCTAGTTCTGGAAAGGGTAAGGGTAGAAAGCTTGACGTGAGTAATTTGTCAAAAGGAAAGAAACAAAAGGTTGATACAGAGCAAGAGGGCACTAAAAGTAGATTGAACCAGGACCTTATTGATCAGTTACCTAGCTCGGGCCCTAAAGCGAGAAGGTCTGCACAGCTTAGGGTAGAGATTGATAAATTAGATGACAAATGTAAGTTCATAGGTGATGTCTGGACTGCCATCAGAGGTTATGAGATTTTTAATTTCCATTACCATAGAAGAAACTGTTTTGAACCAGCCTATAATTCATGGAAGTTGAATGTGGGGAAACTGGTGTGCCCTAATATCTTTGTAAATGCAAAATTAATAAAACTGCTTGCTGATAATTATGATCCAAAGCATAAGGCTATATGTGACCCATCTGGAAAACCACAGATATATGTGTCTAAAGAAGCAATAGGTGAGTTCTTCAAATTGGAAGGGTTTTGCAATGAGGAGATCAGTTGTGAGGAGTTAGAGAAAGAATTTTCAAGAATGGACACAATCTATAAGGGTTGGAGGTTGCCTATCCATAGAATTAAGTAGGGTAACAAGTCAAAACCTTTGCAAGATAGTGAAGGGCCTCCTTATCATGTAGATTTGTTTGAGCCTTACATGAAGTACACATACTTCTCAGTATGTCAAGTGTTGGGGATGGATGCCCCCAAACTCATGTCTATTGTGCCAATGATTATTACAACGGATATTCAGTATCATAAGTCTAGGCCATTTGATTATGCTTCATTTATTGCTAGGGAGCTTGATTCAGAATTGGTGGCCATAAAGGGTGGAGCTTCTATTGTTCATCTTAGACATTATTCATTGTTGATACACTTGGTGCTGTATTTTGGAGAAGAGTTGGGAGTGTGGCCTCCCGAGATGAGAATTTCTCAAGTTGGTAAAGAGGGTGAATCATTGCCTATTCAGTTGTGGACTGCTATTTGGAATAGCAGGTTTTCCAATTCTAGTTTCATACATTTTGAAGAGTATTTTGTGAAAAATTTGTACAAATTGTATAAGTATCGTTGTAATTATTCATTAACTGATGAGATCAAGAGGTTTCTTTGGCCAAAAGATTTTAATGGGCCAATTGATCATAACTAGGGTGACTGGTATTGTTTGGAAGGGGCTACAATGATCAGGGTGTATGGGTTTGAAGATGCCCCTTTCATTCTGCCAAGGACAGTTCCAAATAGAATTGCTTATTTAGAAATTGTCAGACAAATGGATTTCAGCAATGTGATGCTTTTCAGTTCTTATGGGAAGCAGGCTTTTATGCCTAGTACATTGTGTTTTGGTGATTTCACTGTGTTAGCTACAGAGGGATATAATTCAATCCTTGAAAAATTATTGCATTACAATATGAAAAGGGGGCCACCCAGGAAAAAATTTGACCCTGAAGGATACATCAATTCAGCCAGGGAAAGGATTAACTTTGGAAGGTATCAGCATGTACCTTATCCTTTTGATGATATGATCAAAAATTTGGATGAAGGTGAAGCAGAGGTGGTGGTTGAAAGCTATAACCAGGGTTTGCAGGATACAGGAATTTTTTTTTCTGGGAGTGAGGAAACTCCAATGAATAAAGTGCCATAGAGTAGAACAAAGAAAGTATCTAGGCTAAGGACTCAGAGGTATGTTTGCCCGATTAGAGAACATAGTCTTGAAAGTGGTGCTGTTGATGCAAGACATATGGAATATAGATCATTTGTCTTAGATGATGAATTTATAAATTCTCTAGAGTTCAAAGCATTCTTGTACAAACAGAAGGGGAAGGAAATAAGAGAAGGTGTTGGTGCCATCACTACTGGGAATGAAGAGCAACTATTGGATCAATTAAGAAGATGTGTGGATGATGAAATGATAAATATGACTCTTGAAAAGGGGAGAAAAATGTTGGAGAATGCTGATGTAATGATCTTTCCTAGACTTGATTTGAATTCTGAATTGGTGTTTGATAGCTTCTTAAAAGATAGTAATACTACACACAAATTGGATAAGGATAAAGTGACAGAGGTGTATGCAGGCTCTAAGTTTAACACTGATGAGGGATCATTGATGATATGGGCTTTGTACCCACCCCACAAGAAATCAATAGTAATTGATATAGAAAAGGCATTTGGTCATGTTATGACCTTAAAGGTTGGAGAGGCTGATCCTGTGGTTACTACAGAGATTGGTATAGATATTGCAAAACTGAATAAAGCACAGATTCAGGCATTGATAAGAGAAAGAGAAATGTATAAGGCAAATAATGAGAGACTGTTAAGAGAAAATGATAGATTGAAAGACTTGGTTGGTGTTCCAATAGTTCCAAATAAAATGCTCACTCAAGGAGAAAGATCTCAATCAAAAGATCATTGGGTTGGGTCAAGTGCCTATAATCAGGGAAAGTATGATGCAATTGTAGCCATTGTTAAGAAAAGACAGGTCAATTTGACATCTTGGTTAAATCAATTATGGGGGAAGTATTCTTCTACTCTGGATGCGGTGAAGGAGCATGAGAGGATGAATGAGTGGGTTATGGATAAATTTCATGAATTGACCACACGTGATGAGGCTGGCAGTATTGCACTTGAAGCTGCAAATCATATTATCACTCGCCATCAAAAATTCTATGATGAATTGCTTGGGGATAAAACGGGATTGGTTGAAGCTGCCAAGACAACTGTGATTGCATTCTCTGATAGTAAAGGGGAATTGAAAGATGCCACTAGGTGGAGGAATGAATGCGATATAGTGCTGAAGGAAATCATGAAGACATCTTCTGCAGAGGATACAACATTAGAAGAAGTGAGTTAGCAAAATGAGGAAATGATCAGGATGGAAATCATGATCCGGAATGCTGTTGAAGATGCAGATACTTTTAACTGCCAAGATTATTTGGATTACCTTGCTATGACTCACTTATGGTTAACTAGAGCTTAATTATTCTCTATCTTTGTTTATATTTTTTGTTTTCTCCTATTTCCAAAGGGACACATCCTTTCATATTCTCAATGTATAAATGTCCATTTTGAAAGTAATGTAAAGAGAGCGAAGTAGAATTAGATAGAGAATAGAGAAAATATAGCAAGACACAATTTTTTGTAAAAGAAGATGAGACTGGTAGCATATGTAAATCATGGAGATATCAATGAAAATTTAATATGATGGCGCGATATTTTCTGGTATCAGTTGTTTATGATATTTATTGAAGGGTATTATTGAAGTTGTCTCCTTATTGATGTTTTCTGGTTATTTGAATTAGTGTAAACAAGTTTTACATAGTTCATCGATGCACATTTGTTGTACTTGTATGATCAGTTAATTGTCTCTTTCCAATTCTTTGAATTGATCATAGTAATGTAGGATTTGACAAATGCAAATCCACAACTCACTAAGAACACCTACATGCAAATACCTGATGCTGAATAGAGACCAAAGAGATAGAAGCAAGGGTTTGGAAAATCTCAACGGAGTCAGAGCAGAATTATTATTTCCCAAAAAAGTGAATTACAATAATTACAAAAGTGGCATATAAGGTGAGAAACCCTAAAGCTGGAGAAAGCTAGGTTTGTGCATTTAATAATTAATAAACATATTAATTATTATGCACCTACAAATGACAAGCTTAAGTGAATAGAATAATAGTTAGCATTAATAGTTAAACCAAAGTGATTTAATTATAAAGGCAAATGAACTCTTACTCTAACACCCCCCCTTAAGCGAAACTCAGGAGGAAGCAAACCTAGCACAACTAAGAAAGAAGGAAAAAATGGGTCCTGGCAATAAGGCCTGATCAGGTACCCAACTACAAAGAAATCTCTGTAAAACGGGGAAATAGAGAAAACCCAGTGGGAAAAACTCTACCCCAAAAAGAGATACAACAACATGCTGAAAAAAACATGAAGGAAGGAAGGCCTCAACAAGACCCCCCAAGGACAACTTCCGTCACCCCAAGCATAGAACACAACTGAAGATAGCACAGAGATGCAAAAGGTTTGGTGAAGATGTCAGCAACCTGTGCGTCAGTGGGGATGTACTCCAAAGAGAGAACACCATCCTGAATCTGCTGACGGATGAAATGCATATGAAGCTCAATGTGTTTAGTCCGCTGATGCTCCACCGGGTTACGGGAAATGTGAATAGCACTTTGATTATCGCACCACAGAATAGTGGGATGATCAAGAGGAAAACCAAACTCAGTCATCAACTGTCGAAGCCATAAAATCTCCTGACTAGCATGCACTATCGCTCTATACTTAGCCTCTATAGATGAAAGTGCACGAGCATTCTACTTCTTGCACGACCATGTGATAGGACCAGAGCCAAGACAAAAGACAAAGCCAGAAGTAGACTTCTGATCATCAACATCACCAGCCCAATCTGATTCAGTGTAGTCAATAAGGTGAGGAGCCCTTGATGTGTAATGAATGCCATACATAAGTGTGCCCTGAATGTATCTCAAAATAAGCTTGGAAGCTTGCCAATGACTCTCATGAGGCTCATGAGAGAACCGAGAGACTAGACCAACTACAAAGGAGAGATCAGGATGAGTGTGTGTCAAGTACAACAAACTGCCAACCAATTGCCGATACAATGTAGGATCCACTAAAGGTGAAGTGCAAGAGGTAGACAAAGTAACACCCAACTAAAAAGGTGTGGGAGTAGGCTTGCAATCAAGCATATCAAAGCGCTAAAGCATGTCAAGAGCATACTTCTACTGGTAAACAAAGATCCCAGCAGGTGACTGAACAATCTGTAGACCCAGAAAGAAGTGTAATAGACCCAGGTTTGTCATCTCAAACTGCTCCATCAATGCGCGCTGAACATCCTGAATCATAGAAGATGAGCTACCTGTGATGAGAAGATCATTGACATATAGCACAAGGATCAAAACCTCATCCTCAAGACGTTGAATGTAGACTGTAGGATTGGAATGACAGCGTGTGAATCCTGTAGAAAGCAGAAAGGAGTCCATTTTCTCATACCAAGCCCGAGGGGCCTGTTTGAGACCATACAAAGAACGTCGAAGTCTACAAACCAAGGAGGAATCCGTCACAAATCCCTGAGGCTGCTCCATGTAAATCTCCTCACTAAGATCACCATGCAAGAAAGCACTCTTCACATCCATCTGAAAAATGGGCCATCCTTGAGAAGCTGCAAGGGATAAGACAAGGCGAATAGAGTTCATCTTGGTGATAGGGGAAAATGTCTCAGTGTAATCAATACCCTCAACCTATGAAAAAACCTTCGCAAGAAGACATGCCTTGTACTTATCAATAGAACCATCAGCAGCAAACTTAGTATGATACAACCACTTGCATCACACTAACTTTCTTCCCTTAGGAAGAGAACAAAGATCCCAAGTATGATTCTTCATCAAAGAATAATACTCCTCCTCCATAGCACTGTCCCACTTAGTATGTCCTGTCACTGCCCCAAATGTCTGAGGATCACCACAAATAGCATGACTCGGAAGACTAGAACCCGCAATATGAGACCGAGTGCGATGGGAAGTGGAAGGGTCACCAGCCAGAGATCCTGCAGCATCAACTATAACACGAACCCATCTAGGCATCTGTGGAGGATCCTGTGGTTGAGGTAAATGGGGATCACCAAGATCATCATCCTCATCATCCTAAAACAAAGTTGGAAGAGAGGAGGGAGTAGTGGTAAGTGAAGTAGACTCTGGAAGTGGGGTATCTACTATAAGAAGGCGCTCATCAAACTGGACATCCCGTCGAAACAGGACCTCTCTGGAATCAGGGTCAAACAATCTATATGCCTTAACATCCTCGCAGTAGCCAACAAAAATGAGGTGTTAGCTCTTCCGCTCCATCGCTCTCCTCTGAGCGTCAGGCACAAATGCCCATGCTTCACTACCAAAAACTCGTAATGAAGATATATCAGGCTTGACATGAGACCAAGCCTCCTCAGGAGTCATATGTCGAACTGCCTTGTGAGGCATCCGATTCTGAATATAGTTGGCACAATTGACTGCCTCTGCCCAAAAAGATGAATCCATGGACCTGGACTGTATCATATAATTAGCCATCTCCCGAAGTGTTCTGCTCTTTCTCTCTACCACACCATTCTGTTGAGGGGTGTAGGGCATTGAAAATTGATGTTGAAGACCATGTTCAGAGCAAAAATCCTTGAAAGCTTGGTTCACATACTCCCCCCCATTATCTATGCATATCCGGCAAATAGAAAGACCAGATTGCTTCTCCACAAATGTCTTAAAGACTCGAAATGGGTCAAAAACATCAGACTTGTACTTCAAAAAGTACACCCATGTGTGCCTGGAGAAGTCATCAATGAAAGTAAGCACATATCTGGCACCGAAAAAAGGAGTAGGAAATGACATGAGGTCACTATGAATCAACTCCAATGGTGCCAAAGCACGAGTAGCTCGTCTCTGAGGAAAAGGATCCCTATGTTGTTTGCCAAGAACACAACCCTGACAAACCCCATCAGTGCAAGTAATCTGTGGAAGCCCAAGAACAAGTGTCTGTGTGCTCATTTGCTAAAGATATTTGTAATTGACATGGCCCAAACGCTCATGCCAAAGTATGCTCACTGAATCTGCATGTGCTATAAGATAGGAACCTGTGCCAGCAGAAGACTCAAATCCATCAAATCTATATAGTTGGGATGCAGTGTCAACACTCCCAGTAGCCACAATCATATCAGAATCATGTAAGTCTCGAATAACCACATCATGTGGTGAGAATTCAACTATCTTACCAGAGCCAGAGTGACAAATCTGATAGATAGACAGTAGGTTCATCGAAATGTCAGGGAGAAAGAGAACATCTTGAAGAGAACCCCCAACCAATGCAACAAAACCAGAACCCAAAACAGAAAGATGAGATGAGTTCCCAACAGCAATCTGTGAAGTAGCACAAGGAGCAAGTGACGTGACCAACTACTGAGTGTGAGTCATGTGGTGATAGGCACCAAAATCAAGAATCCAGGTGGGCCCAGAAGTCATAGCTCATGCAGTAAGAGCATGACCTTTCCCTGTAGGGGAGGATGTGGACTGAGGAGCTGAAATGTGATTCTCTTGCATGGCTTCCTCTAAAGCCTCCAAACGTTTCCAACACCGAGAAACAGGATGTCCTTCCTTTCCACAAAAGCTATAGGTCTCAACTGATTTCTTCTTAGTCTTGGAGGTAGACTCAGTAGACTTCGAAGAAGATTTACCCTTGGAAGGGTTAGCTGGAGGTTTTGAATCAGTTTTCTATGCAGGTTTGGAGGAAGACTCATTGTCTGTGGAATATTTTTTCAGTTTTCCTTTTTGTTTTGGTTTCCTTTGTGAAGACTGAGCAACCAATACTTGGCTAGAAGAGCCAGAAGCATCCATCTGTTGGATCTTTACCTGTTCCCGTGTCAACCGATCACAGAATGTCTCAAAAGAAGGCATGGTGTGTATAGCACCCAAAGCATCCATGGTGGAGTAGAAAGTGGAAGAGAAGATCTGATACTGTCTTCGCAACTTTGAGAGTATCAAGAAGATACACTCATCATCTGTCTTGGTTTTCCCACATCCCTGCAAAACTGAGCGCAGAGACTTGAACTTCATCAAGAAGTCCTCAATGGTGGGAAAGCTGGAAGGTGTCAAAGTATTCAGCTCTGCATCAGGTTGTAGTGCCCGGAATTTACTTACAGTGCCAAACAAATCTAAAAACTTGCCCTAAATGGCCCTAAGAGTGGTCAAACCATCTAGGTGAAAGAGGAGACTGTCGAAAATGTTCAGTGCAATCAAGCCCATGGCTTCATCCATTTTATTCCTGTGCTGAAGAATCTCAAAAGGATGTTGTAGGATAGGTTGATGTTCATCTAGGCATGACCATAAGCCACGTGACATGAGTAGCCTGGTCATGTGGGCTTTCCAGGTGTGGTAATCGTGCGGTGTCAGCTGGGCCACAGAGGGGTCCGACATTGAGAGAAGAAAAAGATAGAAGTAGAAGGGTCATTTTTTGAAAGTAATGACAAAAAGAAAAAGTACCCCCCCACAATGTATGATTCTAACCCTCGTACAACAAATAATCAAATACTGAAAGTACAAAAAATGAGGAGAAAACCTGAACGCCAGATGCAGAGAGAGAGGAAAACGAAGCCTCTACTTCAACACCAAAAAATGATGCTCAAATGGCCGAATCAGCAAACAAGACCATTATAATCATGTTCGGCTTGGAAATAACTTTTTGATGATATTTTGTTTTCCTAAAACGGACACCGTATGCCCAAGATATGGCCAAAAAACCACATGTACCCCCAAAAACAAGCTCTCTGGAAAAACACAGTCCCGACAAATAATTTGACGGTCGTATGGCCATCACGGGACGTTAGAGGAGTGACAGTGGCTGGTGGGCGGCGACGCCGGTGGAGGTGGTGGCCGGGCGGAGTGGCGGTGGCGATCGAGCGGTCGGTCGGCGGCGGTGGGCCCTGGCGGTGGTGCGGTGGCTGCAGGGTGGCCGCTGGGCCAGCACACCGGCTCGGGTGGCACGCGGCGTTTTTGTTAAAAAAAATGGATTTTTTAAATTTTTTTTCGAGTTTTGCCTCAATTTTTGAGCCCGTACGGTCCTGATAGGCCAAAATGTTTTGCCTATGGTCACTGTACCAAAAAGGTCAAAATCTATATGAATTTTGACTCTCCCGGGCCTTCTAAACGTGATGGTGGAGTTCGTTTTTGCTCAAACGGCTCTAGAAGAAGGCGCCTCGTTCAAAGTGACAGAAAAACCCCAGAGAAGCTGTGGCTGTTGTCTTCGAATCGTGGCCTCAAACACCTTCAAACCAGGCAGCGACAGGGTGGCTCTTATACCATGTAGGATTTGACAAATGCAAATCCATAGCTTGCCAAGAAAACCTGCATGCAAATACCTAATGTTGAATAGAGACCAAAGAGATAGAAGCAAGGGTTTGGAAAATCTCAGCAGAGTGAGAGCAGAATTACTATTTCCCAAAAAAGTGAATTACAATAATTATAAAAGCGGCATATAAGGTGAGAAACCCTAAAGCCGGAGAAAGCTAGGTTTGTGCATTTAATAATTAATAAACATATTAATTATTATGCACCTACAAATGACAATCTTAAGTGAATAGAATAATAGTTAGCATTAATAATTAAACCAAAGTGATTTAATTATAAAGGCAAATGAACTATTACTCTAACAAGTAATTAGGGAATATCAATTGGACTATTAAGAAGAACTCAGTAATCACAATATTCCATGTTTATACCAGTTATAAACCAAATAAAATGCTAAGCAACTTGAATATTTTCCAGAACAAATAGACGTGCTTTAGATTTTCTTGACTCCTTAAACCCTATAAGGCACTGGTCTTTCATTTTCATTTTGTAGTTTCATTCACATTTCTACACCTGTTAGGTTTTAGTTTCTTGGATATTGATATACAATTTATACCAAATCTGTTTTATTTTGTCCATCTAAAATTTTCCAATGTGGACAAATTAGGGCATTAGGAAAAGATTAAAAGTCAAGTCTTCTCGATTCAATTAGGTACACCCACCTAGGTCTTGCAGCACCTAAAGAGTAGAAGATTGAGTTTCCTTAACCTTGTTTGTTACCCTAAAGCGTATCAAGAGATTGGCATCCAATTGAGGCATCTTGCCTGCATTTTTTAGAGCTAACACCAAGCACAATCTAAGAGGGATCAAGAGATAGGCCGATAGAGACAGTTAGAGAGTGCAACGTCCTCGTCTCAGGGCCGATCAATCGATATCCAAGATTATAGGGATGATGTCAGAGAGGCCGAGTACTATCGACATAATTACCGACAGGTAGTACCATCAGACTACAGAGTGCCATACTTTTCACAATAGTCAGGGAGGTGACCGGAAGAGGCACATGGTCAGAGACATGATGGGGAGGGCAGCAGCCAGCAGGGCCCGCCTCCCTTTTGATCATAGGACAATTTGCTTCATTTTTGATATACAGGCTGCAATATTTTGGCCTTATTGTATTATGTACTCGATGTACACCTGTTCTGATTTGTATCATAACAATATTTTTTGATGATATATATGAGATGATTCACCCTTTTATGATATGTATGGTGCACATGTATGATATGCAAATGTATGATGCTTATGAGATGTTATGGGATGTTTTCTATTCTTATGCTTTATGTTATGCAACGTATGTAATGGATGTATTTCTTTTTGTTTTATGGATGTAATGCATATTAATGATGGTAATGGATGCAAACGGTAAAGGATGCAAATGATTATCTATGGTGTAATGTTGTCTTAAGATGTTTAGAATAAAAATCTTATATTATTCCTTAAGATAATGATATAATGCCATGTGTTTTAATGTTGATGATTATGTGGATGCAGGGTGTATGCATGGGCAATGCTTTGATTATTGTTATGATACCATGTTAGTGTGGAAGGAAGACAAAAGAAGAATGTAGAATTAATGAGTTAGTTATGATGGTGATTTGCATTGCTAGGAATTGGGATCTTCAAAGGGTCAATTGCATTATATTTGATAACACACATAGGTAAGATGCATCAAGGTATTTAGAACCAGAATGGCATGGTACCTAGTGTGATGGACTTTGACTCAACAATCAGATAGGAGTATTCTTGTTCACACTTAACATACATACTTCATTCGGGATTTAGTTCAGACATTTTAAACATCTCGGACCAAAACACAGAAAAGCAAGCTTTCCTATGTGGTCAACAAGATGCCTAAAATATCCTTTGTACAAACCAAACAAAATATTCATGACTAAGTTATTTTACAAGCATATCCCACAAGCACAACAGATAAAAAGATAATGATTGTTTCTCCATTCCTTTCTCTCTAAACCTATTTTGTTTAGGCATCATCGAGAGGTCCTTGAAATGAGTGCAACATAAGATAAGTCAACAAAGACCAAGATAAAGTAAACAAAAAAGCTAATGTTCTTCGTACTGCTAGCCAAGAATAACTACTGTGAGGGGTACCTGATGCTTATGTCCATCGCAGGAAAGCTTCATCCTAGGACATGTAGTGATCAGGGTTTTGGTGGGACTGATTTGGGTGATAAGCTATTGATATTCTGAGTTGACCATCTTGCTTGCTTACTGATCTAGACTTGAGACTTTGACGATTAAGCATTCACTTTGGAACCTGCTAAACTTGTTTCTGACTAACTCACCAAAAGGGTGAAAGTGACAATTGACTTTATTATGAGTGATGACAATCACGGGTGAAAGCGAGATGAAATGGATGCACCATTTTGGGTTTTTTCAAATGTTTTCAGGCTGTTTTTTGTATTTTCAAGATTTACGACAAATAGACTAACTTAAAGACCTATCCTAGGGGTCTCGGGAGCTGATCCATAGATTAGCCTTGCCTACGTTATATATGTAGAGACCACGTAGTTCAACTGATGATAGACTTGATGATGATAAGATGGAAAAATGGATTGCCATTTTATTGTTTAAAGGACTAGTTTAAGATGCAAACTAGATGGGCGAATGGATTGCCAATGTGATGGACACCTAAAGGAATGACCCAGATGTCTCAGGGGATGATCAAAGATCAACCTTGCCTATGTTCAAGCTTAGAGACAACGTAGTTCGACAAGGTGAAAGACTGACAGGACTCAATGATGAATTTTTGAAGATTTTTTGATTTTTCGACATGTTTTTGGCTTTTTTGATGAATTTGAAGAAGACCACGAGAATATACATAAATTTGATTTGATGCTGACATACGAACATGCCCCCAGCATGGTGTGATAGATTACTTCAATAAAGGCAAGACAAACTGACCTTAAGAAATGCCAAGTAGTTCCATGGTGGAATATGGTATGGACACCAGCTCAGGCTATGGTATGGATGCAAGTGAATGTGTGGATGGATGATTTATTGAGATGTGATGAAATGAGTGAGTCATGTAGATCTTAGTAGATGGGGGGTACTTTATTTACACTTGGTGCCTATTTGCCAGGTTTTCACCAAGGTACTTGTCCAAAGCACCACCGAAGCGGTTTTCACTAGAGGACAATTTTATTTTATTTTTTCTCTTTACTATTTTCAATCCTTTTTTCTGATTTTTTTGGATTTTTGTATTTTTCTGATTTTTTATTTTTTTTGTTGTCACCAAGATGCCTGTTTGCCTGGTTTTTATCAAGGTAACCATTTTTTTAGGACTTTTTCTAATTTTTTTTTGTATTTTATGTTTCTATACCTTGCTGGATTTAGGCATAAAACTTTTTGAGGTGCAAACTATGCATGGGCTCCTGCAAGGGTTCACCTTCCGATGTTGATAACTGATATGCCCCTGATTTGTAACTCACGGTGATGATGAAAGGTCCCAGCCAGTTAGGCTCAAACTTTCCTTTTGTATCAAGGTTTGGCAAATTCTTTTGGTTCTCTTTCAGCACAAGGTCACCAACTTGGAAAGTGTCTTGCCTGATCTTCTTGTTGTAGCTCCATTTCAGGCGATTCTGGTAGACCTGTAGATGATTCAAGGAATCCATGCACCATTCATCTAGTAATTCCAACTCATTCAGTCTTGAAACCCTATACTCCTCATCTGTGATGAGGTTTTGCTGTGATATCCTTAGTGATGGGAGCTCGATCTCAATAGGGAGAAAGGCTTCTAATCCATAAATCAGGGAGAATGGGGTGGCGCCTATTAGCGTGCAGATGCTGGTGCGATAGGCCCATAAGGCTGGATTTAGTTGTAGATGTCAGTCATGACCAGAGTCATTGACTATTTTTTTGAGGATTTTCAGAATGGTCTTATTTGTAGCTTCTGCTTGGCAATTGCCTTGTGGATAGTATGGGGTGGAAAAGCGGTGCTGGATTTTGAATTTTTCACACAAATCATGAACATCCTGATTTTTGAAGGGTGTCCCAGTATCAGAGATAATGGATTGGGGAACACCGTATCGTCAAATGAGGTAGTTTAGGATGAACTTGGATATTTTTTTTCCCGTGATATAGGTCATGGGAATTGCTTCGACCCACTTTGTGAAATATTCAGTGGCGGTGATAATGAACTTGTGGCCATTGGATGAGGGGGGTGAGATTTTACCGATGAGATCAAGCCCCCACTATGAAAAGGGCCAAGGTGTAACAATGGGATGTAGTTTTTGAGCTGGTGCATGAATAAGGTCTCCATGTTGTTGGCATTGCAAACACCTTCTAACAAAGTTGTGTGCCTCTCTCTTCATTGTCGGCCAGTAGTACCTAGTTCTCAGCAACTTCTTAGCCAAGGTCATACCACTCGAGTGTGGACTACACGTGCCATTGTGTACCTCAGTTAGAGCAGTCAAGGCCTCCTCAGGTTTTAAATAATGTAGCAAAGTTCAATTGATACTTCTACACAAGAGGGTCTCTCCTAGAATGAAAAATCGTGAAGACTTTTTGACAAAGGTTCGCTTTAGGTTTGGGGTGATGTCAGTGGGGAGGATTCCTAACCTTAGGTAGGTGTATATTTCATGATACCAAAGATCATCAAGACCAACGAGTTCACATGTGTATTCTAACTCTGGTACCTCGAAGGTGGGTACGAGAAGCTGCTCTACCAAGAATTCATGTTTTGAGACGTTGCGAGGAATATGTAGTAAGGATCCGATGGTTGCCATTGCATCGACTGCTCTGTTGTTTGTCCTTGGTATCTGCTCAAAGGTGATGTTGATGAATGATTCCTTGAGGTTTTCTACCACCTTTTTGTATGGTGCGAGCTTATCATCCTTCGTTTGGTATTCATCGTTGACTTGGTTGATGACAAGTTGCGAGTCCCCATAGACTTTTGATGCCATGATTCGCCACTGTGCTGCAATTTTGAGGCCTATGGTTAAAGCCTCATACTCGGCGATGTTGCTAGTGCATGGGAATGCTAAATTGTAAGATCTTGGTATGCAATCTCCTTGTGGGGTGATAAAGAACACACCAGCTCCTAATCCAGGTTGTGTGTGGGAACTGTCAAAGTATAGCTTCTAGTGATCAGCTATGTTGATATTGAAGATAGACTCATCTGGAAATTCTTATATGAGCGGGTTCTCTGCATAGATGGGAGCTTCTGCTAGCTGATCTGCAATGACCTGTCCCTTGATTGCCTTTCACTCTACATACGCAATATCGTGTCTAGATAGTATCATTACCCACTTAGTCATTCTGCCTGTAAGCATTGCTTTTGACAATAGATATTTTAGAGGGTCTATCTTGGCAATCAGTTTGATTTGATGAGCTACCATGTAGTGTCTGAATTTTTGAGCTGCAAATACTAGTGCTAGGCAAGCCTTTTCTATTGATGTGTAATTGAGCTCGTGTCCCACCATTGTTCTTCTGATATAGTAGATTGCCCGCTCAGTTCCATTGTCATCATGTTGGGCTAAAAGGGCACCAAGGGCAGCTGTTGTTGTTGAGATGTATAGGATTAATGGTTTCTCGACAATTGGTGGCATCAACATAGGCGGTGTAAGTAGATACTATTTTATTTTACTAAATGCTTGCTCGCATTTGTTGTCCCATTTGAATGCTACTCCCTTATGGAGTAGGTGTGAATAGGTGATCAGTTTATCTGCTAGTTGTGATATGAATCTCCAGATGGACTAGAGTCTACCTTGTAATCCTCTGAGTTGCTTTAATGTTCTTGGTGCTTCCATTTCAAGGATTGCTTTTACCTTTGCAGGGTACACCTCTATCCCTCTCATCGAAACTATGTATCCCAACAGCTTTCCCAATTGTACCCTAAAGACACACTTCTTTGGGTTGAGTCTGACCTTGTATTGTTCTAGTTTATCAAAGATTGCACTTAGAGTTGCTATGTGACCCCGTATCTTCTTTGATTTGGCCAATATGTCATCCACATAATCTTCAACTGTTTTATTTTGTCCATCTCAAATTTGCCAATGTGGACAAATTAGGGCATTAGGAAAAGATTAAAAGTCAAGTCTGCCCGATTCAATTAGGTACACCCACCTAGGTCTTGCAGCACCTAAAGAGTAGAAGGTTGAGTTTCCTTAACCTTGTTTGTTACCCTAAAATGTATCAAGAGATTGGCATCCTCTTGAGGCATCTTTCCTGCGTTTTTGAGAGCTAACAAATTGGTGACTCCGCTGGGGAATAACAAAGAATCTGCACCTTAATCATAGAGTCAAAATTCCTATATACAGACTCCACTGGGAATAATAAGTAACATTCTTTTCTCACTTTCAAAAAGTGAGTGGCGACTCTGATTTGAACATTGCAATATGAATGGAAGAAGATCTCAATTTAGGGGGGGTCATTCCGGAGCTCCTCCTAGCGATGGTAGGTGGATGCATTAAGATAATAAGGTTGACAAGGGTAAAGGGAAAAGTGAGGACATGCTCTTGACAAACAAAGATAAATCATCAATACCTTTTAGTGAGAATTGTTTTGACAAATGGAAAGATAGTTCACCTGAAGAGCCTTGTACCCCGGAAGATCAGAGAAATCCTTTTTACAACCCTCAGAAACAAGCTGAATTTGAGGCTGGGCTCGAAGCAGAATGACTCAGAGTTCAATATGAATATGACCAAAAAATGCAGGGTAATCAAGATGGACTTACTAATCAGGAAGTTCATCAAGAAGATTATGAATCTTTAACTTATGATGAAATTAAAGCACAATTTGAATCTTAGAAAAGGGAGAGGGAAGAGCAAGAAAAGGCCCAAATGATTCAAGCAATAAGGGAATTCAAGTTGCAAAAAGCTCAGAACATTCCTCATGGATCTGGTTCCCCCCCAAAGTATGTACCACCCCATAAATAGAGTAATCAGGGTGCTGGACATTTTCAACCACCAAAGATCCCTCATCATCAAATTGGGAATCAATATAGACAGCCAAATTGTCCACCACATATTCCCACACAACATATAAATAATTATCCACCTCCTGGTCAGCATCATGTGCCACAGAAAAATTTAAAATATAATAACCCTATGTACCAGTATCAGTATACTACTATGATCAGACAGTTTGATTTGGAAGGATTTCAATTGTGCCCTTATCCTATGGATGGTTCTTGGAGAAGTTTGGTGCCTAAATTCACAGGGAGTAACGCAATCACTGTCAAGGATCATTTAAGGAGTTTCAATACTTTTATTCAGGATTTGGATGTACTTTATGAAGATTTGCACATGAGGTTATTCATGATGTCCCTTATTGAGGAAGCTAGGGATTGGTTCAATAGTCTGGCAACGGCTTCTATATATTCTTTCCAGATATTTCAATATCAGTTCCTTGAACAATTTGGGAACCTAAGTGCACTAGACGCTGCTCTCCATGAACTAATGTGAATTCAGAAGGGTCAGAATGATTCAATCTTTGATTTTAATAGAAGATTCAATAAAGTACAGAATAGAATACCTCCTGGATCAAAGTTACCAGACTCCATAGCACTAAGTGTCTAACTAAATGCATTTGACCCTAAAACAGGGTATGAGTTGAGGAACAGGTTTCCAAGGGACTTAGTTGAAGTACAAAAGATAGCATTAACAATTGAGAATAACATAAAGGCTACTGGGATAATGAATAAGAGAGATAGCCCTAGAGCTTTTCAACAAAACAATAATTATCAATATAAGTAGGAGAACACATATAGGAAGGATAGGCCTAGGCTGCATGATATGCCTTATAACACAAATTGGAAAGATGGAAAATCTATGACAGATAGGCCTAGAGACAAGGATACTCCTGATCCATTGAGAAAGAAGGGAATGTATATGGTGAATAACAATTATTTTTGTGAAGTTTGTGATAAGCCACATTCCCCTGAATATTGTGTTGTAGCCCAGAAAATGCAAGAGGAGGGAGTGTTAATGGGAGATGGTAGATCACAAGGTCTACTTAACTTCAAATGCTCTTCACCATATTGAGGAGAAATATTCATCTTCGGAGGAAGAAGGTTATGAATATGATGTTACAGAGCAAAGGTATAAAATCCATATGGCAGAGCAGTAGGTCTTTTCTGATTCTGAGGATGATTATGTGGAACCACAACCTGTTGAGGTTCCCGCTCATAGTAGTGTGAGGAGACTTACTGATGAGGAAATAGAGAGATTAACTGTTGCAGCAGTTGAAGAAGCAAAGAGTAAATACTAGTTGAGAAATAGGACAGTAAATGAGAAGGAAGGTGTTCCTAGGGGTATCTTTATGAAAGATCAGGAAGTTGTACAAGGAGTGTCAAAGAAAACTGAAAACAAACAACATGAAGAAAGCAAACAAAATCCTATCCAAAAGGAGGCAGTAAAAGAATTACACAAAGAAATTTAAAAGACAAATCTATCAGCTAGGAGAGAAAAGGAGGAGAAAAAAGGAGAAACATTAGAACAAAAGAAAGTGATTAAGGCAGAAGGTTCTTCTTTTGTTTTCACTCAAGCCTTATCTCAGGTAAAGATGTATGTCCCACTTCTTGAAATGATGAAAATTAAAGAATACAGGGATAGTGCAGTGTAATTGATAACAAATGAAAGTGAAAAAAATGTAGCTTCTGAAAATAAAGTGACTGCTAAAAATAAGGAGGATAAAGTGAACATTCCAGAAATTTGTTTGAGTAATGTTTTGACAAGTCCACCGCAAGTTGATCCTTTCTTTACTACATTGCTCATAAATAAAAAATTGTTTAGGAATTGCATGATAGATTCTGGTGCTGCCATGAATATTATGCCAGTAGGAGTGATGAAACAACTAGGCATGTGGGTGGATACATATGAAGGAAAATGTTATGCAATGGATAATCGACTTGTTCCTGTGGTGGGTATAATGAAAGATGTAGAAGTCAAGTTAGCTGCTTATCCTCAAGTAGCTTATAATATTGATATAATAGTGATAGACACCCCTCCTCAATTCAGTATGCTTTTATCAAGGTAGTGGACAACAGCTATTGGTGGAAATGTCCAGTTCGATTTATCTTATGCAACAATTTCGGTAAATGGCCAGGAGGTGAAGTTGTACAGGGAACCAAGGATGAATCAGCTTATTGATTATGTACCACAAGACCAAATCAACTATTTTTGTGATGTTGATCTTGGGAGTTTTAATATAGAGCTAGCACAACCATAATTGACCAATAGTGATCCTATTGAGAAGCATGCTGCACAGAACCACAATGGTGTGTGGAAGATGTATTTTGATGGAGCTTGCAACCAAGAAGGCAATGGAGCTGGGATAGTATTTGTTTCGCCTGAAGGTATTACATTTAAGTATTCATTCCTGTTAACTTTTGAATGTACAAATAATGTGGTAGAATATGAAGCTCTATTAATTGGATTAAATATAGTGGTGAAGCATAAAATAAAGTTGTTGGCTGTCTTGGGAGATTCAGAGTTAGTTGTCTCACAAGTTAGGTCAAAGAATACAACAAAAAACAAAAGACTAAAGCAATATAGAAATGTTGTATGGGATACAATTGAGTTGCTTTACGCCTTTTCAATTGAATGGGTAGATAGGTCAAAGAATATAATGGTAGATTTTCTAGCTAATGTAGCATTGAAGAAAGATGCTATTATGTTGGCTGGAGTATCACAAATTGAACTCAAGACTAGGCCTGCTGTGCCTGATAATGTATATAATTGGAAATTTTTTAACGATGACATTGATATTTTGAAATTCCTTCACTACATAGACCAGTATGAAGCCCAAGAGATTAACTTCAATGCCTTTGTTGGAGAATTCGATGGAAAAGAAACAGTATTTAGGAAGGAGGTTTTGCAGCTTAAAACCAATAAACTACCTAAGGGGTTGGTGGCACTTGAGAGGGTATATGATGGAAATGATCGGTCTTTTGTGAAGCAAACACCAGTTGGAAAAAATGATATCAAAGAAATTAGTTTGGGAACTGAGATGGCACCAAAAAAGGTATACATAGGTAAAAAGATAAGTCCCACAATTAGAAAAATGCTGATTGAATTGTTGAGAAAGTATAAACACGTATTTGCTTGGTCTTATGAAGATCTAAAAGCATATAGAGAAGGCTTGTTTTAGCATGAAATACCATTGAAATCAGGTGCTAAACCATTCAAACAAAAGCAAAGACCTATAAATCCAACTCTAGGGCCAAAGATGCAGGAGGAATTAACAAAGCTCAGAGATGGTGGAATTATTAAACCTATCAGACATTCAACATGGGTTTCAAATTTGGTCCCTGTTAGAAAGAAAAATGGAGATATCAGATTATGTGTAGATTTTAGGAATCTAAACATAGCATCCCTTAAATACAATTATCCTCTGCCAAATATGGAGGCTATACTGCATAAAGTGATAGGTTGTGAATTGTTATCTATGATGGATGGATTTTCAAGGTATAATTAGGTTAAGGTTAAAGAATCTGAACAATACAAAACAACATTCATGACTCCTTGGGGAGCATATGTTTATTTGAGAATGCCATTTGGTCTTACTAATGTAGGGGCAACTTTTCAAAGAGCCATGGATGTGGCGTTTGCTGATTTGATCAATATTCTCATGGTGGTGTATCAGGATGACCTCACTGCTTACTCCAAGAAGGCTGAAGATCATGTTCATCATTTGGAAAAAGTATTTATAAGAGCTCTTGAATATGGTATCAGTTTAAACCCCAAGAAGTGTAATTTTGCAGTCACAAAGGGTAAAATTTTAGGACATATTGTTTCAAAGGAAGGGGTTAGGATAGACCCTTAGAGGGTTGAGGCCATTGATAAAATACCTATCCCTAAAAATGTTAAGGCTATACAATCATTCTTTGGACAGATAAATTTTATTAGGAGATTTGTCTCTAAATTTGCTGAGATTGTTAAACCCATAGCCAGAATGTTGAGAAAAGGACAGAAGATAGAATAGACTGCAGAGGCTTTGGATGCTTTTGTAGCTATTAAACAAGCCATCAAGGAGGCTCCTGTTCTTAAGTCTCCTGAATTTTCGAAACCTTTTCAGATTTTTTTCATTTGCCTCAATGCACACTGTTGCAGCTGTTATGCTACAGAAAAATGAAGATGGTCATGAACAGCCTGTATCTTTCTTCAGTAAGTCATTACAGTGATTTGAATTGAAGTATGATATAATGCAGAAGCAAGCATTTGCACTAGTGAAAGCAGTGAAATTTTTCAGACCATATCTTGTTGGAGCCAAGGTAGTTGCTTATGTTCCTCATGCAGTAGTCAAAGATAATCTGACACAGTCTAAAGTAATAGGTAAAAGATGCAAATGGATCAATAAAATCCAAGAATTTGACATAGAGGTACAAATTACTAAACTAGTCAGAGGTCAGGGTTTGGCTAAACTAATGGCAGAAGCAAATATTGAAGCAAATCAGACTTGCAATATAGAAGAAGAAAATGTAATTGCAAGCATTGAACATACTCAGTGGTATACATATATTATGCATTATCTTAAATACATGAAATGTCCAGAGAAAATGAATGACAACCAAAGAATAACATTGAAGTTACAGGTGTCTAAATATATTTTTATGGATGGAGATTTATTTTGGAAAAACAGGGATGGTATATTATTGTTGTGTTTGGATGAATTTCAATTGAAATTTTTTTTGAGTGAAATGCACGAAGGACTTTGTGGAGGACATTACTCAGCAAAAACAACTACTCAAAAGATTCTCAGGGTAGGATATTATTGGCCAAAAGTCTATAATGACACTTTTGCACATGTAAGGAAATGTGAAGCTTGCCAGAAATTCTTGGGGAAACTGAAGTATCAGGGAGCTTTGCCACTTCGACCCATGCAGACTGATGCCCCTTTTCATCAATGGGGAATTGATTTCATTGGGGAAATACAAGAAAAATCAAGTGGTGGGCATAGCTGAATATTAGTGGCCACTGATTATTTTACCAAGTGGGTAGAGGCCATTCCAACCAAACAAGCTACAAGTAAGGTGGTGACATAGTTCCTGATGGATAATATCATTACTAGATTATGTACACCAATAAGGTTGATCACTGACAATGGAATGTGTTTCAGATCAGATGAATTCAGAGGTTTTTGTAGCACATATGGTATTGTCATTTCTTATGCAACTCCTTATCATCCACAGGCTAATGGACAAGAAGAATCTAGCAATAAAAGTCTTCTGAAGATTATAAAAAGGATACTAGGTCAAAACAAGAAGGCTTGGGATTCGAAATTAAGACTAGCTGTATGGGCTGATAGAATTATGATGAAGAAGGCAATTGGGAAGTCCCCCTTTTGAGCTAGTGTATGGAGCACAGGCCAGGATGCCTTTGCAGAACTTGTTACTAGTCTACAAGTTTGTTCTTCAGGAAGATTTGGATATTCTTGAACCTATGGAGGAAAGAATGGAGTAGCTAGCTGAACTGGATGAGATAAGGAGGGTGGCTCAAAATCAGAATATAAAGTTGTAGACACAGATGAAGTATTTATTTGACAAAAAGGCAAAGGATAGAAAATTTGGAGAAAGTGATTTGGTACTGATGTGGAATGCAAGGTTCCAGGAGAAGGGAAAACATGGGAAGTTTGAAGCTTTGTGGCTAGGGCCTTTTGTGGTGGTTGGAAAGAAAGGTGAAGACTCATACTACTTGCAAAATATGGCGGGTGAGGACCAGGAATTGCCTGTACATGGGAAATTTTTGAAAAAAATTTCTCTTAAGGCAACACAGAGGATTGGGGGTTGCCAGTGCATGAACAACTCTTGATGATTCTCTTCAAAATTCTTTTCCATGCACAGTAGTCTAGGATATAAAGGAAATAGGATTTGAAAGTGCATGGACAATCCCGATTTTCCTTTTTTCAAAGATTTTTCCATGCACAGTAGTGTAGGGTCTCATCCTTTTGCATTGCCATCTATTTCATCATGCTCACATGTTCCATCCTCCTGAGTTTGGTCTGCTCATCCAAAAATCTAAATCCTTGCAATGATCTTGCTATTATTCATCCCCAGACAGAGCCACTGTTACAACTGTGAAATTTTGAATTTTTACAGTCTATTGCATTCATGAGTTTCCAGCATTAAGTCCTTACTATAAGCATAAAATCCCCTCATTGCATTGGCTTGTGTATTTTCTGTCATATGACCCATTTTTGAATCCATTTACCTCTTCTTATTCTGTGGAAAAAACCATATCGGCAAGACATAGTAAAAGTCTCCCTGAGATATATTTTTCACTAACATGTATTGGTTGCAGATAGTCGGCAAGACTTTTTCTTTTGTTTCGGCGACTAAGAAGATCCATATCGACATATGTTGGGGCATCATCATAATGTCACAGTGAATTCAGTTGGTCTTGCTAACTAGTAATGTGGAGGGCTCATTTTCGCCAAACTAGTGGGTATCGATGTGAAGTCATAGCGACATCATTGTGCCTTGCCGATTGGCTTGTAAGCAAAATGTCTCAGTAAGACTTATGTCTTGAGGGAAGGTCTTGGTGAAGTCACTCTTGTCTTGTCGAACTTCATACAAGGGGGTTCAAAGGACTATTGGAGAATGTGTTGGGGTCTCGCCGATTCAGAAGATATGTCGACTGACATATGCATTGCTAGGAAAATAATTTTTTGGCATGAGCTTCACCGAAGTTTGAGTGTTATACCAACAAGTAGTTCAAGGTGAGTCTCACCGAATAGGAGTAATCTGAAGAGGTGATTTTGGTAAGACATTTGGTATTGGTATGAGTCTTCCCGAAGATTTACTATCTTGCCGAAAGTGTTACTTCATTGGTGAGTTTTTCGGCGAGAAAACTTGATAGACATGCTGAAGTGATAATCCATCAGTGAAAGGGTAATTTTGTTTCAATGACTATAGCTTGAAAGAAATGCATATCGATGTGACACAATGAGGTATATGTGACATCTCCCTGACTCATAATTGTTATAGCGACATAGAAAACAAGAGCAGTAGTCATCAGTTTTTGGATCCCAGGTGTCGATAAGACCACATTCTGTCCTAGCGAAAGGTTTAATAGACGTTGACAAGGGATTTCGCCTCAGATTTGAAAATATCTCATCGAAAGGCCACTTGATGCGATAGTGCCAGTTTCAAATGGGTGTTCATTCGTGCTTCATTAATGGTGTGACGGGATTTCACAATAAAGATTGAACCAATTCTTCAGTTCTGAATTAATTGTAGGTGAATTGGCATGCTGAACAGAGAACCTGGATGATTTTTCAGTCTGAAGAGCTCGAGCAGAATACTGTATGTGAATATTCCTTGGCTTTTCCATTTTGATTCTATAAGCTTGAGAATGGAGTCCTCTAGTTCTGGAAAGGGTAAGGGTAGAAAGCTTGTTGTGAGTAATTTGTCAAAAGGAAAGAAACAAAAGGTTGATACAGAGCAAGAGGGCACTGAAAGGAGATTGAACCAGGACCTTATTGATCAGTTACCTAGCTCGGGCCCTAAAGCGAGAAGGTTTGCACAGCTTAGGGCAGAGATTGATAAATTAGATGACAAATGTAAGTTCATAGGTGATGTTTGGACTGCCATAAGAGGTTATGAGCTTTTTAATTTCCATTACCACAGAAGAAACTATTTTGAACAAGTTTGTAATCCATGGAAGTTGAATGTGGGGAAACTGGTGTGCCCTAATATCTTTGTAAATGAAGAATTAATAAAACTACTTGCTGATAATTATGATCCAAAGCATAAGGCTATATGTGACCCATCTGGAAAACCACAGATATATGTGTCTAAAGAAGCAATAGGCGAGGTCTTCAAATTGGAAGGGTTTTGCAATGAGGAGATCAGTTGTGAGGAGTTAGAGAAAGAATTTTCAAGAATGGGCACAATCTATAAGGGTTGGAGGTTGCCTATCCATAGAATTAAGTAGGGTAACAAGTCAAAACCTTTGCAAGATAGTGAAGGGCCTCCTTATCATGTAGATTTGTTTGAGCCTTACATGAAGTACACATACTTCTTAGTATGTCAACTGTTGGGGATGGATGCCTCGGAACTCATGTCTATTGTTCCAATGATTATTACAATGGATATTCAGTATCATAACTCTAGGCCATTTGATTATGCTTCATTTATTGCAAGGGAGCTTGATTCAGGATTAGTGGCCATAAAGGGTGGAGCTTCTATTGTTCATCTCAGACATTATTCATTTTTGATGCACTTGGTGCTATATTTTGGACAAGAGTTGGGAGTGTGGTCTCCAGAGATGAGAATTTATCAAGTTAATAAAGAGGGTGAAGCATTGGCTATTCAGTTGTGGACTGCTATTTGGGATAGCAGGTTTGCCAATTCCAGTTTCATACATTTTGAAGAGTATTTTTTGAAAACTTTGTACAAATTGTATAAGTATCCTTGTAATTATTCATTAACTGATGATATCAGGAGGTTTCTTTGGCCAAAATATTTCAATGGGCCAATTGATCATAACTGGGGTGACTGGTATTGTTTGGAAGGGGCTACAATGATCAGGGTGTATGGGTTTGAAGATGCCCCTTTCATTCTACCAAGGACAGTTCCAAATAGAATTAATTATTTAGAAATTGTCACACAAATGGATTTCAGCAATGTGATGCTTTTCAATTCTTATGGGAAGTAGGCTTTTATGCCTAGTACATTGTGTCTTGGTGATTTCACTGTGTTAGCTAAAGAGGGATATAATTCAATCCTTGAAAAATTATTGCATTACAATATGAAAAGGGGGCCACCCAAGAAAAATTTTGACCTTGAAGGATACATCAATTCAGCTAGGGAAAGGATTAACTTTGGAAGTTATCAGCATGTACCTTATCCTTTTGATGATATGATCAAAAATTTGGATGAAGATGAAGCAGAGGCGGTGGTTGAAAGCTATAACTAGGGGTTGCAGGATATAGGAAATTTGTCTTCTGGGATTGAGGAAACTCCAATGAATAAAGTTCCATAGAGAAGAACAGAGAAAGTATCTAGGCTAAGGACTCAGAGGTATGTTTTCCTGATTAGAGAACAAAGTCTTGAAAGTGGTGATGTTGATGCAAGACATGTGGAATATAGATCATTTGTCTCATATGATGAATTTATAAATTCTCCAGAGTTCAAAGCATTCTTGTACAAACAGAAGGGGAAAGAAATAACAGAACGTGTTGATGCCATCACTGTTGGGAATGAAGAGCAACTATTGGATCAATTAAGAAGATGTGTGGATGATGAAATGATAAATATGACTCCTGAAATGGGGAGAAAAATGTTGGAGAATGCTGGTATAATGATCTTTCTTGGACTTGATTTGAATTCTATATTGGCATTTGATAGCTTGTTAAAAGATAGTAATACTGCACACAAATTGGATAAGGATAAAGTGACAGAGGTGTATGCAAGCTCTAAGTTTAACACTGATGAGGGGTCATTGATGGTATGGGATTTGTACCCACCCCACAAGAAATCAATAGTAATTGATACAGAAAAGGCATCTGGTCATGTTATGACCTTAAAGGTTGGAGAGGCTGATCCTGTGGTTACTATAGAGATTGGTATAGATATTGAAAAACTAAATAAAGCACAGATTCAGGCGCTGATAAGAGAAAGAGAAATGTATAAGGCGAATAATGAGAGACTATTAAGAGAAAATGATAGATTGAAAGACTTGGTTGGTGTTCCAATAGTTCTAGACAAAATGCTCACTCAAGGAGAAAGCTCTCAGTCAAAAGATCATTGTGTCAGGTCAAGTGCCTATAATCAAGGAAAGTATGATGCAATTGTAGCCATTGTTAAGAAAAGGCAGGTCAATTTGACATCTTGGTTAAATCAATTATGGGGGAAGTATTCTTCTACTCTGGATGCGGTGAAGGAGCATGAGAGGATGAATTAGTGGGTTATGGATAAATTTCATGAATTGACCACATGTGATGAGGCTAGCAGTACTACACTTGAAGCTGCAAATCATATTATCACTCGCCATCAAAAATTCTATGATGAATTGCTCAGGGATAAAACGAGATTGGTTGAAGCTACCAAGACAACTGTGATTGCATTCTTTGATAGTAAAGGAGATTTGAAAGATGCCACTAGGTGGAGGAATGAATGTGATACAGTGCTGAAGGAAATCATGAAGACATCTTCTGCAGAGGATACAACATTAGAAGAAGTGAGTGAGCAAAATGAGGAAATGATCAGGATGGAAATCACGATCCGAAATGCTGTTGAAGATGCGGATACTTTTAACTGCCAACATTATTTGGATTACCTTGCTATGACTCACTTATGGTTAACTAGAGCTTAATTGTTCTCTATCTTTGTTTATATTTTTTGTTTTCTCCTATTTTCGAAGGGACGCATCCTTTCATATTCTCAATGTATAAATGTCCATTTTGAAAGCAATGTAAAGAGAGCGAAGTAGAATTAGATAGAAAATAGAGAAAATACAACAAGACACAATTTTTTGTAAAAGAAGATGAGACTGGAAGCATATGTAAATCCTAGAGATATCAATGAAAATTTAATATGATGGCACGATATTTTCTGGTATCAGTTGTTTATGATATTTATTGAAGGGTATTATTGAAGTTGTCTCCTTATTGATGTTTTCTGGTTATTTGAATTAGTGTAAACAAGTTTTACATAGTTCATCGATGCACATTTGTTGTACTTGTATGATCAGTTAATTGTCTCTTTCCAGTAAAGATTAAATTCTTTTAATTGATCATAGTAATTAGGGAATATCAATTGGATTATTACGAAGAACTCAGTAATCACAATATTGCATGTTTATACAAGTTATAAACCAGATAAAATGCTAAACAAATTGAATGTCTGCTAGAAGAAATAGACGTGCTTTAGATTTTCTTGACTCCGTAAACCCTATAAGGCACTGGTCTTTCGTTTTCATTTTGTAGTTTCATTCACATTTCTACACCTATTAGTTTTTAGTTTCTTGGATATTGATATACAATTTATACCAAATCTGTTTTATTTTGTCCATCTAAAATTTGCCAATGTGGACAAATTAGGGCATTAGGAAAAGATTAAAAGTCAAGTCTGCCCGATTCAATTAGGTACACCCACCTAGGTCTTGTAGCACCTAAAGAGTAGAAGGTTGAGTTTCCTTAACCTTGTCTGTTACCCTAAAGCGTATCAAGAGATTGGCATCCTATTGAGGCATCTTGCTTGCATTTTTGAGAGCTAACACAAGGCACAATCCGAGATGGATCAGGAGATAGGCCGGCAGAGACAGTTAGAGAGTGCAGCGTCCTCGTCCTGGGGCCAATCAATCGATATCCAAGATTATAGGGATGCTATTAGAGAGGTCGAGTATTATCGGCATAATTAGCGACAGGTAGTACCATCAGACTGCAGAGTGCCATACTTTTCCCAACAGATAGGGAGGCGACCGGCAGAGGCACATGGTGAGAGACATGACAAGGAGGGTAGCAACCAGCAGGGCCCGCCTCCCTTTTGATCACAGGATAGTTTGCTTCATTTTTGATATACGGGCTGCAATATTTTGGCCTTATTGTATTATGTACTCGATGTACACTTGATCCGATTTGTATCATAACAGTATTTTTTGATGATATATATGAGATGATTCGTCCTTTTATGATATGTATGGTGCACATGTATGATGCTTATGAGATGTTATGGGATGTTTTCTATTCTTATGCTTTATGTTATGCAACATATGTAATGGATGTATTTCTTTTTCTTTTATGGATGTAATGCATATTAATGATGGTAATGGATGCAAATGATTATGTATGGTGTAATGTTGTCTTAAGATGTTTAGAATAAAAAAATTATATTATTCCTTAAGATAATTATATAATGCCATCTATTTTAATGTTGATGATTATGTGGATGCAGGGTGTTTCAATCCTTTTTTCAATCCTTTTTTTTGATTTTTTATTTTTTTTGTTGTCACCAAGATGCCTGTTTGCCTGGTTTTTATCAAGGTAACCATTTTTTTAGGACTTTTTCTAATTTTTTTTTGTATTTTATGTTTCTATACCTTGCTGGATTTAGGCATAAAACTTTTTGAGGTGCAAACTATGCATGGGCTCCTGCAAGGGTTCACCTTCCGATGTTGATAACTGATATGCCCCTGATTTGTAACTCACGGTGATGATGAAAGGTACCAGCCAGTTAGGCTCAAACTTTCCTTTTGTATCAAGGTTTGGCAAATTCTTTCGGTTCTCTTTCAGCACAAGGTCACCAACTTGGAAAATTTCTTGCCTGATCTTCTTGTTGTAGCTCCATTTCAGGCGATTCTGGTAGACCTGTAGATGATTCAAGGAATCCATGCACCGTTCATCTAGTAATTCTAGCTCATTCAGTCTTGAAACCCTATACTCCTCATCTATGATGAGGTTTTGCTGTGATATCCTTAGTGATGGGAGCTCGATCTCAATAGGGAGAAAGGCTTCTAATCCGTAAATCAGGGAGAATGGGGTGGCGCCTATTAGCGTGCGGATGCTGGTGCGATAGGCCCATAAGGCTGGATTTAGTTGTAGATGTCAGTCATGACCAGAGTCATTGACTATTTTTTTGAGGATTTTCAGAATGGTTTTATTTGTAGCTTCTGCTTGGCCATTGCCTTATGGATAGTATGGGGTGGAAAAGCGGTGCTGGATTTTGAATTTTTCACACAAATCATGAACATACTGATTTTTGAAGGGTGTCCCATTATCAAAGATAATGGATTGGGGAACACCATATCAGAAAATGAGGTAGTTCAGGATGAACTTGGATATTTGTTTTCCCGTGATATAGGTCATGGGAATTGCTTCGACACACTTTGTGAAATATTTAGTGGCGATGATAATGAACTTGTGGCCATTGGATGAGGTGGGTGAGATTTTACCAATGAGATCAAGCCCCCACTGTGAAAAGGGCCAAGGTGTAACAATGGGATGTAGTTCTTGACCTGGTGCATGAATAAGGTCTCCATGTTGTTGGCATTGCAAACACCTTCTGACAAAGTTGTGTGCCTCTCTCTCCATTGTCGGCCAGTAGTACCTAGTTCTCAGCAACTTCTTAGCCAAGGTCATACCACTCGAGTGCGGACCGCACATGCCATTGTGTACCTCAGTTAGAGCATTCAAGGCCTCCTCAAGTTTTAAACAATGTAGCAAAGTTCCATTGATACTTCTACGGAAGAGGGTCTCTCCTAGGATGACAAATCGTGAAGACTTTTTGACAAAGGTTCGCTTTAGGTTTGGGGTGATGTCAGTGGGGAGGATTCCTAACCTTAGGTAGGTGTATATGTCATGATACCAAAGATCACTGGGACCAATGAGTTCACATGTGTATTCTGACTCTCGTACCTCGAAGGTGGGTATGAGAAGCTGCTTTACTAGGAATTCGTGTTTTGAGACATTGCGAGGAATATGTAGTAAGGATCCGATGGTTTCTATTGCATCGGCTGCTCTGTTGTTTGTCCTTGGTATCTACTCAAAGGTGATGTCGATGAATGATTCCTTGAGACTTTCTACCACCTTTTTGTATCGTGCAAGCTTATCATCCTTCATTTGGTATTCACCGTTGACTTGGTTGATGATAAGTTGCGAGTCCCCATAGACTTTTGATGCCATGATTTGCCACTGTGCTACAATTTTGAGGCCTATGGTTAAAGCCTCATACTCGGCGATGTTGTTAGTGCATGGGAATGCCAAATTGTAAGATCTTGGTATGCAATCTCCTTGTGGGGTGATAAAGAACACACTGGCTCCTGATCCATGTTGTGTGTGGGAACCGTCAAAGTATAGCTTCTAGTGATCAACTATGTTGATATTGAAGATAGACTCATCTGGAAATTCTGATATGAGCGGGTTCTTAGCATAGATGGGAGCTTCTACTAGCTGATCTGCAATGACCTATCCCTTGAGTGCCTTTCACTCTACATACTCAATATCGTGTTCGGATAGTATCATTACCCACTTAGTCATTCTGCCTGTAAGCATTGCTTTTGATAATTGATATTTTAGAGGGTCTATCTTGGCAATCAGCTTGATTTGATGAGCTACCATGTAGTGTCTGAATTTCTGAGCTGCAAATACTAGTGCTAGGCAAGCCTTTTCTATTGATGTGTAATTGAGCTCGTGTCCAACCATTGTTCTTCTGATATAGTAGATTTCCCACTCGATTCCATTGTCATCATGTTGGGCTAAAAGGGCACCAAGGGCGGCTGTTGTTGCTGAGATGTATAGGATTAATGGTTTCCCGACAATTGGTGGCATCAACATAGGCGGTGTAAGTAGATATTATTTTATTTTACTAAATGCTTGCTCGCATTTGTTGTCCCATTTGAATGCTACTCCCTTATGGAGCAGGTGTGAATAGGCGATCTATTTATCTGCTATTTGTGCTATGAATCTCCAGATGGACTGGAGTCTACCTTGTAATCCTCTGAGTTGCTTTAATGTTCTTGGTGCTTCCATTTCAAGGATTGCTTTTACCTTTGCATGGTACACCTCTATCCCTCTCATCGAAACTATGTATCCCAACAGCTTTCCTGATTGTACCCCAAAGACACACTTCTTTGGGTTGAGTCTGATCTTGTATTGTTCTAGTCTATCAAAGATTGCACTTAGAGTTGCTATGTGACCCTGGCTCTTCTTTGATTTGGCCAATATGTCATCGATATAATCTTCAACTATTTTATAGATCATGTCATGGAAGATTAGTGTCATGGCTCTTTGATATGTAGCTCCTACATTTTTCAACCCAAATGGCATCACATTCCAGCAGTAAGTTCCCCAAGGACATGTAAAGGCTATTTTATGTTGGTCCTCCTTTGCTATCGTTATCTGATTATACCTTGAGAAACCGTCCATTAGGGACAGCATCTCATGTCCGGCCGTTATGTCCACTATCATGTCAATGGTGGGTAGTGGAAAATCATCCTTGGGACATGCTTTGTTTAGGTCTTTGAAATTTGTGTAGATGTGGATGCCCCCTTTCAGTTTTGAGATAGGTGCAAGATTTGATGCCCATTTTGGATAGTCGATCGGGCGTATGAAGCCAACGTCCAAAAATTTTTGTAGCTCAATTTTGACGAGCAAGGCTATTTGTGGGTGCATCTTCCTTAGTTTTTGTCTGACTGGTTTTGCTCTGGGGTAAATAGCCAAATGATGAACCACTACTTTAGGATCCAAACCTGGTATGTCAGCATAGGTCCATGCAAAATTTAGCTTTCTTTCTTTTAGGAATGCTACCAACAGTTCATGTTCTTCTACCAGGAGGAACTTTGCGTAGAAGGTGATTTGTGGTTCTGATTCTGTTCCTAAGTTGACCAAGTTGCATTATTCTGCCAGTACTGCTGATTTCTCTTGATGTAGAACAGTAGGGGGGAGATTGAATCCTTCATCCTCTGGCACCTCAGAGAGGTTTTCACAATTGGATGCATCCTTTATTTTTACTATTTTATGGTTAGAGAGTGCCACAGTGAGGTTTTCACTCAATAACTACGAGCTTAGTCTTGATATTTTCCTTTTGCGACTGAAGGACTTAATCGTCTCCCCATAGTATGCTTGGGTGTCCAATGTGATGTTGAATCTTGCCTTGTGATCCCCACACAGGATTTTATCCCTTAGTCCCATAAATTCTGAAAGCGCCCCATCATTTTCGAACGAGTCTAGAATCGATGGTCCCCGTTGGTCATGATCGATGAGTTGGGGGTGTACTAAGGTGATTCAGTGGGTTGGTTGGTTTGACTCAGCTGTAGAGGCACTTATCATTAACAAGGTGGAATCCTCGAAAAGCCTAGGGAGACCTGCTATGGTATCATCATCGTCACTACTAGGACAAACATTAGTGACGTCAAAGGTGTAATTATCGAGTGGGATACCTCAGCAAATGGGTGGTCTAGGAGTGGTTGTTGTTACCTGAGGAGAGGACCTAGCTTCTCTTCTAGGAGTACCTCTGCCATGTACGGTTATACTCGAAGGAGTATACCCAAGGCCAAGGTTCTGTATTCTTCTTTCTACAATGATGGGCTCCAATCATCCATCACTGTTTCTTCCTAGGCTCTTGTTCCTATTATAGCCCATACTAATCATCATTTGCAGTCCTTTGCTAGTTTCATCCATGGGTAGGTTAGGAGTGGGTCTTTCATCTTGGTATACTGTATTTGTGATGTCCTCTTCATCCAGATTCTCCCGACTAAGATCCCCCCAATGGTGGAATCCAGAGGGTTCTGCTCTAACAATTTGGATAGGTGTTTGAACTGGCTGGGGTGTCCACGCGACCTAGGAGATTGTGGTAACTCTCCTACAACAAAATCATTTCTTTTCATTCTATAATCATCACATCCATTGTCCTGGATCATGTTCTTAATCTCAGATATGTCGAGGATGGCGGGTGTCTCTATCACAGAAGTGGAGGTGAGATTGGTTGGGTCTATGTATGAAGTAGATGGTCCTTCATCATTTTTAGGTACTTGGGGGATCTTATAAAACTTGGCTTCCAACTTTTTGCAATAGGCAAAGGGTTTGGGATCCCCATATATAGTGACCTCCTCATTTTGATGTGAGAAATTGATGCATTGCTGGTAAGTCGAGGCCACTGCTTTCATTCCATGTATCCATGGGCATCCTAGGAGGATGTTGTAGGTAGGTCAAGGTCGAGGACTTGACAGGTGGTTTCCATAGTTGTCGGCCCCACTTGGATGGGGATTTTGATAGTGCCCTGAGACACTCTTTCTTGGTCATCATACACCCTTATTGTGATGATTTTGTTCTTATTGATGGAATCCTTGTCGAATCCCAATTTCTTTATGAGTTTTAGAGAACAAATATTAAGGCTCGCACCTCCATCTACTAGGACTCATTTGACTTTCTTTTTGTGGATTAGGACTTGGAGGTGGAGTGCACGATTATGAGATGGCTGTGGAGGGAAATCTTGATCCGAAAATGTAATGAGATTTGGGGTAACAATGTTACCCACCATAGCCTAAAATTGCTCTGTGTCAAGGGTGGCAACAATGGTAGACGTAGCTAGTGCTTCGTCAAGGATCTTCCTATGGGCAACAAAGATTTTTAATAGTTCCATGATGGAGATTTGGGCGGGTGTTCTTTTCAGCTGGTCTATGACATTGTAATAATAGGGGATGGCCTTTGTATTGGAAATGGGGGTCTTAGCAGGTGCCCCAACGATGGTAGCCTTTCCGCCTTGTGTGGTGACTCCACAGTCATTGTTGGCTCCCTTGATATTTATGACAGTGATAATTTTATCGATGCATCCAACTATCTCCTCGTATACTAGATTAGAACTAGAATACTTTTGCTTGCCCTTATTATTCCCTTGGTTATGATTCGGCATTGGATTCGTGTATATTTTCAAGTCTTGATTTCTGGTCGACTGCTCGATGTTGATGACCTTACCTCAATGAGGTCTTGGATGATGTTTTTGAGTCTCATGCAATTGGCAGTGGTGTGTCCTTTGAATTTGTGATAGTCATAAAGGAGGTTCTCATTATACCATGGTGGCTTGGTCATAGGTTCCATGTACTACTCGGAGTTAGAGATTTTGATTAGATTCTCTTTGACTAGCTTTTTCATTATGGACTCAATTGATTCACCAAGAGCTGTGAATTTCCACTTGGGAGGATATTTGTTGCAGGGAGGTGGTCCTCCTTGATTTCCCACATTATTGATTTAATTGGTGGAAGATGGTTGTGGTTGTGCTACTACCGCATTAGTCTACACATTGTTGTGATTATGATTTTGTGGTTGATGATGGTTTTGGGTATTCTGCTTAGGGGCACTGATGATCACTTTAGCATCGACCACACCGTTGTTCGTGATATTTTTATTCCTTGACCATGTTCAAGGTTTATCATTGTAGTTGTTAGATGGGTAGTTATCCTACGGTGGAGTGAATTTTGGTGCGCCTCCTCGTGCGGTAAGGGCTCTTTTGATGTTGAGCGCCTTTGGAATCAGATGATTGTAAGATGTGATGCACTGCATTTTTAGGTAGAATGCTAAGTTTTCATCTAGATTGGCTATGATGGTGCAAAATTGTTGTTCTTCTGGCATGGTCCACTTGCTCTGATTGGCCTTCGATCACCATCTTTGCAAGAAGGATGCGAATAGCTCTCCTTTTCCTTGTTTAAGCGCTGATAGTTCTTCCAAACTAACATCCGCACCCATGTTGAAAGCATATTTTTTAAGGAAAGCCTCCACTATTACCTCGAATATTTTAATGCCCATGGGTAGGTGAGAAAAACATTCCATAGTTGGACCAGTTAGGCTACGAGGGAAGAGTCGCATTAGGTATGTGTCATCAAATGCAACCTCCATCCAGTGCACCTGAAATTCCTTGATGTGGTTTTCAGGGTTACCCGTTCCATTGTACTTGTCAAATTTGAGGATCTTGAATCCATTTGGGAATGGTATCATGGTGAGGCTTCTATCAAAAGGGTAAGGGCATAAGTTCCCTGGTGTCCTTGTGGTTTTTCCTGCTTGTAAGTCCAACACTTGTTGCGAGAGTAGTTTGATTTGTGTTGCGACATCCTTACTTGGATCGGGAGGTGGGATGAATGAGTGGTGAGGTGTTGGAGGTGTTTGATGGGTGGGGAGAGTACTAGTCGGCATTTTTTGTGAGCTTGGTTGTGTGTTCAAAGGCTGATGGTATGCTTGCATTTGCATCAACAACGCTTGTTGTTGATCTTGTTGCTGCTGTTCCAACAATGCTTGTTGTTGGTCCATCTGTTGTTGTTCCCATGAAGCCTGTTGTTGATCAATCTATTGTTGAGCTAGTAAAGCTTGCTATTGTGCCAACAAAGCTTGTTGTTGGTCGAGTTGCTATTGTGCCAACAAAGCGTGTTGTTTAGCTTGTTGTTACGCCTAAAAGTCTTGCAGGGCTTGTTGGTAGGCTTGTAGATGAATCGCTTGCAATTGCACTTGGTATTGTGCTTGTGCTTGTTGTTGGGCTTGCACTTGGGCTTGAGCTTGATCTTGTGCTTAGGCTTACGCTTGAGCTAAAGCTTGAGCTTGTTCTTGGGCTTGGGCTTGCGCTTGTGCTTGGTCTTGGGCTTGTGCTTGGGCTAGAGCTTGCGCTTGGGCTTGAGCTTGCACTTGCTGCTTTTGCTGGAGTACTCTTTGTTGGTTGGCGTTTTTAAGGGTTTTGATTAGCGTGGTGAATGAGTTTATCGTATTGGATTTTGGTGGGATTGGTGGTGGAACAAGAATCATGCCAATCATTGTGACCGGTGGTGGGATTGTGGTAGTAATTGGGATTTGGGTTGTTGGAGGGGTGGTTGAGAAGATTGGTCCTTGAGATGGTATGCTTTGGGATATTTGAGGACCAATTATGGTGGTGGCTTGAATGGTTGCCACTTGTTGTTGTGATGATGTGGGCGAGAAGAGGGAATTGGGCATGATGCTTAGATTGCTAGGTTCCGAGAAACCATCGATGTTGAGAGGAGGAAAACCCAATCCAAGAGGTGACGTGGTGGTAAATGAAAATGGGGGAAGAGGTGGAATGTTACCTTGAAAAAAAGTATTTGAAACGTCAGTTGTTTCAAACAAGCTTCCTTCTTCAAGTGGTAGAGAAGTTTGTATGTTTGTTTGGCCAACTAGTGTTGCACGGAATGAAGATGAGCCCACGTGGTTATGGAAGGTGAGCGGGACATATGGGTGGGATGGATTTTCTGGAATAGACGTGACCGGCATGGTGGTGATGGTTGCTTCTTTATTAGCCACAAGGTGATGCCTTTGTAATTCTTGGAACATGGCACTCCCCTTGTTCACATTCGGCGAGGATGGTGTGATGCTCGATGTGGTGTAAGGTATTTCTTGATTGACATTTGACATTGGGGATGCACTTGGAATAGACACATATGTAGTAGTGCTTGTGTCAAGGTTGGGAGGGAACTGGACCCCTCCTTTTGCTAGTGTATTTAGGTATTTGAACATAGCACTGACAATTTTGTGGTTCTCTGGATTTTGAACCACCTTCATGATTTCGGTTTGTGTCATCCCCATGTCCTCTTTCATGATGTCCTCTTGATGACTCTCCTCTTGAGGATTTTGTGATGATAAGGGAGAGTTGCTTGATCCTGCTAGGTTCACTTCAGGGTTTAACTGACTCATGTCCATAGAAGTTGGTATTTCTTTGATATTCTCCATGTCCTCCTTGTATTGAGATCTTGTTTGGACCATAAAAAATAGGGATTTGTTCGATCCTAACCTTTTAGGCCCAAAAGAGAAGAATTAGGGAAGCTAAAAGATCAAAGATGGTGGTAATGGTGATGGGTTAAATGGATGGGATGAGTGAGTGAAATTTTTTTTGAAGAACTCTTGAAAGTATATGCTAAACTTGTATGGGATTTTGAATTGATTGTGATAATTTGACTAGATGTGTTAAGTCAAACAAGATTGTTGTGAAGTTGTATTCCCTAGGAAGTTGCGTTATCTTAGGGGAACTTGCACAAATGGATGAATTGGCTAAGTGTGTTAAGCCAATGTAATTGTGAACTAATAGACTTTAGGAAGTTGTGTTATCCTAAAGGTAAATTTGTCCAAAGGTTGAGACTATTTTTGCTAGGCGTGTTAAGCCAAGATAGGGGATGTTGATTTAGCCCTTTAAGTTTAGCGTGATGATTATTTCTAGAGTTCACAAAAGGTTTTGATGTTGAAATGAGATTTGGTTGATGGAGGAATGAATGAGAATGACAACTTTGATCTTGAACCTTATCCTAGACATGACTCTCTCTACAAAACCTCGGTATTGAAGAACATGCTAGACTTCCTATGGGAGAAAAGCAAACCTTTCAAAAAGTTTGGGATTTTGTTGACAATAAAATGCATACAATGTAGGATTATTCCTTGAGGCCTTTTTGTAAAATTTGTATACAAGTCTTTCCCTTACTTGAAGGAGCATCTCAAGGCATTGCTCACAGATTTTTAGACTAACTTTCTTGAACTTTGGCTTTGGGATTTTGATCTTGCGGGAAATAATTGGAAACAACACACATGAAGTTCAATTTGTCTTTTTCTCTTGGTTTAATAAAATTATTTTTATCGAAGACACTTGCATGCTTAGGTTTCAAACTATATGTCTAGTGTCCCACTTTCTTTCTCATCCCACAAGGTCCATTGTGTGGAAATCGAGGAAAATAGGGAAAAAGTTCCTTATGTTTACCTTGTTGAAAACAAATGACGGTAGAATTTGTGCACTTAGAAACCTCTAGGAATATGATCCCTAGGGAAAGCAAGAGTGTCCAAATTCATCAAGAGGTATTTGTTTCCCACAAGGTGTTTGAAATTTTAAAGGTCTTTGTGAATGTTTGTTTTCAAATGTTTTCAAGATCAAGCAATGTATTTCTTCCAAGCACTTTTACAGTCCTAGGATGATGAGGCAATATTTTGTTGGGTTCCCACTTGGATAAATCCAGCTGTGCATATCTTTTATGAATGGCTAAATGATTGACCACACTGGCTCCCCTCCATGACACTCACTTATTTGGGTCAGCCAAGCATTATTACCCATGAATCTCCCATGGCATACTTTCCATTTCCACAACAAGACTGCATGTATAATGTGGGGTGGCTTCAAAGGACATGATCTTTTGCACCAACAAGATAGACAAGGTTTTAGCCTTTTTCTAAACAAGGGGTTCTAATTCAGGCATTCCGTTCATGGGGGATTATCCAACATCGGCGAAAGTCCATTGTTGTCCATCTCGTTGAAATAATCCTCGTGATTCTTGAACTTTCCTCAAGAATCCACACTTATATACCGGTTGGAAGTCGCTTGGCTTTAGCATGTTCCCGATTGGGTCATTCCCTTGGGTGATTACTTTTTCCCGCAAGGCAGGCCCTCTAAGATAAACAAAAGTGAGCTAACATATCCCGTCGTTTACACAACCTTTGTTGAAAAACAAAGGGGAAAACCTTCATAATATGTCATGCTCACACTCACATGTTTTGTTCAATTTTAAGTGCCCAAATTGAAATGGGGAGGCAATCTTTTTAACAACCTAATATTACCAAAATGTTTTTGATTCTCAAGATCACAATGAAGCGCGAGAGAAGTGCATACACATTTTAGATAATATTAATTTGTACAAAAGATTGCACAACATGGAAAACATTTGTTTATTTTAAACCTAAAAGCAATGATGACTTCTTTTTAAGCACCAAATGAAGTGTGAGTTTGCCTTGTTCAATTGTTTCCTTTTAAACAAAATCTAGTGTGTTTGCCTAAAGTTCTTTTTAGCCCCTTGGCAACTTTTGAAAGGAAATTTGATTTTACTAATTTTAGAACCCAAAGTAAAACTAGTGTCCTAAAATCAATGAACTTATCAAATCCTTTATAGAGTGTTAAAAAACACTTTGTAGAAAAATAAGCATGGTGCCATATATAAAAAAAAAAAAGAAAGTTTGTTCTTTTTAAACCCAAAGTAAAATTAGTTTTCCTAAGGCCAAAGATATTTAACAAACTTTCTTAAGGAGTGTTAAAGAACACTTTTAGTGTTTAGGAACACTTTGGTTTTGTGAACATGGTATCATAATAAACTTCTTTCTTTGCTTTTCCTCTTCTCCAACCTGCAAAATGACAGAAAACCAGAGAACAATAATATAGCAAACAAAGTTAGTGCTCAAAAATTAAAAAATGTGTTCAAATTTTAGAACAGACTATTTCTCGTTGCGGAGTTTAGCAGGTGCGATGTTGTTTAGCGAGTGTGGTGTTGTTTAGAAAATAGGTGGTGCCATACAGTGTCACGTGATCGACTATATGCAGTGCTCTACAGAAACAGAGACTGCAGGTGCGGTGGACTTTGGCACGCGGTGGACTTTGAAAGTAGCGAAAGTTGGCAAATTTTCAAATTTCAAACGTGGGAAGCAATTACGGTGCTATATGGTGTTGCGAGTTTCTAGGGGTGCGGTGCAATACAATGCCACATATGAGTTAGCGGTGCAATACATGACCGCCTGAACTACCTGTGGTGCAGTTTCTTGTATGTGAGAAAAAAATGTGAAAAAACCACGAAAATTTTTAAAAAAAAGTGATAAATCTTGAGATTGCCCTCCTTCTAGCACCAAAATGTGAACCCCTAAACTTGAAAATGCACAAAGATGACAAAAATTGTTAGTGTTAGATCAAAATGCATGCAAATATGAGAGATTCCCCATGAAATCCACCTATTTAAACTAGTATTAGGAAATGAAGAACAAAACTTAAATAATATGAAAGTAAATCCTAATCTAGCCAATAGAATGATGATCTTATGGGGGAATTGGTGCCAATGATATGTTGCAATTGGCCCTTTCCCAATTCCTAAGTAGCAATGATATGTGAATCTTGAAATGGTCAAATCTCCAAAGAGATTTGAGCATAACCTTGGGGAAAATGTGAAAATATGAGGAATGTATGGCTGAAATGAGCAAAATTAGTTCTCAATTGTAGAGAGTAACTTTGCATATGAATTGTGGATGAAGATTGAGGAGAAGAGTCTCCAATTTATAGATTTCTATTTGGAAGAAGTGAGCAAGATTAAGCAATGTGGGACAAAAGATAATCTAATGGCATTGTGCCACATGTCCACATGTGATTGGATGACGAATGAGCACATTTTGGCCAATGTGCATGATAAATGCATAAATTTGAATTTGAAATGGTGAGTTGACTTGTTGAAGGGGGAAGAGAAGTGAAGTAAATGTCACTTGGCTCAAGGTCAAGGACATGTAAGAGGCATTGAATGCCTTGTTGGAAGGACCAAGTCCATTTGGCCTTTTGAATTCAAATGAGGGAATATTCCCTTCTGATGCTTTGTGAGGGAAAATAGATGAATTAATAAATCAGAGTATTTGATTTATTGTGCAACTTGCATTCTCTAGAGAATTTTAGTGAGAGGGATTAAGTTAATCATGGATTTGATTAATTTAATGAAGAATTAGGTGATGTGACAATTTTAGACTTAGATTTATGAATTAATTTAAGTCAAGAATTGAGAGGAAATGATTTATCAAATAAATGATTTGATTTATTTAATCAAGAAGGAACATGTTAGATTAAATCAAATAAGGTTTAATTTATTTAATTTAATAAGAAGATTTTAGAGATTTTAATTAAATAAAATGATTTATTTAATTAAATAGATATGCAATGGTTAATTAAATTAATTGATTAATTTAATCATCGAGAGAGGAAGACTTAATCCAATAAATAGTGATTTATTGAATTAAGGGATCGAATTACAATGAAATGTTGAGAATATGATTTAGGAGGAAATGTTGTTAGTAATCGGGATCAGGTGTGCTGAAACAAACTTGTACATTTTCCATGTCTATAGGATAAAATGACAAAATGAAATAAATTAACCTTTTATTTAATTTAGAGAGGAATTGGGGTAAGGTATTTGATTAATTAATTAAATACCTTAGGGGGCATTAGGTTGAAGTGAAATATTAACCAAACAATTATTTATTTGATTAATGTGACTTAAGAGATGCGAAATAGAGGAATGTGAGGGTGAATTTGACCATATGGAAGTGGTCAAATTCAGGTCTCTACAACAACATAGTTCGACTGGACTTGGACTGACATGACTGACTTTGATTCTATTTCCAAGATTTTTTAAAGTTATTTGGATGTTTTTGGATTTTGAGGTTTTATGATTTTTTTGTCCTTTTGAGAATATTTAATTTTTTAAAATTTTTGAGAATATTTGACTTTTTTGTCTTTTGATGTTTTATGATTCTTTTGTCTTTTTTATTTAATGACCTCCAATAGCAAGTGTAAGATCTAATAATGATGTAGGTTAAGTATTTTCCCCTAGTTGAGTATAAGACCACTTTATTAGGGGTGAAATGGAATGAGATAGGAATTATGGAAGGCCAAAAGGAAACATGATGTCAATCGTTCGAGGCTTACGGAAAGGCCAACTAGTCATTATTATGGGTGGTATGGGATAGGCGAATGATGAAGAAAAGTCACATTGGAATGATGGTAGATGATGAAGCAATGTTAACTACACATGACACCTGTTTGCTAGGTTTTCACCATGGTACTTACCAAAAGTGCCACAGAAGTGGTTTTCACTATTGGATGAATTATTTCTCTTTACTATTTTCTTTATTTTTTTGGTGTTACCAAGACACCTGTTTGCCAAGTTTTCATAAGGTAACAATTTTTTTTTAAGTTTTTTTGATTAATATGGGACTTTTGGAAGTTATGTGTAGAACCTCTTCAAATTTAGACTGTTGATTGGTTCTAACAAGGATTCTCCTTCAGGAGTTGAGAGTTGATATTCTCTTGATCCAAATACTAATGTGACAATATAGGAACCCAACCAATTTTCATCAAAATTTATTGGCTTCTCTCGTTTTACTTGATTCTTAGTATTTTCCATCAAGACCAGGTCACCAATATCAAAATATTGATTCAATACTTTCTTATTGTAGCTTCGACTAAGACCATTCTGATATGCTTGAAGAAGATCCAATGCTCTTTGTCTCTATCCATTTAAAATTTCCAACTCATTTAACTGTGAGACTCAATATTCTTCATCATCAATATTCCCTTTCGTGGATACCCATATGGAAGGAAGTTCAACCTCAATAGGTAAGATAGCTTTGGAACCAAAGACTAGGGAATATGGAGTGGCATTGATGGGAGTGTGAATGATAGTGCAATAGGCCGATAAGGCAGGGCTAAGTTGGAGGTACCAATCATGACCAGCGTCATTAACAATCTTCTTAGGATTCTAAGGATCATTTTATTAGAAGCCTCGGCTTGGCCATTACCTTGTGGGTAGTGTGGAGTGGAGAAATGGTGTTGAATGTGGAATTTCTCACAAATTTGGTGGACTTATTAATTTTTGAATGGGCAATCATTATCGATAATGATGGATTGAGGAACACCATACTAAAAAATAATATAATTGAGGATAAACTTAGAGATTTGTTTGTCAGTAATATGTCATGTGAATAGCTTAAATCCATTTAGTGAAGTACTCGGTCATGGTGATAATGAATTTATGGCCATTAGAAGATGTGGGATGAATCTTACCTACGAGGTCGCGTCCCCATTAGGAAAAGGGCCATGGTGATGTTATTGGATGAAGTTTGTGTGTTAGCATGTGTATCAATTCTCCATAGATCTGACATTATCAACATTTCTTGACAAAATCACAAGAGTCTCATTCCATTGTAGGCCAATAGTAACCAAGTCTCATGATATTTCTAGCTAAGGTTGGACCACTAGAGTGAGCTCCACATATATCCTCATGCACCTCACATAAGGTTTTTTGTGCTTATTTAGTATCAATACATCACAACAGGGTATTGTCTAGGGCATGTCTATAAAGGGTGTCATCGATGATAGCATATTTGGAAGCCTTGGATGAATGTCTTACATTGATTGGTGGAAAGGTCAGGGGGGAAAATGTGGTCTTAGAGGTAGTCATATATATCTTGGTACCATGGGGAATTGGGACCCACAAGTTCACAAACCATCTTAGATTCTAAGATGTCAAAGATAGGGATCAACAGTTGTTCTACCAGAAACTAAAATTTAGGCACATTATTTGGTATGTCCAAGAGAGATCCAATTTTAGCCATAGCATCCATTGCTTTATTTTGAATACAGGGTATTCGATGAAAAAGGATTATATCAAAATACGGTCTGAAGTTGTCTACCACTCACTTATAGGGTGTGAGATTTTTGTCCTTGGTGTTATAGTCATCGTTGACTTATCTGATTACTAGTTGAGAATCACAATATACTTACAAATGCTTAATCTTCCATTTGATTACCACCTGAAGTCCTATAAGATGGGCTTCATATTTTGCTATGTTGTTTGTACATGGAAAGGAAATTCTAAATGACTTAGGAATTGTACTACCTTGAGGGGTGACAAATAGTATGTTTGCTCCTAAACCATGATTAGTGTGTGATCCATCAAAGTATAGTTTCCATGTTGTTTTTGTGTCCAAAGTGAAGATGGATTCATTTGGAAAATCAGAAACTAGTGGATGATCTACCTTAGTTGGTACATCTACAAGTTGGTCGGCAATAACTTGTCCTTTTATTCCTTTTCTTTAGACATACTAGATATCATATTCGCTAAGTATCATGACCCACTTAGTCAATTGTCCTTTCAATGCTACTTTACTAAGAAGATACTTCGAGGTATCTATCTTTGCAACCAACTTTGTTTGGTGGTTCATCATATAGTGTCTTAGTCATTGAGTAGAAAAGACTACCATAAGACAAGCACATTCTATTGGACTATAGTTTAGTTCATACCCAACCAAGGTGTGACTAATGTAGTATATGGCTCACACATGACCGTCATCATCATTTTGTGCAAGTAATGCCCCCAATACCGATGTTGTTGCTGAAATGTATAGGATGAGAGGTCTCCCATTAATAGGTGACATTAATATTGGTGGTGTAAGTAGATAATCCTTGATTTTTTGAAAAGCTTCTTCACACTTTTCTATCCATATAAACGGCACCCCCTTTTTGAGCAAGTGTTGAAAAGGATGAATCTTGTCAGCCAACTATGCTATGAATTTTCTAATGGATTCCAGTCATCCTTGAAGCACTTTCAGAGTTGACTTATATTGGTTGGTGGAGGCATATCCATTATTTGTTTGAATTTCATTGGATCTACTTTAATGCCTCATTTAGAAACTATATAACCTAAAAGTTTTCCTGATGTGACTCTAAACACACACTTTTAGGATTCAATATAACTTCTTATTCTTCAAATATTTTGAAAATCTTGTCTAAAACTCTCAAGTGGTCACTTTGAGTCAATGATTTAGCTATCAAGTTGTCTACCAATCTTCCATCAAAGTGCACATCATGTCATGAAAGATTGTTGTCATAGCTTGCTAATATGTTGCTCCTAGATTCTTGAGTCCAAAGGGCGTGATATTACAAAAATAAGTACCCCATGGACAATTGAAAGTTGTCTTATGTGGGTCTTCAGGTGCAATTTTGATTCAATTATATCCTCATAAGCCATCCATGAGGGACAACATCTCATATCCAATTGTCAAGTCCACGATTATGTCAATGTTTGGTAAAGGAAAGTCATCCTTAGGACATGCCTTGTTTAAATATTGAAAGTTTGTACAAATTTGGATGCCACCTATTGGTTTTTTCACTAGCACAAGGTTAGAAATCCACTCTACTTATTCAATTAATTTGATGAAGCTGATGTCTAATAATTTCTTCAATTCAGCTTCGACCAATAAAGCAATTTACGGATGCATTTTTTTGAGTTTTTGATCGATTGGTTTAGCATCTAGATGTAAGGGAAATTGGTGTAATATCAAGTCAGGGTCTAATCTAGGAATTTAAGTGTATTACTAGGAAAATTTGATCTATCTCTCTTCAAAGAAAGCCTAGAATTCTAGCTGGTTTGATTTTGTCAATGATGCAACAAAGTGGATTATTCTGGGATTGTCATCTATGTCGATGTTGATTTACATGGATTTCTCAATTAGCATTGGTGAATTCTCTTGGGTAAGGGGAATAATGTACAACCATCCATCCTTGGGTGCCTCAGAGAGGTTTTCACCCTCAGATACATCCTTTATTTTTACTTTTTCATGGTCTAAAGATGCCTTTCGATTTTCACCTCAAGACTCATCTTTTTTATTTTATTTTTATTTTTTTCTTTATTGCTTATACTTTTGTGACTAGAGGGGTGGACGAACTCCACAAAGTATGCCATGCAATCTAATTCAATGCTAAACCCAACCTTGTGATCACTAGTAGAGATTCCTTTGTGTAGTCCCATGAACTCAACAATTGCTTTGTGGTTCTCAAATGTGTCCAAGACAGGAGGTACTTGTGGGTCCCAATCAATGAGTTGGGGATAAACTAAGGGCATGCCATCATTATAAATTTCAAGGTTCAAGGTGGACAAGGTAAGGATTGAATTATTGACATGATTCCAAAAGGTTTTTATCCAATCTTCTCTTTTCTTGGGAATAGGTTGGTCGGGATTTGACATATTCTATGGTGGGTTGATTTTAAAGGTTTGTCTAAATTATTCTTTAGAGGTATGTTCTCTAGGCTCTCTAAATATTTCCTTAAGTTCATAGTCACTGGATGATTTATTAGAACCCCATTCATATTCATTTGAATCAGTCTCTATGTAGTCATTATCAAGCATGTCAGGTGGTTAAGAGGTATCGGATAATGAAAATGTCTTGATATCTTTAGAAGAATTTACTTCCTCTTGTAAAGGTGTCATGTTACTAGAAGCACCAATATTAATTGGATTGAACCCTAACCATAGGCCTTTTGGTCGTTTGGATACAAACAAAGGTTCAGTCATCCCATTTTTATTTAATCCAAGTCTATTGTGTCTATCCTATCCTTTGTCCTACATTATTTTGAAGCCTTTCTCTTACTATTCTATTGGTATTTGAGTGGGTGGAAGAGATTCTTCATTGCCTTCTTCATTATAAAGCCAGGAGGTCACATCCTCTTTGTTGATTGCCTCTTTACTTAGTTCCCCCCATTTGGTAAGTTTTTTTGAGGGAGGCAAGTGAATAGTGACCTTGAGATGCCTTTGATCTATTATTAGTGTTCCATATGACTTAGGATTAGTGAGGTTGCTTATGCAGCAAGACATATTTATGTGGTATTCTCCACAACCTTTGTCTTAGACCTCAACCTTAGGGTCAAGAGCTAGACATTTGAATGTGGATGCTTTTGATAGAGCATAAGGGTAAATTTAATGAGATGAGGTGGATGATGAAGCCTCTTGGTTGATTGGAACTTGTTGTTGGGGTGCCCCACATATATTGGTGCAATATTGGAATGGATCGGGATCACTAGCTATTATGATTTCAATGCCATTGTATGGGAATTTAAGGCATTGATGATATGTGGATGGGATAGCCTTCATAGCATGAATTCATTGTTGATCTAGGAGAGGGTTGTATGGGAGGTTGAGGTCCAAGACTTGGAAAGTGGTATCCATGAATATAGGACCAACTCTGATAGGTAATGTTATGACTCCTTTAGATGATTGTTCTTCATCATCATATGCCTTCAAGACAATTCTCTTAGCAGTTTCTACACATGCTTCTAAGAAGCCCAGCATCTTAACCAAATTTTAAGGTACAAATTTTCAACCTTGCTCCACCATCTACCAGGACTTGTCAAACTTTGGTTGTATGGACAAGGTCTTCAAGGTGTAAAAAGTCATTATAGTTTGTCTTTTCGGTTGAATAATCTTGTTCAAAAAATTGGCATAATGGGAATTTTTCAAATAGCCTGCCATCTCCTAGAAATGATTGACGTCAAGATCAGTGGGGATAGTTATGTTTTGCAAAGCTTTGTCAAGGATGGATTAGTGATCAAGTGATATACACAACAATTCTAAGATAGGGATTTGGGCAGGGGTCTTTTCCAATTGGTCAAGCAAGTTGTATTGAGGCTTTGAAGGTTTTTGTTGTGGTGGACGACCTTGAATGGTTACCTTGGTTTGATGAGTGTTGAAAACACATTTAGAAGGTGTTAGAACCAAAAATTTCCATTAAAATTCCAAGGGGTTTTTTTCATTTTGAACCTAATATTTTCACCATCTTTCTTATAAAAAATAATTCACCCCCTTTTACAATGCTAAGAAGGGATTTTACCCTTGTTTCACTACCTTATTTTTGGCCTATATTTCTCTCATATTTTTCCCCCCATTTGTTTTCACTATATTTCACTACCTTCTCATGAAAAAATTAACTTTACTGCCATCCAAAAATCCAAAATTGACTTATGAATTATACTGTTGCCATGTTTCTCATAGCATTCCCCTTTATACCACTTTACCATGGCCTTGCATAATAGGGGTGGTGGTATGGTGGTAGTAGCTAGGGGTGGTCATCATGCCCCTTACCATCACACCGCTGACAGTCATCTCAGGGCTTGCGATGATGCAGTGAACAAGTGATGGTTAAGCAAAGTCAGCCAGGTCACTATAAGCGGTAGTGAGAAACTGATGAAAGTGAGGATAGCGGCGAGGCTGGTGGTTTGCATGACAGTTACTGCGCAACCTCCAGGGGTCTAAACTGAAACCATCATGGTGCGGTAAGCAGCAAGGTACCAGAGGTGGCGGTCAACGGATAGGTACCGCATTACTGTAGACGGTTAGAGTTGAGACCGTAGTAGCGTGGTGGACAATCAACAAACGATAGAGGTAGCAGTCAATATAGTTACCGTGATATTGCAGATAGGCAAAATGAAGACAGTGGTAGTGCGGGTGGTGGTGAAGTCAACAATAAATGTTGAAGATCATGGTACCGCTCGTGGCTTAAATGAAGACTACAGTAGTGCGGTAAGTAAAGAGTTAAAGGCATAACAGTTAGTCACCGCGATACCATGGGGAGTATCTGGATAGTCCATGGTGGAGCGGTAAGGTAAAGAAAAGGGGCATGGAAAAATCAAACACCGCTGCACCATGGGAGGTCAAAGGGTTGACCACAGTAGAGCAATAAACTTAAAGGAAGTTGCGGAGACAATAAATATAAAGGAGGCAACATATAAAGTGAAATGCATGGAGTGGTAAGATATTAAAATAAAATTAAAAGCAAGACTATGTAAAAAATATTTAATTTATCGATAAGGCAACCCAATTAAATATTTTAAATTTTTGTCAGAGAATTGAAACGGTTTTACCAGAATGTGAATGGTTGCAACGCTTGGTATGAATTGTATAAATACTTTGTAAAATCAGTTGCAGAAGGGGGGATAGGTAGTTAGGGTAGTAGTTAGATTTTCCAAAAAATGGACTAGGAATGCAAATAATGTACAAAGCCTTTCCTGAAACAGAATCAATGGAGATAAATGTTTTTAATTGGTGATTTTATTTTTGGTGTTTATTTGTTGTGATGTATAAAATTCATATTCTTTATTTTGGTGGTCTCCAACTTGAGGTATTTTAATCATCTAAATCATCATATCAAGTATATCTCTTATTTATCAAAATGCACTCTCATTTTGTGTGATTTAATTAACTCGTGTCTGCAAGTCAGAATTAAAGTCTTTTAATAAGTCACAGTGATTTAAGGATTTCTTTTGGATTGTTGAAGTAGAACCTGATAAGAGAAACATCCCAGCACAATTTATGCAAGTCATAAATTTATTGAGGTTTTATGCCACTCATAGAATTTTCAAAGTGCCTAACAACTAGAGTTAAGCTAGAGTAGGAAACACACATAATTCATGATTTTTGACTCCATTGCCCATGTGGATAGAAGGCACTGATCTGGCTCAACCTAGAGATAAAATTTTATATCAAACAACTTATTCAAATCCTTTCTTTTGTGCAGTAGTAGGTATAGTTATAGTGATTTTGTCTATCCACTTCCATTTTCCATTGTGGGTAGATTGTTTCAACAGGAAATACATTTCAAAATCTGCATCATTCATATAGGTACACCCGCCTAGGTCTAGCAAAACCTGAAGAGCAGAAGGTACAATTGCATCAATTGGCCTTGTACGTTGGCCAAAAGCATTGTGAGAGCTTGGAAACCTCTCATGGTTCAAACCTGCATTTTTGAGAGCCAACAGGAGGTTTCTTAATGGTAATGGTGTTGACATATTCATCGATAGCTTGAATGTGATTTATGGTAGTGGTATGGTTATAGTCATATTTGACGTTAACGTAATTGGCTGAATTATTATTGGTCTTATTGCTTGAATTGGATGCCTTTCCTTTTCCATGGTCATGTAAAGGATTGATAAACACTTTATGGTCACTATGTGAAGATTGTTGTTGTTGTCTATTAACTCCAATAGTTCGATTTTCAACAAGGTCTTGTATGATGTTTTACAGTTGTCGGCACTATGTAGTGGAGTCTCCCTTACCTCGATGGTAATCACAAAAGGAATTTTCATCCCACCATGATGGTTTAAACTACCTAGAGGATCATATTATTTTACCTCGAGAAGTTGTATGGTCTTATGTTGCAGGAGTTTTTTGAGAACTGACTCAATCGACTCCCCTAAAGGAGTGTACTAATGTTTTGTTGGAAAATTCTTTGGATTCTTGTTTGTTGGGTGTTTTGGACCGCATTGGTAGTTTGGTCAAGCATTCTTGGTGCATTGTTGGATGTTTTAGACCCCCTAAGTGTGATGGTAGGGCCTCTATATATAGTCTTAGCATCGAAAACTCCAACATTAGTCACATTCTTGTTTCAAGCCCAATATTTTCTCTTCTTGATTGAGGTGTTTTGAGTGTTGGTAATTTTGTTGGGCATCTTGATTTCTCCTTTCCCAATTAAAGCCTTTTTAAGGATGATGCCTTTTCCCACTAAATCGACAAAGGAAGTTTAACATTGCACCCACAAATCATGCTTTAAGTTTGAGTTTAAGTTTTCAATGTGCATGACAGCTTTCTATTTCTTGGGTATCTCAATGGGACATTAACTATCCAAACCTCTCCATTGTTGGAAGAAGGTTACTAAATTTTCACCTTATTTTTGAGTGGTGTGGCATAGGGTGGAAATGGTAATTTCAATTCCAATGTTAAATGCAAAGTGATCCATAATTTTTTTGCTAGTTCTCCCTGTGTTCTTATGTCAGTTAGTAATCATGAGAACCACTCAAGTGTTATGCCTGTAAGAATTCTTGAGAAAAATCTCATTAGGTATGTAGGATCTTATGCAATGTTTATACAAGCCATGTAAAATTATCTTATGTGTTCAAGTGGACATCTCTTACCTTTGTACTTAGGTATGTTTGGTACAACACAGCCATGTGGGAAGGGTGATATGTATAGACTCTTGTCAAAAGGAAAAGGACATAAGTCCTAGGTAGAGTAAGTCCTTTTGTTGGACATTTGAATATTTTCCATCTATTATTGCAAGGTTGGAATTTGAGCTTGTAGGACATCTACTTGAGTCAACAATAGGTCTTGTGTATTTTGAAAGCTCATGTTGGTGTTTTCGAGTCAAATGTTGTGGGATGAGTTTTGATGTTGGGATATGAGTGTTATGAATTAGTTATATGTTATATGCATGAGCTTGTAAAAGTTTGACCATGTGGATTTTGGTTGCCATATTGGGGAAAAGTTCATTGGTTACCATATTGAATAAAGGGTCCTTGGTTGCTAATTTGTGTGTTTTGTAAAATGGAGCCTTGGGTATGTCCATGAGGAATATGTCCTGATTGTGATGTGATGATTTGTTGAGAAGCCCCTATGTTTGGTATGGAATTTGTTGTGTTGATAATAACTTAAGGATTCTTGGTTGTATTATTTATGTCAAATAAACTTGAGGATGATTCCCCTATGGTAAATTTCATGGGTTGTGTTGTGTTAAAGTTCATTCCCTGTGTCATGCCTTGTGTATTGCCTTGTGTGCCAAATAAAGAGGTGTGAATCATTGTTCTATCTTTTATAGTTCCTCCTAATGGCGTAGATGTATTAACATGTGAGATAGAGCTACTAGAGATAGTTGTATTATTTCCTTGAGTTTGGTTGATGGATGTGGAGGGTGCTCATAATGTATTAACATAAAAACTAGGAGGTAATGTGACACCTTTTGTCAATAGTTTGGCTAGGTAGCGTTGAAATTCATGTGCCAAAAATTCATCCACAAAAGAGGAAAATTCATGATCTTGTGTGGTGACCTCTATTTATTCTATGAAAATGTTTCCACTTTGGTCTCTAGTGAAAAATTTCTCCAATAAGGGGGTGAAAGCACAAATTTGTGTCACACTTTATAAAGGAAACGACCAATGCTAATCCAACTTTTAAACTTGAATCATTAAAAAGTGGCATATATGTTTTGAATTTTGGAATGATGTAAACTAGTAAAATATGTACTTTTTAGTATATTTTATGTTTGTATTTTACAAAAAAAAAAAATATTATTTAAAACTAGTTTTTAATAAATTAACACTATAATTTAGTTGTTGATAAAATATTGAAAAATGAAGTTACATGGGACATCAAACTTTTTATTATAAATTTTATTTTATTTTCTTTCAAATTTTTTGTGTGTATTTATAACTTGAAACTTCATGGATATATATTTTTTCCAATTTTGATAAATATATATTTTTAAATGAATATTAAAATGTGCATGAATCAAAAAAAAGTTGTTTCCATCAAACGTCAACTTTCATATTAAATATTTATCTAAAATGGAGATAACATTATACCATCTTGAAATAGATTCTTTTAGCTAGTGCATCATATTTTTTTCAATTTTTTAAAATAAGTTTTAGTATTTTTCTTTGACATGGTAATCAGTTCCTAATATTTTGTGTTAATAACCTACTTTTAATAAAAATAAAATATAAATAATAATTAAACTATTAAAATAAATATATTTTGAAAACTACACTTGTAGATCTACAAAAGGGTATTTTTATATTTAAAAAAAAAATTATTTACATTAGCAGGAGTTATTGAAACTTCAAGTTTTTCAAATAATTTTATTTTTTTGGTAAATTGGACTCAAAGTGGTGCTCCATTTATTTTTAGCCAACAATTTTAGTTGAAAAAGTTGTGGAAGTATATAACTTAGCTAGAATTAATTTTACTAGATCATATGTTTGACCAAAAATATTTTTAGTTAGAAATACTTAAATTCAGTTGTGTTGATAAGTTGGCTAAAAGTGTGACACAACTTTGTGCTTTTACCCTAGGATTTTTATGGTCTAGGTGCCCCTTGTGAGGAATTTGCAAATGGGTTGAAAAACTCATTTTCTTGTGGGAAAGCCATGCCTTTTCTTTTCCTTTGTGACCTAGTAATACCTATGCAAGGTGACTTTCTTTTTAATGAATGATGTCTAAGGATAATGTCATGAAAAGGAACCAAAGTGACAATAGTCAAATGTCAAGAGTGCCACACTGAGATCAAATCCTTGAGTAATGTTTAAGGTATGCCAAATGGAATGCAAGTTTGAAAGGATGGTAGGTGAAAATGGCCATATGACCTAAAATGATGACTAAAGATATGACTACTAAACACCTTATGGGAAAGTCAAAGCAAGGTTGCTTGACCAAACTAGGATAGCCAAAGTTAACAATCTAGTTTATCAAGACTTTAATGATGGTGATGACTAAATGAAAAGGTTTGACAAAGGTGGCCTAAAACTATCCTTGTGAGTTGAGGGCTAACCTAGATGAAAAAGGGACTAAAGTGATGAAGAGAGGGGTTGATTGAAGACAAATCTGATTTGGTCACTATGGACTAATCTCAATCTTGTTAAGTTTCCAAGACTAAGGTTCAGAGTAAGATAGAAGATTCCTTAATGTTTTTCCTTTGTTGGATGCAAGGTATGCAATGGTAAATAGATGGATGGAAAGTGAATAATAGTGTTGCAAGTCTGTGGTAAAAGTTTTAGGTTACGCTCAGGATCAATCAGAAAATGTCTATTTCAGTTTTCCTCAAGATTTTTGGTGATAGGAAATTGCATCATTTGAAGTCTCAATTGTGGTTTAGGACACTCACATCATTTTGGAAATTTTGATTGTGGTTTTATGTGTCACAGTTACGGTGAAGGATATTCAATTACGGTTTCTAGTGTATGTTGCTTAGTTTTGACTAAATTTTAAGGTACTTTGTGATGTTCCATTTTGGAAAACATAGAAAATAGTTTGAAAACACTTATATTTTGTTTGGTCTAAATTTTAAAAAAATTAAAATGTTTAAAATGTTTATATATGTAAAAAGACACTTGCAAACACTTCACAACCTAGGCTTCTCAAGAGATACCACTCACTAGATCCCCACTTGGATTTATCCAACCACTTAAACAAGGCGTACAAATAGAGACTTTGTGGCATTGGATCCCCCTTACACGACACTCACTTCTCAGGCTCACCAAATCTCAATGCCACCAAAGAGGAATTTCTACCTCTACACTTGAATAGTGAAGACATGGGGTGGCTTCAGAATGACTATTCTTTCTCTAACAAGTGAAAAAGTATTTTGGCCACTAAAACAATTCGTTTTTAGTAAGGGAATTTGTTCAAGGTTTCCATACATGCGGCAAGATTTTCTCAATATTATGGTCAATCAAGAGGCCTCCTAGTCCCTTCCTAAAATATTATTTTGACGTATCACATGGACACTAGGGGTGGCAATTGTCAGTATGACACATCCACACCTTGTTGCTTATGATTTTTTTCACCAAAACTTCTTTTATATAGTAGTTCAAAAGAGCTTAGCTTTAGCTTGTTACCATTTGGGTCATTCCCACCTTTTGAAGTAGGGTGGTAGGCCCTCTAAGGAAAATGTATACAAAAGAAAGGAAGTACATTATTTTTGATCTCCTAGATTGCACAAAGCACAAGGACAGAGCATACATAATGCCTTTGACTCACACTTGCATGGGGTTTATTTTAATTCCAAAACCAAATGTGTGGGTGATTATACAAAATGCCTAAAGATTTTTTTGATTCTCAAGATCACTAAGTGGTGTGACAAAAGAGCATACACATCTTGAAGAAATATACAAACCACAAGACAATAAAAAAACTTGTTCTTTTTAACCTTCAAACCAGTATGTGAAAAAGATACTTGATGTAAAGGTTAATTTTAGACCAATGAGTGAATATGCATGTTATTTTTAACCAATGAGTGAAATGAAAATTAAGGTAAATTTAAGCCCAACGATGTGTGAATGCAAGGTTAATTTTAATCCAATGAGTGAATGAAAATAAGACAAGAGAAATTTATTATCAATGTTTAAGCTTAATATCTCCTTTTCACCTATGTCACATGCTAGAAATCAACTGTCAATAACCAAAAAACCCCTAAGCTATGAAATGAAAAAGACTTAAACTAGATATTTTAAATGAAAATATAAAATGAAAGTGAATAGGAAATTGCATCATAGGAAACCACAATTGCGGCTCACGACCAGAGATGGTTGCATCTCAGGGACTGGAACTATGATGTTTTGAATATCGATTGTGTCACCGAATATACAATTGTAGTGTTTGTCAATAGCATTTGTGATGGATATATGGTGATTGTGTCGAGTGATAGCCAATTGCATCGCATAATTCTGGGCCTGTATAATAACATTTTTTTTATGAAATCCAAGTGACCTAATGACTGGTATGATATGCACTAGGGTTAGCCTAATGAGATGAAAAAAATAGAGGACCTAGATCTAATAGAAAAACCACAAAATTAGAAATATACAGATTAATCCCTAAAGCAAAGCAGTTACATCATTAAGCTTCACAGTTGTGGCTCTATGTAAAATGTGATTGCATCGATCCAGCTTGTGATTACATTGATTTGTACCTATAACCTACAAAACTGAAATTTCCATGTACAATTTTTGCAAATTTGTCATTTCACATCAGGTTCACTAATGTAATTAGGGCTAAAATATTAAGGTTAGGAAATAAAACATATAAATCAAACTCTAAAATACAATGCAGTACAAATAAGCATAAAGACACAAAACATAAAGCAATATTACCAAATCTTCATGCCACCATTGATTCACCTTCATTGCATTTCTCCATTCTTATTGAATATAATAATTTCCCTCGGATTTTTGAGTATGAAAAAAAGGCCTATGACAATGGCTAAGAAAATATTGAAGATTCTTAGTGTTTATAGATTCACTTGACTTGATGACTTGACTAGATGACTTGATTGCAAGAGGTCCAAGATGTCCAAAATGGCAATGACAAGGTCTTTCATATGAAAGACAAATTCAAATGAAGGGCTAAGATAAAATGGTTAATTTGACCTAAAGATCAACAACCAAGAATGAAATATGTAGTATGAAATAGGGTTAGGGAAAAATTAGGGAAAATGATAAGGATTGATGGTCAAGATTAAATTATAAATAACTTAATCAAGGGTGGAGGTTAATTGAGACATGGATAGATAAGGAATGACATAGATAAAGAGGTGAGAGGAAATTAAATAGTAAATATTATTTAATTTAGGTGGCCAATGAATAATTAAATAATTTAAAATAATTATTTAATTATAGAAGAATGTGACAAAGGGAAGCTTTTGAATCAAATAATGATTTGATTCAAAATTCAAGAGAGTGGACGAAATTAAATAAATAAAATTTATTTAATTTATGAGAGAAGAGACTAATGAATAATTAAATAATTAAAATAATTATTTAATTATAGTAGAATGCAGTATAAAAATTAAATAAATAAGAATTTATTTATTTTTAGAAAGAAAGGGACCTAATTAGTGATGTAATTAATCAAGGAGGAATAAAGATAGAAATGAATTTATTAAATAGCTTAAATTATTTAATTAAATAATTAAAATTATTTAATTATCAAAAACAAAAGGAGGAAATGATGGAGAATTTAGAACTTATAGGCCTAGGACAATTTTTAGTGTCTACAATTAGGAATGGAATGGATTATGACCATTGTGAGCGAATTCGATTGCATCTATTGAAGAACTTGAAAGATATGAAAGAGTTACTGGTAATTGGAAGGATAGAATGGACAAATTTAGAACCTATAGCTTATCAGATTAGGATATGTGTGATAAGTCTTGTTGGCTCAAATGCTTAAGAGGTTGCTCTTGCTGAATTCTTTGCAACATTTCAGTTGAAGATGAAAAAAAGATCAAGAATTATAGAAGATGTGATTGAGAAGTATTCTGGAAATATTAATTTCCTAGTTTCTATATATTTTTGGCATATGGAAGTAGTTGAATCTAGATTGGTGTGGATTTCTGAATTGGATAATGAAGTAACTAAGGATGAGATTGATAATTATGCAAAGGTGGTTCTGGAAATCCCTAAGAATCCCAATGTAGAATAAATATCTATGACTGAAGCCTCTGACAGTGCAACCAAAATAGGAAAGAAGAGAAAAGGTGTTGTCATCAAACAATAAATCTTAGAAGGAAGTGAATTTAAGAAAGTTCAACATGAGCATGAAAGCATAAAGTTTTATCTTGAAGTATTGAAAGAGTTGTAGAAAGTGATCCCTGATGCAAGCTTCAATTCATCTGTATCATTTGTGGAAAATATTAGGAATATGATTAACTCCTTGAAAAATTACATTACTGGACTAGAAGTACAGATTGGAGATAAGTCTAAAAAAGAAAATCTAGAAGATATCAAGAAGAAATGTGCAAATGCACATAACAATATGGTGAAGGAATTAAAGGATGTATAGGATCATGAGAAAGAAGCTCAAGAGTTGATTTCTTTCTATTTGAATTGGTACAATAGGACACTAGCTATAAGATATGAAATAAGGAAGAGTGAAACTTGAATGCATACTAAAGCATATATGTATATCTTGGAAAATGATAGGATCAATTAGTGATGGTCTTACATTGTGCATTTATAGGAAAAATTCGTTTCTCTTTAGGATCAAACAAAAAAAGTAATTAAGAATATTTTGTAACTTAGAGATATGGTAAAAATAAGACATATTCCTGTATCCAATGCTCTTGACTATATTGGTGGTTTATCAAGAAGTAAAATTTAGTCTTAATACTCTGGAAGATGGTGAAGAGTCTTTGACTAAGCTTGTACTATGCAAGACTCTTGTAAGTGCAAAAGGATCATGGGAAGAAGGAAAATCCACATGGGAAGATGTTTTGAAGGATCTCAAAGCTTTTTATTCCTTGGGCTAACATTTTTATGATGCTTGATCAATTTTTGGTGCACTTACTTATTTGTGGAATTATATCAGACCCCTTCATAACCTTTTCTATTGATGTCAAAGGGGGAGAGATAGATAGGTAGAGGAATTTTTTTTTTTTTGAGAAGCATTAACTTTGTAAGGGGGAGTATTCAGTTGTCTCTTATTGGTATAATTTTTTTTTTGATATGCATGTTGCCATCAATGCCAAAGGGGGAGATTGTTGGAAATGTGGAACCTTGCAACATGAGCATGATGTGTATATGGGATGTTTTGATTTTTCTTGTGTTGTCATTAATGCCAAAATTATGGTAACATAGTGGGAAACATATAAGGCATAACCAAAAGTTGATCTCTATCATAAGTGTTTTGTACTATTGGGACAGTACGTTAGTTTTTGAGTCCAGAATTCACTGCAAGATGAGATTTGAATCTTCTCTCTTAATCTCATTAGTATGAATCATTCAGACAGCTATACCCAAGATCTTAAGAAGTTTTGTGTTGCAGATAGAAAGTTATCAATGAAAGAGTTTAACTCTATACACTACATTTTGTTCTCTATTCAATATACCGATCTGGGAGACTCTACATTTTCTTAGAAATAACATTTTGATGTTGCAGTTTGAATGGTGATCTCCTTGATATTAATGTGATGAGAATTTGATGCAATATCAAATTTGAAAGGTGTTTATCTCAAGAAGTGTGTGTGTTGACTTGGAGTTTTTGTGATTAGGTCCTATTCCTAGTTGACCTAATATATGCCTTATATTAATAAGGATGATTATACTTTGTGGATGTTATTTGGATCTCTTTCAGATCTATGCCGACTTGATATGATGCACTACATGGATAGAAATGTTTTAAACCTTATATGGTTCTGACATGAGATATTTTTATTGTTTTATTTGCATCCAATTAGGTCGACCTAATTGATGTGTGAAATGTACTTGTATATATACAACACCTTTTTGGAGTTGAATTAGTGAGTGAGAGATAAATCACGTGTGCATGGGTGTAAGTGTGTGAATGAAAAGTGTGTATGAGCCTAAATGATTTATCAATCACGAGTAGTATATTGTGGAAGAAGTCAAGGATTAGACCATGCAAGGAGAAATATGTGTGACTTTGATCCATTTGGAAGAGGGTACTTAGGTGACCCTTGGAAAAAGGATGCATTTGCAACCTCAAGTCCAAAGGGGGAGGGTCTAGTGGGGAGACAACTCCTAAATTTTGGGGTTATTCCTAATTGGTTTGACCTTCTCTTTAGTAGGCTTTGAATGAGGCCGAAATAGGTATTAGATGGTTATGAAAGAGTTAAGAAGATCTGATAACTAGTATTCAATTCATAATATGTTTTTGAATAGTAAGATAAATGAAGGGAATGAATTTGATTACTTGGTAGTGGTTACATTATGAGTTGAGCTTGTCTCATGTTGGTCCTAGGTGATTAATTATGTGTTGTGAAAATTAGCCCCAAACTTATATGCCTATGTATAGGGTTGTAAATCAGTTGATTGTGATTTATTTATTCCTAATTAGGAACCTCTCTTCTATTTATAGTGCTAAGCATGGGTCAAGGAGTGGTCCTATGATGCTTGAGATTAGTAGTAATCAAGGAGTGGAAGAAGTAGAAGAAGAATTGGTAGCGAGTTATCAAACTGAATATTCGGGTATCAAATTTGGTTTATTTTACTTTGCATCTTACCTAAATCTATTAGCTTTTTCATTCTTTGTAATAGTTATTTACTTAGGTGGATGGAACTTATAAATTCCATTCCAACCCATTTTGGAACATTTTGAATGGGATTTTATTTCTAGAATTAGCGGGGTTGTTAATATAACAATTAGGATCCTAATTATATTAGTACTATGATGCTCAAGATTGACATTAGTCAAGGAGCAGTACTATGATGCCTGAAATTGATAGTAATCAAGAAGTAGTACTATGATGCTCGAGATTGAAAATATTTAAAGAGCAATGCTATGATTCTCAAGATTGACAATAGTCAAGGAGCATATTATGTCAGTGATAGATTTCCTTGGTTGGTTAGTCATATGATGGACTGTAAGGAAGATAGTTTCTAATGAAGAATAGGTTGGTAACAGTTGGACCAATCTCATAGTATAGTTTTGGCATATCTTGATGTGAAATTGGTATAAGTTAGACCTTGTTGAGTTGAGGGTAGACCCTTGATATAGTATGTGAATACACTAGATCTACTTCCCAATCGCTTGTTGGTGTAGAAGATTGGGGAAAATAATGTGACCCACGATGGAGTGCACAATGCATTGCCATTCCTTTTCTATTTGGGATGCACTATGGATAGGTGATAGTTAGTCTTTGTGGATGTGTAAATCTTTCACTGTGTATATGTGAGATATGCTGGAGCTAGTCACAGTGTATATGTGATGTATGTTGGAGCTAGCCACGTTGTATATATGAGTCATCTTCATCTTCATCTTCCCCTACCTTAGACTTTCCCTTATTCGTGGTATTTACATTTGCATACTTCTTCCAACCCTAATTCAAAAAAAAAAAGCCATCAGATTTAAATTTTTAATGTCCATTGCCAAAAAAAAATATCCAGGCAGTTAGTTCTACCTTCCATTTTGGATATTTGTGAACTTCACCTATGATAGAGAGAATATAGCATGCAAGTTTACGGTAAGAATAAAATTTTTCATTCACGAGGAATGTTTTGGTTTCAAGTGGAAAAATCCCTCATCTTATATAAGAGGCCAGTTTCTCTAGGACTATAATTTGACAACACCATTTCTCTTATTAATTGTACCCCTTTTGAGAATGTCAATGGATGGATTTCCTCATCATTTAACTCATATTTACTTGAAATTTTTCTATCCAGCCAACAACATGCCTTTCTAATGATGCCTACAAAAATAATTACAGTTGAGATAAAATGTTTAAACATAATTTCATTGCAAATTAAAATTTTCTTAATGTGTGCATTCAGGTCACCTACCATCACAACTTCTTGGTAGTTCATCAAGACTATCAATGTTCACTCTACATTGTCAATTTGTCCACTTTTGATCAACATTTTCATTATCATCTGCATATGGCCAAAGGTTAAAATATAATCAAATTCATTCATATGAGATAATTCGCATCAACATAATGTTGCTAAACATAATAATTAGATATAATTGTGTGATTTAAATTATTTCAAAAATATAGATTTTTCTTTTTGCAAATAACCTTTAGAGCTAATATCATTATCTATATCCAAATCAACATAATATGTATCTTCATTGTCTTCGTCAACATCTTCCATTCTAGGAGGTGGACGTCCTAATAGGTGTGCTAGAAATCTCTTTGTTTCTTTCTTAGTGGGATCTGGAAAGCTTAAAGGAATTTGGATTATTTTGCAAAGAATTTTTTTTGCTAGATCTCTATCTTCATTATCTTAAAAATGTTTTCTAACTACTCCTTGGATCACTTGTTTATATATCCCCATAATCATATTAATCTTGCACTCAACTAGTACTAGATTTATAGCTGATAAAACTCATGTACAAAAAAGTGCAACAAAATTGTGTAGAAAATTTATAAATCAGAAATGCTCTGATACCATGTCAAAATTTCTAGAGCTAAAATGCTCAAAAACAAACACACAGGGTTGCTACTATGTTTCCCAATTAGCTGGGAATACACAAACTCAAAATGTGGAAGCACAAGAAGACATGCAACTTAGTTTTCTATTCATCAAAGCTGGAAATGACAATACATAAAAGAGTAAACTTAAAACTCAGAAAAACTAAACTAAATCTACGGATTACAAATTTCTAGGAACCTTCAGGAGCTGCTCAACCAGACTGACAAACTTTAGAAACTCCTGGGATCTCACTGTCAGGAGCTAGGTAGAGCTCTATCATGAGCAATCATTTCTCAAACACAAAACAAAATATAGTTGTTGCGGTTCAGGAGCTTTTGGGAGCTCACACAAAAAATTATTTACACAAATTGCTGCAAAAAAAATAGAACATTCCCCAACTTTCAGACTAATAAAACTAACTGCCTTTATTCTTTTTGTCTCTTCAAAATTCCCTCTAAAATTTGAAATTACCTACCACCATCAATTGGAAATTCAAAATGAGCTACCACATTTATTTTTGGAGCTTTCAAGAGTTGCGGGGAAGATCCCAAAAACTAGAAGGACTCTTGACGGGTAGGTGAACTAGTTGGGGGTTTGATGCTAGAGCAAGAGGCTTTAGGAGCATTTAATTTTCCAACACTCCCCCTTGGTCCTGAGTTGAAAAAACAAAATAAATCTTGATCCAAATCAACAACGCCCAATCTACTCCTTGGGCACTCAAAACTATCCCTATTCAAAGGCTTGGTGAATATGTCTAGTAGCTGCTACTCAAACCTACAAAATTCTATTTTAATTTCACCATTTTCAACCAATTCTCTAATAAAATGATACCTGATTTGAATGTGCTTGCTTCTTCCATGAAGCATAGGATTTTTCATCAAAGCTATTGATGGAACATTGTCACAAAAAATTGGTGTTCCATCCTCTCATTCTTCTTTCAAATCTGCCAAGATTCTTCTAAGCCAAATAGCTTGATATGTTGTTGCATTTTCTTCTATATACTCTACTTTAGTTGTTGATAGGGAAACTATGGGTTGATTCTTGGAAGCCCATGAGATAGCTCCCAAACCCAAATGAAACACATAGCTCAATGTGCTCTTCCTATCATCTAAACTTCCTACCCAATCACTATTCATGTATCCAACCAACCTAAACTCATTTGTTGTTGTGTACAAAATTTCACATACCTCAAGATCCTTTTACCCGCTTGCCAATGTGTGTCTCTTGGAGTCTCCATAAATCTGGAAATAAGACTCACTCCATGCATTATATCACGCCTAGTTGCAGTCAAATACATCAAACTTCCAACCAAAATTTTAAATATAGTCGGATCCACATTGTTGTTGCAATCTTCCTTGCTGAAACTTAGACCTACGACTGTTGGTGTTGGGGCAGGCTTGCTTTCAAGCATCCTAAATCTCTTCAAGATTTCATTTGCATATTTTTCTTGAGAGATAAATACACCATCATGCATTTGTTTTACTTTTATGCCTAGAAAATATCTCAAGAGACCTAAATTTGTTATTTCAAACTCTCTTTTCATGGCCTCTTTAAAATCAGCAATGAGGAAATCATCATCCCCAATAAAAACTAGATCATCTACATACAAGACAACAATCAAAATATTACCATTTTTGTCTTGATGTAAAGAGTGGGTGCACCATCACTTTTGCTAAAGCCATTGATCAAAAAATATGAGTCAATCATGTCATACCATGCCCATGGAGCTTATTTTAGACCATAAAGAGCTTTCAGGAGCTTATACACCTTGTGTTCTTCACCCAGAACTTCATATCCAAGTGGCTACTCCACATAAACTTCCTCTTTCAATACTCCATTTAGGAAGGCGAACTTCATGTCCATTTGAAACACCTTCCATTTATGTTGGGCTGCAATAGCTATGACTTCCCGCATGGTCTCCATCCTTGCAATGGGGGCATATGTCTCATCATAATCTCTCTCAAACTGTTGTTTGTACCCCTTAACCACCAAACATGCTTTATGCCACTCTATGCTTCCTTTAACAGTGCACTTGGTCTTGTAGACCCATTTCACCCCAATAACTTGCTTATTGGGAGGCAAATTAGTTAGCTCCCATGTGTTGTTCCTCAATATTTGAATCTATCTCCTCATCCATGGCCTCACACCATTTATCCTCTTTCACAACATCCTCAAAATAAATCAGATCACTATGAGAAAATAATGCAAAATTCATGTTCTCATCAAAATCTTCATCATACCTTTCATCTTGGTAGATCTCCCTTAGACTCTTAATCTTCTTTGGTATTAGGGAGGTGAGAGTGGGGTCTAAACTTTCACTACTGCTACTGCTCTACTGAACAAGCTGGTTTAGGAGCTGTCAGGAGCTTTCAGGAGCTAATCTTCTGGCTACCTATGGTTGCTTGCCTTTATGTCTACTCACTTCAGGAGCTTTCAAGAGTTGTCAAGAGCTCTATGTAGCCAAATCTCTAGCTATCTGTGACTGCCTTCCTGATTGTCTACTAGCTTCAAGAATAGTTAGGAGCTGACTCAAATTCTCTCCAACTGAGTTATGTGACAGTTTGTTTAACTGTCTGTTTGTTTCAAGAGCTCTTAGGAGTTATCAGGAGTCGACTATTTCTACTGTTGTAGGATCTTGTTGATCTTCTCATTCATATTCTTCATCATCTTGAATTTTCAGGAGCTGTCAGGAGCTATTAGGATCTATCGTGTCATCCCATGACTCATCCTCTAAGAACTCCATGTCTCTACTAATGACAATTTTCTTGGTGACCAAGTTATACAACTTGTAAGCTTTGGACTCTTCACTGTAGCCCGTGATAATGCACTTTTCACCCTTGTCATCCAATTTATTCCTCTTTTCTTTGGGCACAAGTGTGTATGCCACACACCCAAACACTCTTAAGTGTTCAACTGTCCACTTGTGTTTTGTCCATGCCTCTTGTGTAATTTTGTCATAGACCACCTTTGTTGGACTTCTATTTATCAGATAAACAATTGTTGCTATAGCCTTCCCCAATATTTAGTTGGGAGTCCCTTTTCTTTCATCATGCTCCTTGACATCTCCATGATGGTCCTATTATTTCTCTCATCCACCCCATTTTGTTGTGGAGTATAACTGGTTGTTAGCTCCTTCTTGATGCCATTTGCCTACAAAAATTCACAAAATGATTGGAGGTATACTCTCCTCCTCGATCTGACCTTAGGACCTTCATGAAGTTTTCACTCTCCTTTTCAGCCTAGGCCTTAAACAACAAAAACTTATCAAATGCTTTAGAATTATGCTGCAAAAAATAGACCCATGTCTTATGACTGAAATCATCAATGAAGGTCATAAAAAATTAGCTTTTACCAATAGATGTGATTTGCATAGGACCTACCAAATCCTTGTGCACCAAATCTAATGGTGCTCTTTCCCTTGTAGAGTTGCTCGATTGAAAGGGTTGCCTATGCTGCTTTCCAAAAATGCAAGCCTCACACTTAACATTAGGCTCTACTACTCTTGGAAAACCATCAACCATATTGTTCTTGGACAAAAGACTCAAACCAGAAAATCCTAAGTGTCCATACCTGAGATCTCATAGCTTGGAGGGGTCTTGAATGGTGCTCTTGAAGGCTACTGACTGTACTTTTATAAATTTTCCATTCATAAGAGGTGCAACAATAGACTAAGATGATAAACACCACTCATACTTCTAAGGGAACATCTTGTTCTTTGTCATTTGAACTATTGTAAACACTTTCATCCTCTCATTATTTTCATAAATGACATATTGATCCTTCTCCATCAACACTTTATATCCATTTTAGATCAACTGTCCAACACTCATGATGTTATGCTTTAACCTAGGGAAAAAAATACATTTTTTACCTCCTTCTTTTCACCTTGCTTGATGTCGATCATAATAGATCCTTTGCCCTTGATTGGAACTAATCCATTGTTCCTCATTCTTATCTCTGATTTTACATTCTTATCAATGAAAGAAAACAAGCTTTCATTACCACTCATATGGTTGCTGCAACCATTATCCAAATACCTGACTTCTTCACCAATGTTGCACATGATGAAGGCTATGGACTGATCACCTTCAGCCACATTCGAATTAGCCACATTTGTATTTTGTTTTGACTGATTTTTTTTGCTTTTTCCATAAATCACTCGCATAATGGCCAAACATGTGGCAATAATAGCATTCAACATTGCTCTTGTCATTTCTTTGATTCAAACTACTATTCTTCATGCCTCTTCAGGAGCTGGTCTGAGAGCTGTTCACTCCCTATTGGCTACTTGCTCGTCCTGAGCTTTCTCCTCTAGCATTTTCTTTTCCAGATCTGTCTTTGCCTCTTCAGAAACTGTTTCTACCTCTCCTCATGCCTCTTGCATTTGACTGAGCTTTAAAAACTTGCTTGTGGGAAGAAGTAGAAGACCTATTTAGGTGATTCTCATGGGTTTGAAGAGAACCCATCAACTCATCCACTGTCAAAGTAGAGAGTTCCTTTGCCTCTTCAATAGAAATGACAATTGCATCATACCTCATAGGTAAACATCTGAGGATTTTCTCCACAATCTTCTGCTCCTCCATCATTTCTCCATTCATTCTCAACTAGTTTATCAAACCCAAGAACCTTATGTGAAAGTCTAAAATAGACTCACTGTCCTTCATTTCAATAGTCTCAAATTTTCTTCAAAGTATCTGGAGCTTCACCAATCTAACTTTATTAGTCCCTTTATAACCGGTTTGGAGGATTTCTCAAGCTTCCTTTGCATAGTTAGCTACTACTATTCTAGAAAAAAATAGCCTCTATCAAGACTACTTATATAACACTCAATGCCTTAGAATATTTCCTCCTCTTCTCCTTCAACTGGGTCTTCAAGTTGTTTGTGAGAACTACATATGTTGCAGGATCAGTTACATCATTGAACCCACTGATCACAAACTCCCACAAATCATTGGAAACCATTATGGTATTCATCTTCTTAGACCAAACATCATAGTTTTGTCCATTAAAGGATGATGGCTACTGCCAACTCTTCCCTTCATCTCTAGCCATGTATCCTACAGAAAAAAAATGATATTCAGAAAAAAAAAATGCCCTAACTCACGAAAAAATGGGGCCTATGGCTTTGATACCATGTAGAAAATTTATAAATTAGAAATGCTTTGATACCATGCCAGAATTTCTAGAGTTAAAATGCTCAAAAACAAACACATAGAGCTACTGCTTTGTTTCCCAATCAACTAGGGAAGCACAAGGAGACATGCAACTTCATTTTCTATTCATGAAAGTTGGAAATAACAATACATAAAGGAGTAAACTTAAAACTCAAAAAAACTAAACTTAATCTACGGATTACAAATTTTTGGGAGCTTTCAAAAGCTGCTCAAGTAGACTGATAGGAGCTACATAGAGCTCAATCAGGATCAATCACTACTCAAACACAAAACAAAAAATAGTTGTTGTTGTTCAGGAGCTTCTGGGAGCTCACATAGAAAATTCTTCATATAGACTACTGCTGGAAAAAATAGAACATTCCCCAACTTTCAGACTAATAGAACTAACTACCTTCATTCCTTTTGTCTCTTCAACATTCCCTCTAAAATTCAAAATTACCTACCACCATTAATTGGAAATTCAAAATAAGCTACCACATTTAATTCTGGAATTGTCAGGAGTTGCAGGGACGATCCTAAAAATTGAAAGGGCTCATGATGGGTAGGTGAACCACCTGGGAGTCTGACGTGAGAGCAGGAGGCTTCAAGAGAATTTAATTTTCCAACTAATTGATCAAACCTCTAAAGTGCTACTGCAACCTCTTCATCATTCACTTGAGCAACAACATAGTGCAATGTTGTGCATCCATTGAGATAACGTTGTAAGGGATTGCAATCTTGACTTAAAATTTCTTGCACAAGTAGTTGGAGGTATGGCCTCCAACTGCAGCCATTTGTAGTGCAGTCCCACCGTGGTGCATTTTTTTATTATAGATGGTGTGTCTTTAAAATAAGATATTATATTTTCAACCCTTTTCGGGTTTCCTTTTGCACATGCAAGATGCAGGGGAGTTCTTCCCTTACCATCTCTAGAATGAATTAATTCCTTCGATGATGATTGAATTAAAATATCCATTACTTCATGTCCCTTATTTCCTTTGGCAGAGTAATGTAAGGAATTTTGGCCTAATCATCTTTAGCTTCTACTTCTAATTTCCAATAACAAATACACTCTTTAAAAATTTCTCCCTCTTGTATCCTTGATTATCATTGTGTAATTTTTATATGTTTCAAAAAGTAATTTAAAGACTTCACTATTTCCTGATTCGGTTGCATAATGGAAGAGCATGTTTTTATGTTCGTCTTGTTGTAGCTCATTTCCATCTTCGTCCTTTAATAAAATTAACACATTGTTCAAACATTCCAGACAACCTGTACAAATGGCCTCTGCTGTAACCTTTTGGCATATATCTATTGGTGTTTTTTCACATAAATCCTTATTTTTTAGCAATTTTTCCACCAGTCCACAATACCCTCTTTCAATTGATTGAAGCAGAACATCTTCATAGCGATCTGTATTATTTAAAGTCTGAAAATTCGAAGATTGTGGACATTTGAAGAACTCTGTTATTGTTATTACAGGAGCCAATGCATTTCCACCTTTTTTAGAATCTTCTATAGCTACATCCAAAAGAGACCTATTATCACTAGATTTATGGTTAACAATAGATTCAACAGAATATATCTCTATTAGCAATTGAACAAGAAGAGCACCACAATAATTGGGGTGTCCAAGCCTTAGACATTTGATAGCTTCATCGATCATTGTTGATCTTCCTTGGCTATCATCTTCCTTAGATGATGTCATCAACAAACTTTCAACCATCTTGTTGTAACTTGGTAATACCAAGTTATCTTTCTCTAATTTTGAGATGCATGAACTGAAGTATTCTATCAATCTTGAATCTTTATCTTTAATTAGCCAATACAACACTTCTGAATCTCCATGTATAGAAGCAAGAGCCAGTGCGATTCTTTTCTCTTGTTGTGAAAGATCAATTTCCTCATAGATTTTTGTTCTCAAAATAATACCATTTAACTTATAGCAAGGTGTAATATCAAATCAAAACTAATAAGTAAACTGTAATATCAAATTGAAACTGATAAGTATAAAATGATATAAATATAAAAAATAAATAAATAAATTTAATAATAATAAAAAATAACATTTAAATTTATGACAATCAACTCATTTACCTGAATCCTTTTTTTTCCAAAGGTCTGCAGTTTTATCCATCTCTTTTTCCTTAACCAGTACCTCCGGTCACATTCAACAAATGTATTTTTAATAACATAACTGGATGAGATAGGTAAACAGACACCATGATCACCGAAACATGCAGGCTCCTTACATATATACCCATCTAAAAGACACATTTTTCCGTTGAATCCTTGATTTCTAATAGTATCCCAATTATCTTCAGTTTCTCTAATGGTTGCCAAATGGTACCCACTCGGCATTAAAAAAACTTCACCACTTTTCCTATATTCATGAATACCAGTACTTGTTTTCTTGAACTTTAACTTTTTGTGTATCTCCATACTCCCCACTATAGAATTTTCAGAACAGTCCGCAACTTTGAAGGCCAACGAGGACCGTGCTGTTGTAATATTGAATTTCAATCCATTCATAAAAAGAACAAAGGAGCGCAATAATATCCCTCCATGCCCACAACCAGTTTTACCTGAAATACACCCCTTCATCACTTTATATACAGTCCGCGTATTTCTCTCGTGAGACAAGAAATCTTAGATTCAAAATATGTATCATTTTATTAGAGTAGTCAAGAAATCTTAGATTCAGAATATGTATTGTTTTATTAGAGTTGGTCTTTTTAGCTAAACTCGCCTTTGCGTGGAAACAAGAAATATTAGATTCAGAATGTTGGTGTAACGCCTATATTTTTCAGTCCAATCCTTACTGTCTTTGGAACGCATTTGCCACCACTCATTTAACCTAAACTCGCCCTCGCGTGGAAACAAGAAATCTTGGATTCAGAATGTTGGTGTTAACTAAATCTTGTTTAAAACACCTAGAGCTATATTCTCTTAGATTCTTGACAAGGTTTGTTGTGATTATATTCTCCTTGTCCATGTTATGAGCAAGTTCTTTTTTCTTTTAAGAATGAAATTTCTTAAATCATTTAAGTTTTATTGAAAGATTTATTTTATGGGAGTTATTTGAAGAACCTTTGTTGTTAACTCTAAATTTTCACTTCCAATGTCTCTCTTTATTTGGATTCTTGGTTGAATATAGTTATAGATGGAAATATTCTTGAATGCATGAAATATTTAAGTAATAAAATTATAAGGAGGAAAATAATTTATATGAATTTGATCTTTGGTTTTAAGAATATTAGTCTTCTAAGTGGGTAGTTTAATTTTTGAAGTAATTAATCAAAGTTACATTTTTGAAGTAGTTAATCAAAGTTACTTATGTTCATCAATTTAACTTCCTAACTTCATAATGGAGATAGATGCTAATTATAAAAATATAGATGAAGGTTCATAGAGTCATTTTCTTGAGAAATTATTTAACGATTGTTTTTATTAAAGAGGGTCATGCTAATTGGATGTTTTCTTGGTTGGGCATTACAAACTTAATAAAATCTAGTAAATCTAGCATAAGGTCACCTCGGCTAATTATTATGGTTATTGCATTCTCTAAATATTAGATGATATTTGATTGTTGTCACAAATTAATTATGAAAGATATCTAGCTGATTTGTTGGTTTTTAGTCAAGTGTAACTCTTTGTTATGAATTGAATTAAATTTTATTCATTGTTTGATTGTTTGAAAATGAAAATTTTAGTTATGGTTCTCCTATTTTTCCTTTACTTGTTGATTTTAGTATCCTTGATAGTAACTTGAAGTTAAAGAGTTGTTCAGTTTAAACGAGTAGATGTTTTCAGAAAGGAAATGATATAATAGTTATGATATATTTATAGATTCATGTAGAAAATTGAAAATGCAATTGTTCTATAAGAAATTTAGAGTTAGATATCAAAAAAAAATCTTTGTATATTCAATAATAGTGATGTTTAAATTTAGTGCAATGCAACTATAAGAAGTATCATGTATATTAGTTTTGTAAATAATGATGATACCATTAGTGGGATGTTGCGTTTGAGGTATGGTTTAATCCCTTATTGATAATATGTATATAACGTATGTGCTTGTTCTAAGGGCTTTGTTGGGGTTGTGAATATGTGTTTCCTTGTGTTATGTTTCATTTCTTATGTGCTTTCTAGGGGAGTTGAACCCCTCTTGTGAAGAGATAAATGTTGGGTCCTCAATGTGCAAGAGGTTTGAGTGGGCATGACTCCCACACATAGGGGCATCTTTATTTTTTTGGGTATGAGTATCCATACTTATTCAAAGATACGAGTATCTCATATCTATGTGCATATTGGCTTTGGTTTGGAGGGAAAAGGGTGTTTGGATGGTACATTGTGGAGTATAGAGGTGTTGATGTGAGATTAGATTTTGAGTGAATGTGATATATATATATATTTTTCCCCTATAGATGGAGCCCCTACTCCCCCTATGTGGAATTCCTTTTTGAAAATCCAGTGTGATAGTTATGTGCTTGGGTTTTGATAACTATATGAAGTGTAAATCAATCTATGCATTGTTCGTGAGAAGTGGTCTTGATGTGTTCTTATATGGCTAAGTATTTCCAATATAATTAAGGTTGTTTGTATTTGAATAAGTGTTGTTGAAGTCTAAGAGTGCATTATAATACATGTGAGAAACTAGTGAATGTTATGTTTGTGACTCAAGTTTGACATACTAGGTATCCAACGTGGGATAAGGGTGTGGTGGACATATGTGATGATCTACTTGTGTATGCCCTTGTGTTAATTTATGTGTGGTGTTAAGTTTGTGTGTTTTTCATCATGTGTTGGAATTTCCCTAGTGATGACCAGTCCATTAGGAGAAAGGCTCTTCTAGTGTATTAGGGGTTGAGGGAGTCCCATGTTCATTGGAACATTGTGATTCTTCCTTGATGTTGTCCCTATGCTAGCTAGAGGATTGATGTTAGAATATTATGTTCCCCCTTGGAATGTTGAGTTGGATCTACTCCCCCTTTGAAGGATCACATTTGTTGGTCCATAGTGCAAGACCATTTATTTGAGTTGTATCCCATGGGTTGAGGATGGATCTTGTGTGCCAAAATTTTGGATAAGCTTCCACTTGGGCTACAAATGCTACAAATAGTGTATAATTGGAGACATGGGAATCAAATATAATGTTCTTGTGATATCATTATTGATTTATTCACATAAAGGTAAGGGTTCAACATGCATGAGCCGTAGATAGTGTTGGAAATAGAGGAATAAGAATGAAATTGTTTAATTTATTATCAAGTATTTATTGAAAGAATATAAAGTAACAAAATTCAACGCTTGCAAAAGAAAAACATTACAATATTTCTTGGGCTACAAAATTTACAGAGATTGTGATAGATATATGCACTGTTGAATGAAGTTATCTTGGGTAAGATTTAATGTATAAATAGTTTCTATTACAGGATACTTCATATATATATATATATGATTATGGTTATTTGGTTGGCATGTCCCGAGTTGCATGGTACTATGCTTGGTTACTATTTGGATATTTTGTGATTTGAGACCACCATATTATTATATTCATAACTGGTTTTAGAGCACTATGATTTTACTGGCTATGTGGTTTGAGAACCACCATTCCCCTCCACCTCTCGAGTGGCTCAGAGAAGTCACATAGTGCATGTAATGTGCAAATCATTATGAAATATTTATTATTTTTTAAGATTCTTTATGTTCCTTTATTATTGTTGCTAGTAGTGTTATACTTTTTAGGATATTTGTTTGTGCGGTCCTTTTTGCCTCAAGGACTTAATTCAATTTAAATAGTTTTTAATTGGATTTAGAAATTTCCTTTTTGTACTTTGATTACCCTTTTACTTTCCTTTCTCAATTTTTTTTTAAACTGTGAAATATTTTTTTTATTCCTTAAGTTTGAGGCTTCTTTAATATTGTGTACTACTGACATATGTGTCATGATGTGAACTCTATAATTATCTAGGAGGGATACCTGGTAGCTCGTATGGGGGTGCAGATACATTAGGGAATATATATTGTGAGGATGGGGATGTAAATGGGACTGATATGGGACGATCGTGATCCATTATCCCCTAGATCTTGTGTAATTTTTTGTGTACCTTCCTTTTTGGAGGCTAACCCTCTTACAAAAAAAAGGGGAAGGTACTAGGAAATGTATGGAGGGGTCCTAGAGAGGACCTTGAGACCATATTTCCTAATATTATCATGGGTATTCAGTGGTGGCATTTGCTTCAGATCAATGATATGGAGTTTGATACCATTCCTCCTCATAAATCCCATTCCTTGAACCGAGTGATATGCCAGTGCTGTGTAGATAGTGCGTGTGTGGTAAACAAATTTTTGTGATGCTTATGGATTAAAAATAGGATTTTTTGTAATAAAAGGAAACACGTGATTGTTTAAGATGTAAATTCATTATGTTGTTGTGAAATTATTGACCTATTTGTTAAAGTAATGGTGATTTCCAGTGAATATATATAGTGTAATCAATAATAATCATATAAGTGATAGTTGAAGCAATGTGAATCTGACATGTGTAATGTGAATAAATCATCTTTTGGATTGTGTTTATAGTTAATTATAAAGCTTACCCCAATATTTTATGATACCTTGGAAGATAAAATTTGTTGTTTCCATGCTTGTAAATTTTTATATAAATGATTATTTTAAAGTTCTTATGCCTACCCTCACTTTTGGGGACTTCTCAGAGGAAGCCCAATCCAAGGGGGAGAGTGTAAAACCTCGTCTCTCGTCCTTTTATCGATCCTATTAGTCGTTGATGGTTTATGCCCTATATTTTATGTTCCTTTATGTGAGATAATACACATGAGTCATAGTTGTTCCTATACAATGAAGATGTTTGTATTCTTGATTAATCCTATCTAACTAATGGTTGTTGTGATGTCTTGTGATAGTTAGATGAGTTCCATTTCTTGTCTATGTAAGTATGCAATGATTGAGATGTTTAGTCTTTGGTAATATTATTATGTATATTAAGTGGATTACATTATGTTAGGTGATTACATACTATGGGTGTGAATAGGTGTGATTATAAATATGATGATTTATATTCAATGTTTACTTGTACTAGTATTCGTTATAAGTTAAATAGATTATTACCATAAGTGGTTATATTTTGGTAACAAATAGTATGTTCAATTATTTCTTGACTCTAATAATTATTATGCAAGTAAGGAGTGTTAAATTATATGCTACTTGTGTATATTAGTGGATTTAGTTTTCTAGTTGATTATTATTCTTGAAATACTAGTTTTCATGTCATTTTTTTCAATTATTATTGATCATGATGTTAGTCGCAACAACTACACAGATAAAATCCTCATGGGAAAATTGCGAAGAATCTATATTTACTTGAAAGACTAAAGTAGGGTAACCTAAAATTTTGAGGAAAGGGGAAAGGTTGACTTAGCTTAATCCCAAGGTTTTGGTAGTCAGGTCTTGACCATACTAGGTTTTCTTTAGGGTATGATGTGATATTTTTGTTAATCTCGAGGGGTATATGGTTATCTCTAGTTTCTTTAAGAATAATAAGTATCAAATGGAAGATTTTCAATTCATTCATTAAACAATTTCATGAAATCAACATATTTGCAGTAATATTTTATGAATATCAAACAAATTTGTTATCACTTAAGTAGATTTAGATTTAAGCATTCAACAATTTCATAGAAATGAAATAATTTCAATGATATTTCCATTCATTCATCTCTTTTTTGGACCATTTTCTAAAATTTAACATATAATCTAAAATAAAGCATCAAAATATTTGAAAAAATAAAATTGCTCTTGGGTATTCTCCATGCATGCCCTAAGATTTAATCAAATCAAAGAAACCCGCTTTATATTTCACTAGATTTCTTTACGACTAGGCATAAAACGATGCAAACTTTTAAAGAAGGGAGTTTAGTTTAGACACCAATTATGCGTTGTTGCACCCTTAAACGATGCAGCATACAATGTTTTTTGAATGAATGAACAAACCAGCTACAAAAGATACATGAGATGGGTAGCTTTCAAATTGACTTCGATATTGATTATGTTTTATGTGCATACAAGTTTTTAATCCAGAATGATTTAGAAAATAGGAAAAAAGAATAAAACTTAGAGAAGTTAGATAAGCTCTGGCTCTTCTGACATCCACAAATTCTGAAATTAACTTAAAACAAGTATCTCCTGGCCTTTTATAGAAACAAGACACAAGGAAGATAAGGCAAATACATGAGAGGAAATCCAAGGGATGAATCATGATGAGGCACGTGGAATATGACAACTGGTAAGAGAATTGCAAATGAAGTCAACAGATGTCAACCTTCATTTACACATTGATATCCGTTGGGTCTTTCATCATTTTACTATAGCCAGGATAATAACTTGAATCTGGATAGTGTGTAGGAAATTTCCCATACATTCAGAATGATTCCTTTATCGTCTTGTTCCTACATTTTGGTTCTGCTTCAAACTTTCTACTATCGGGAATGGGCTTTCCCAGAGGTTGGTGCTCTCCTTCGCCTCATGTGTAATACCATGATTCCTAGTATTTCAATGACTCAAGCTCCTCCTTTGTGTAACTTCTTGAAATGCATAGCCCAATCTAGATATGATTCTATCTATGATCTAAATTATCTTGGTCGTCGATACTCTAACTTTGCATCGCAATCTACTTCTCTTGCAATCACCAATTTCAATTATTAAATCCCTTTTAAAAATTTCATAAAAATATCATGTAAATAAAACCATCATTAATTAATTATCATTTTAAACCCATCATAAATAACACACTTTTAAAAAAGATCATATATTATCGTGCAACTATTCTTTCAACCGAGTTACTGAACCATCAGACCTTTTGGATAACCTTAAATTTTTAAAACTTTACTTTGCATTGTTACTCGATACTTCAACTTTTACCAAAATCTCCATATTTACTAGACCTCTGCTCCTAGAATGGTACAATTTTCTCAACACCTTGTGCTACCTTTCACACTTTTGGCTTTCTCGATTCCCAATACCCAGTACCTAGAACACATGAATTGCGAAGTACTCTTTTAAAAGATTTTCTTTTTCTTTTCACTTTCAGTGATCTTTCCTAATAGCCAACACTTGCCATAAATGTTAGTTTTCACTTGTGGTCCCCAATTCTTACAGCCTTGGGGCGTGTTGTGAGACCACACAACAACTTGCAACCAATAAAACCAAATTTAAACCAAAACTTGGGATTAAATCACCAGTTGTAAATTATAATTTATGCATATTTTAAAACAATAGCTCTTTAGCTTTACCTAGATTCTGACATAAAAACAATAAAATTTCTTTGGAAAATATCAATGTGTGCTTTGATTAATTCCAGCTTTTGGAACTCAGTGAAAAAAATTAGTTCATTGACATTGAACTACATAATTTGGTAATCCTCCAAAGTCAACCATGGATAAAGCCTTGCGACTAGTCAAGCATCCATAGCCCTAGCAAGGTTATCTTTGTAATTCCCCAAAACATAGCTCTACTGTCAGAAAAAAGTCTATAGCCTCGATAGATATATTTGGATAGCCTAAAGAGTTGATATATATTTCATTGATATCTCATTTCAACTTGCAAGCAATGAAGCTTGCTATTAGGTTGGGAATTATAGTGGTAGTGAAGGTTACCTTTTGATTTTTCATTCAATGCAAATCCCTTCATCGTTTCACTATTTCCCAAAAAAATATTTAGTTATTCCTTGTTGGTGTGTATTCTTGGTAAATTTTACCACCCTTATGCCAAATCCCAGCTAGCTACAACTCGCTATATGTTAGAAGATATGCATAAATTAAAATTGAGCAGCAAACAATTTAAACACCAAATTTAAATCTAAATTTAGAACCATTACTTACTACCATTCCATTTTGATTTTATGGCAACTAGTAAATATTCGGCTCTGCAATTTTGATTTGACTGCACTAAACCACATTAATGGATCAAAAATGTCATGATGACACTTAAATCTAATCACAATATTCTGCATTAAATTTGCACGCCTCAATATGCACATATCATTTCTTTCAAATTACTCAAGTCTTGATGTGTGATGCCTTACTGGCTTCATTTTCCTTTCTGCTTTACACACATGGGCACCTTCATAATTAATATGACTTAATAAAAAAATAATGAAATGACCACCATTAATTTTGAAATCTTTAATTTGCTTGATTTGCAATCTTCGTACTGGCCAACTTTGAAGAAAATTGTCACCAATTGTGTAAGAATTAATTTGATTTAACATTCTACTTTGGAGAAACTCATCTGGTTGCCACCTCAACTTACACTTTCCAAGACTTTCATCTAGGCAACTATGTACCACAACTTCCTCACAGTTTTCTATAAATTTTGTAGTTCTCTTGAATTCTTCACACCTTAGCTTTTTTTTTTCAATTATCATTTTACATTTTTTCTTTGCTAGTGCTTCCTTGCTTCCAGGTTATGGATACTCCAATTTTCTTGACCTACACTTTCTGCTAGAATGGCTTTGTGGGTCGTATCACGTCTCAGAAGCTTGACAAGGTTTTCTTCATTTGGACTACCAGTTTCACTATGCCAAACTTATGCTTAGTCCTTGGGGAAAAATTTGTGGAATTTAGAGCATACTATCAATTGTATTCAGACTTACCCTAACAAACAACTAACCCTAACTAAGAAATTTATTTTAAGCTCAATAACTATCTTCATTGTTGTTTTTGTGCAAATTACAACAAGTTTATCTTTAAATTCACTAGAATAGATTTCAAACCTCCTATTGTAACAATCAATTATCTTAAATTTTCAACGTTTAACAAACATAAATTCAAAGGCATACTTACCAATAAATTGGATCATATGTATGAAAACAACCTCATTAAAGGTCGAGTGCACACACTTTTTTTAATTTCTCAATACTCTACCTTTTTCCAATCCCGGATCATGGTTTTCTTCTTTGCTCTATTTGGCTCCATGAATAACTGTGTCTATTTCTTAATTTTCCTCTTCTCTAATTTTTTTTGAGTCCTCGACCCTATCTTCACTTTGAACTTTGTTAGACCAAGTAGTACCACAATTTATATTATTATCAAGGAAAGAGAAAGTAAAAACTTGATACTCTATATGTTGCATGAAATCAAGAAAATTTCCCTTTTTAGCTTGTGAATATTTAGTTTGGAATGAAAAACACGCATCTCTTGCTCAATTTTACTACTTCTCTCCATAAAAAATTTCCACGTGTGAAAAGAATGATGAATCATCACTATTTTATCCTCATTTTTGGTGCAATATTCTGAGTCTCGACATTCTCGGTAGTCTTCCTACAAAACCTTAATATTTTCTTCATAACAATTGCAATTAACAAACCATTTTAATATATCAATTAATTTTTGAACATTCTCAATTTTACTAGGGTTATAATCCTTTCCAAAATTCAAAATATTTCTCATTAACGGTTCCTTTCTTTTAGTAGTTAAAACCTTTTCGATTAGCAGAATCACTTTATGCATTGCCAAACTTACCCTTGTTAAAAAATTCACAATTGAGTTCATTGTGGTTACTTGTATCAAGAATTATACACTCGGTGACTCTACTAAAGGTGAACAAACTCAAAGGATGTAATATTTGGTTAAGGATTCTTTGAAGTTTCTCAACTTCTATTTAAAAACTATCGTCTTTCATAGACTTTCATCTTACAAGCTACTTTCAAATCTGGAACCAATACAGATTCCTAAGCAAAACCTAAAGGGAAAGATATGAGTGCCCTCCTTCTAGACATAGTTCTTGTTGGTCATGATGTAACTAGTCACAATAATTGTGTAGATAAAATCTTCATAGGAAAACCATGTAGAACCTATCTTTACTTGAAAGACTAAACAAAGGTAACCTAAAATTCTGAGGAAAGGGGAAAGATTGACTTAGCTTAATCCCAAGGCTCTGGTAGTCAAGTCTTGACCATACTAGGTTCACTTTAGGGTAGGATGTGATATTGTTGTTAATATTGAGGGGTATATGGTTATCTTTGATTTCTTTCAGAATCATAAGTATCAAATGGAAGATTTTCAGTCTGATCATTAAACAATTTCATGAAATCAATAGATTTGCAAAAATATTTCATGAATATCAAACAAATTTTCTATCACTTAACTATATTTAGCTTTAAGCATTCATCAATTTCATAGAAATGAAATATTTTCAATGATATTTCCATTCATTCATCTTTTTTTTGGAATATTTTCTAAAATTTAACATCTAATCTAAAATAAAGCATCAAAATACTTAAAAAATAAATTTTCTCTCGGGTATTCTCCACGCATGCCCCAAGATTTAATCAAATCAAATCAAACCACTTTATACTTCACTAGATTGCTTCATAGATAGGCATAAAATGGTGCAAGCTTTTAAAAAAGGGGGTTAAGTTTGGAAATTGAGTAGGTTTTGTATGCACCCTTAAATGATGCAACATACAATCTTGTCCAGCTGAAGGAACAAACTAGCTACAAAAGATACATGAGATAGGTAGATTTCAAATTGGCTTCAATATTGATTAAGTTCTATATGCATACAATTTTTTAATCTAGAATTATTCAGAAAACAAAAAAAAGAACAAAACATAGAGAAGTTTTGGCTCTTCTAACATCTACAAATTCTAAATCTAAAAAGAAGTATCTCCTAGCCTTTTATAGAAACAAGATACAAGGAAGATATCACAAATAAATGAGAGGAAATCCAAGGGATGAATAATGATGAGTCACGTGGAATATGACAACTAGCAAGAGAATTGCAAATGAAGTCAATGGAGGTCAACCGTCGTTTATACGTTGATATCTTTCGAGTCTTTCATCCTTTTATTATCGCCAAGATAATAATTTGAATCCGTATAGTATGTACAAACTTTCCCATACATTCAGAACAATTTTTTTATCATCATGTTCCTACATTTTGGTTCTACCTCGGGCTTTCTACTCTTGGGAATGGGCTTCTCTAGAGGTTGGGGCTCTCCTTCACCAAATGCGTAATACCAGGATTCTTGGTATTCTGAAGACCCAAGCTCCTCATTTGCATAACTTCCTAAAATGTGTAGCCCAATCTCAATATGATTCTATCTGTGATCCAAATTTTCCTAACCGTCCATACTCAAACTTTGCATCGCAATCTGCTTCTCCTGCAATCACCAATTCCAATTATTAAACCCCTTTTAAAAATTCATAAAAATCTCATGTAAATAAAACCATCATTTTAAACCCATCATAAATAACACGCTTTCACAAAATATCATATATTCTCGCGCAATTATTCTTTTAATCGAGTTACCAAACCATCAGACCTTTTGGATAACCTTAAATTTTAAAACTTTACTTTGCATTGTTACCCGGTACATAGTACTTGATACTTCATCGTTTACTGGAATCTCTATATTTACTGAACCTTTTCTCTTGGACCATAACACTTTTCTCAACACCTTGTGTTACCTTTTACTCTTTTGGCTTTCTGGTTCTTGGTACCCGGTACCTAGAACACTTGAATAATGAAGTACTCTTTTAAAAGGTTTCTTCTTTGCTTTTCACTTCCGATGATCTTTCCAACTAGCCAACACTTGCAATAAGTGTTATTTTTCAATTGGGGTCCCCAAGTATTATGGTCTTGGGTCATGTTGTGAGACCACACTACTAACACTTTTCCGATTGAGTAAATAGGTGAAATTGGCCAATGTGGATCAGGGGGGCACATAGCTACTTCCTTGTGATTTTTTCGTATTGTCAAGGACATGTGATTTAATGTTGTTTTGTTTCTATTAAGGGTTGTGTTTATGTGAGAATTTGTTTTATTAGTCCCTTGAGTTACCTTTTTAATACAACTACTTATTTCACTATTTATGAAGTCTTTATGTGATATTTATTGTTTTAAAAGTTCCCTAGGTGGTAGGTTTATGGGTTAGGGGTTGTTTTATCTCATAAAACCCCTTGAATAGAGTTGGGAACCCAATTTTATTACCCACTTATGAAAATTTACAAAAAATAGAGTCGGTTGGGTGTTTCAGAAGTTATGGAAAGGTAGTTTCCTTTCCCCTTATATTTCTTCTTTCTCCTTGAGTGGAGAAGGGGCTTCTCCCTATTTTCTTTTAGGCTTTGTTCTTGTCTTTTGGATGCTTTATCATTTAGGAGGAGAATTATTGATGGAAAATGGAAAGGATGAGTGAGGAAGAATGGAAGGAAGGGGTATTGAGGAGGAAATACTTCCACATGATGGATAATAATATTTTGATAAGACCTTTCCTTTGTAGGTATTTTTTGATGAGTGAATGAATGTTGTGGTTTTTAAATTATTTTTTGAAAATCTAAGTTGAATTCCTTGTACTTTTGGTTGTGAGTTGAAATGGTCATAAATGAGAAAATTGTTATGTTATAATTTTTGAGTAGTCCATGTGAATAGTGATTTTATGTGTGTGCTTGGGAAGAGCTATGTGACCCTTAGAGCTCAGGGGTGGATTGAATTTCAATCCTATGGTTGGGAGGAGATTTTTTGTTCTTGTTTTCTATTTTTAGGTTGACATATTGGAATTGGAAACCAATTGAAAGTTCATCAATTTGAGAGTAGATAAATAGATATGAACGTTGTGAAATGGGAAGAGTTTCAAGTTTTTAAGAATGTAGTTATGTGGAAATGTAATTGTTGAGAATGTGGTTAGTGGTTCAAGTTTATAAATGTGTTATCCCTTACAAAAGTGGTTGAGTAAATTCAAAAGGAAGATGTGAGGCATTTTTTATTGTTTGAAATAAACGAGGACCTAGAGAAAGTGATCAAGGAACTTCTTGTACGAATAGTGTAAGGAGTTTGGTTGTAAAAATTCTATGTATTCCTTAGCTGTTATGTAAAATTAGTTTTCAAGTTTGAAATTTGTAACATGAACAACTTTACGAGATTATGAAAGGGCTAAAGAATTATGTTATTGAAGGGTTGATTATTTTAATCCAAGTATAATGAGTATTTACATTTGATTTTTAAAGGAAGTTATAGACTTATACTAGAATTAATAAATGGGAAAAATAAATCTAATGTTGGGAAAATACAAATTCTATGAGCACAAATAAGAGCTCATTTATTTTTAATCTTTAAATAAATAAAATATTGTACTTTATAGTTTAATTGTCTAATTTGTTTTAAGAAAATTTAAAAGAATTTTTTTGTTGGGCTTCAATTAGATGTTCTTATAGAAAGGTAAAATCTTGTATACATGTTTATCTCCTCAATTTAAATTCAATGCATGGTCCTTTCAATTAATAACAGTATGTTGAGTTATATCTATAATATAATTAGATACTTTTGTATTTAATATTTTTCTTATTGATTTATAAATATATATCTATATAATTTATTTATAAATTATACATATACATACACATTTATTTATGAAAAGTCTAGAATATAAGTATTAATAGATATAATTTTCTAAAATGTCATAAATTAAAATCTAATATTAAATATTAAATAATATGAAGTTATAAAATTTATGATTTTTTTTAATAAAATGTAAAAAAAAGAAAATGTTGACCTCATGGACGATCTGTACACAAATTGCCATGAGGGTGAGAGAGCCAACCCTAAGGGTTCACGGGCCCCATGGAGACACAACCCACAAGGGTTTTGACACCAAGGAGGCTATGGCCTCCATGGGGAAGCCACTTCCTTGTCAAACGAAATCACTTTTAATAAGTACTATGAATAAATTAAAACAAAATTCAATATTTTTACATTCAATTTTTTCTAGCATTCCATCTGCAGGACCTCTGATCATATTTATATGGTTGTACTTTTATTTAGAAACAAAGGTAGATTCATTTATTTAATCTATAAATTGCCATGATAAATTGAATAAGATGGAAAAAAAAATACATTTCAAGTTCAACCTCTACTCATCAAAACTATAAATCTTTTGAAAATATTTTCAATTCTCTAAATTTATAATTTTCAACTTCAAGAGAAAGTGAATAAATTAAATCTAGACTGCTTCAAGTATGCTTCAAAAATTAAATATGGTTGTTGAGTTAAGGGAAAAAAATTGTTAAGTTCAAGTAGTTAGATTGCTGGTTAGTTAGTATCTATAGTGATCTTATGGTTACCCAACTTTTTATGCGTGTTGAATCTACTTAAATTGTATATATTTTTGAACATTAGCGTTAGAAATTTTGGGTTGAGATGATCATTTTGCTAGTAATGGTTAGTTGGGGTTTGATTTTCATTGGTTAGTGTTATTTGGGTCTTCATATAAAGTTTAATTGTTGCATTTTATCATTAATTAAGATGTCAAAAATAAACAGTAATGAATGTTTTATCTACTCACAATATTATTGTTGTGATTTTCAATCACACTAATATCGCCATGGGTTAAGAATATATACAATGTGAATAATATTAATATTAACATAATGGGTAATGCCAAAATTGTGTTAGTGTTTAAATTAATTATTAGTTGAGTAATTTCGTTTTCAAGAATGATATTATAAATATATTAATAAATGGTAAGTGGTAAATTTTATAGTTGGTAAAACTATTAGTAATAAAAAATTATGAATATATTACCCCATGAATGATGATGTTAACTTTACTAGAAGTAAAATTAGAATCAATATTGTTAGAAAGCATATTTTATAGGAGTGAATTTTCCCCCCTTAGGAAAATTCCCCTTTCACATACCTTCACCTTAGAAAATCAAATCTGAAGGTGAAATTTCAGATCACCTACCTGCCTTCCTTCCACTTGGCATATGTCATGCACGTGTTGGTGAGAATATTTGTCAAGGATGCTTGTGCCACATTCAGACGTTCGTATGATGTGTTGTTGTCCCTGATGGATTCTTGCATTTGAAGTTGGCAGAGGCATTACACACCCAATTGGGGTTGAATTGTAGCATCCCTCTTCGACTAACTAACCCCAAAAATGGTAGATTCTTCCCATCCCACCTTCAAAAACATTCATTCTACTTCATTTCACCCTTCTAAGTAATCTCTTGAACTCTCTAGCAATTTCTAACTTTATTCTTCTTGCATTCACTTCTTCACTCTCAAGCAACAATCTAGCACTCTATTTGAGCATTGCAACAACTTTGAAGCTCTTTCAACTCCACATTGCAAGTGTGAGGAAACTTTGGAAGTGTGGGATTGGAGTCTTGCGACACCTTCATCACCATTGTGGCTATGGTGACTTTTCCAAGTCCATGCCTTGATTTCTCCTTCCATTGGCTAGTGAGATTTTGGGTGGAGGTGGTAATGCTTCACTCCTCTCCTTTGTGATTTAATTGAGTAGGATAGTATTGTTTTGTAGTGTTCATTGCAATCTCACTTTCTACTTCTTTTATCATATTATTATACTTTGTTGCTTTTTGACTATTTGTGGAGGTGGAAACACCAAAACGGGGGTTTGACTAAGGTATACCCCTATACAACCCCAAAATGTTTCCCTCTTTCTTGTGTAGGTGAATGTACGCTTGGAGCTAGCTAGAAAACCAACACCTTGGTGAGATAAAATTTATCACCCTAGTGTTTATCTACTGGCTTTATCATTTTCATCTTTACTTTCTGTATTTCTTTATTTTGTGTTTTTCGTTAACATCAACTAGCTAGGCTATTAGTACATTTTTACGTAGTTTGTACTACATTTCCTATTTTTTGACCATATAGACACCAACATAGTGCACTATCATTCTCAAATAGAGAGTTGTTTGAGGTGAAGTACCAACTCTGAAAAACCAACTCACATAGCCTTAGCTTGAAATTTGGGTCTAAAGAGTGGTAGAAGTACTACATAGTGTTCTTCATTCTCGATCCCCATCCTTTAGAGTGAGGTAATTTAGGGCATCCCTCTGCTCTCAGCTCTCTATGATCTAGAGCATTGAAATGGTTGGTCTCCCTCTCTTACATTTTTGGTGAGCCTGACGTGAAAAGTCTTTACCCATTTGTCTGTGTTGAGGCTTTTCCCTCATGCCTTGTGATTGTGGTAACCATGAGTGTTGTAAAGGTTTATGAGCATCACAACCTAGTCCACTACTTCTAGGTACATTGTGAAGAGAAGCGTGCGACACTTGCCGATGGAGAAGATGAAGGCCACTTCTAGTTTCACCTCCAGTTTTTCTACCGGTTTAGCTAATGAGTTTACCACTGGTTTTTTGACTAACTATGCCGATGAGATGGGTTTCAAAAAAGAGGCCACTCATGTGCCTACCCCTCTAGCATCCCCTATGCCTTCATCCGTAGATGAGGATGATGTTGTGTATATCCCTAATGAAAACTTTATGGGATTAGATAATAGACTAAAGGACCATATAAATCATTTAGAAGAAGTACCAAGCATGGAAAGAGCCACTTAGCTTACTAGTCAGGTGAGACATATGCTAGGAAAAGATCAAACAAGTGTAGAATTTCTATGTGGCCTTGCCAATCTAATCGAAGCGTATGTCCCTTCATACAAGCCTAGATCAGGAACCATCTGAGGTGAAGTGCTTGATGCCTATGAAAATAAAATAGGCATTTTTATGCCCACTACATCTATATGTATCACTGAATCAAGGCCCTTGATCAACATCTCTTCTACTTCACAAGGACCTTGCACTGTCAAGGTGATTAAAACACCCCTTGGGTTAAATTTCACCCATCCTACTAACGCTGGAGGTGGAGGCACTGGTGGAATGGGTGGTGGTGGTTTTGGTAGTGAAGGTGGCATTGGCAGAGGTGGCTTTAGTGGAGGCCCTACTAGTGGTGGTGGCTCTAGCAGTGGCCTTGGGGGTACCCCCGGGGATGGTCCTAGTGGTAGTGGTTTTGGAGGTTCCACTAGTTCTCTATTATCTGTTGACCTTATTTTCAATGATTTGCTTCAAAACATGGGTCAAATGCAGAACCAGTTGGCAAGTCTCTCCCAGGCCTTTACTCAACCTATCTTTCAGCCCTTCTTTCGACATATCCCATTGTCGATCCAAATTCTAAGTACTCCCTTCCCACAAGGAATGGAGATTCCCAAATTTGAGAAATATGGCAAAAAAGGGGACCCGCAAATGCATGTGTCTACCTTTAATGCCATGTGTAAAGACTTCTTCCATCATGATGCGTTGATAGAAAAATTGCTTCCTTGATCTCTTAAGGGCACATCACTCGAATGGTATTGTTCCTTGCTCAATAATTCTATTTTCTCATTTCATCAAACTTGTAAATCATTTTCTCTGACAGTTCCAAGCCAACATCAGATAAGAGATAACCTTTTCAGATCTTGTATGATGCAAACAAGGGGATAACGAGAAAATCACTAATTTTATAACATGATATCAAGCGCTTTTTTACAGATCTCGTACCCATTTCCTGATTCTAATGTGTAGAAGGTGTTCATAGGGAACTTGTAGAGACCTTGGCAGGAAAATTTTTCCCTCATGAATTACCCTTCTTTTGTGCATCTATGTGTGGCATTTTGAGAATATCAACAAATGATTGTTCAGTTCAAGGAATCCTCCTCACGCTCCCATTCAGAAGGAAATTCCATTGTATTGATCTTGAGAAAAGGAAATTTTTTTACGAATGTAGTAGCCATGATGAGTGATAATGACCTTAGACACAACATAAAGTTCACAAAGTTAGCAGAGTCTTATTCTTCCATCTTGAAGAAATTGCTGAAGGATAAGATCATAACCTTAGATAACCCTCGACCTCTCAAGGAGCCTTACCCTGATTGGTATGATGCAAATTCCTTATGTCAGTCCCATCAGGTTAATGGACATGATATCGAATGTTGTATGTGTCTGCATCATGAGATACAAGACCACATCGAGGATGATGCTATTTGTCTCAATGGGAGTAAACAAAATACAAATAAATTGGTGGTGAAAGAAAATAGTGAGTTGCAGATATACAGAGACCCGTTTTCATCATATTTTGCTAACTTAATCATTGATCCCTCTGATTCTACCACTCAACCCTTGGAGTATTTTAACATGGTCATGGTTACTCCTCCCTCACAACCTGTGACTGGCTTTCCAGATGTGACATTCACCTCATAGGACATACCCTTGAACAACAAGCCCTCTCCCCTCTACATTCCCACTCATCTCAATGGGAACATTGTGATAGGGGTGTTAGCTGACCCTGTGAGTTGAGTGAATGTCCTTATGGAGGAGACATTGTGGTTGAATTCATTATATAAGGAGTATGAACAAAGTCCATCGTTCATACACATGATGGTCTTTCCCTCAAACAGTATGGCTCAATAACTCTTTCCGTCCTAGTTGGGCCTAGGGTTGTGAACACAACCTTTGATGTAATCCTACAATCGGATTTGTTCAGAGTGAAGTTAGGCATACCCTGGCTAGCTTCCATCAACGGGATCAATTTCGTCATTCAAAAATGTTTGAAGTTCTCCCATGAAGGTTTTGTGCACGTCATGAATGAAACTAGGTACCAGCCATTGGTATCTCGTGGGGGATACTCATTGGATTATTTTTGGCCCACCCTAGTCAGTTTTCTTCTGTCAAGAACAAACCTACTTTACAAAAGTTATGTGAAGTATAAGACCGAGTGCAAGGTAAAACTGAAATTGACCCTTCTGGTAGTACATTATCAAGCTACCTCATCTTCTCAAAAGGGGAAAGAGAGGCTTACTCATTCTTAGGGTGCCTCCTCTACTCCTCTTTTTGAAGAAGATTTTTGGATGAACACTCCTAGATTTTACTTCAGGAGTCTAATGATACCGGCTTGGCACAAGCCAAAGATCCAGATATATAATCTTCCTTCCATGTCTCCTAGACCTTGGCCCTACCTATATGGTAGAAAGAAGGGTCCTCACATGGAATCCTCTACATCTCGGCCTCTATGGTCTCCCACTGCTTCTACTCCAAAAGTAGTAAATGGGAAGAGGCTCGCCACTAAGACATTAGAGCCAACTCCCCTTGTTGTATCTCAATTGCTCTATCCTACTCCCATTCAGGAGTATTTCCCCCAATATAAATGGTTGTGATGGACACCCCTATGGTTGAGTAGGAGCCTTTCGTCCCTTCGTAGCTCTCAGCCTCTAGCTCGAAGAGTCACAAAAATTGCCTTGTGCATGAGTGTAATTGCCATTGAAAGGCTCTAGTGGCTGATTAGGTCACTTTGCAGAAGAAGGAAGAGGATATGACTGCCCTTGGTTTAGGGTCGCTTTCTATGTCCTCCTCTCTTCTCTCCTATGCTTCTATTCAATCAAGTTCAATCTCACTTCCGACTCTTGATGTGAGTGTGAATGCACCTAAACCTAAAAAAGGTGTAAGTGTTTATTGCTCCTTTGATCAAGCCACCCTTTTTGATGTCCCGTCAAGACATCCCTCCATTCCCTAAACCCATGGGGTATGTGCAGGATCATCATGGAAAAAATAGGCCCTTAAGTGGCAATGAAAATTCAGAAAATCAGAGTTAGGAAACTTGACATAAAAAAATTGAATTAGTTATCTATATTATTTCAAAAATATGTAAGAATAAAATTTGTAGAAAATTGAATGTAGTTTCTAAATTACTAGGTTTTTTTTTTTAAAATCTATTTGGTGAAAATTTGAAATTTCAATGTAGTAGTACTTAAATTTCAAGGAAAAAATAAGAAGTAGGTGTTTGTCTAGCCACCCTAACCACAATAAAATGATAATATTTTTTTATCATATTTTAGATATAAGTAGAGGACTCATGTCCTGAATGTGATGCATATTTTTTTGTAATTTTTTTCCAGGTAAATAATTAATTATGAATTTTTTATTACAACTTTAAAAAAATATAAGAACTTGTATGTCTGACCACCTTAAATTGGTCAAAACTTCATGAAATTCATTTTTTTTTTAATCCTATAGTATGTGAAGCATAGAATGTGACACATGTTTTGGATTCAAAAAATGTGATACCATTTGAAAGCTATAGATGTTTTTCAATTAGCCTATCAATCATGACTTTAGTCATAATTCAAATAGAAAATTAATAATATTTATTTAATAAATTCAAAGTAAAGCATAATTTATATTGGTGGAAATATGAGAATATCCTTTAAAAACCATTTTCATTTCATCAATTTTGGGTAAAAAGAGTTGTTAGTCACATGGACCATCATATCACTTACATATCGCCACTTTTTGGCCCATCATGATCTTGCACATACCCTGTGGATATGTCGAATACCTCGATGGTGTCCACTGTAGTTCTCTCCTCCTCCTCCTTTGCACCTCTTGCCTCATATGTGGGGAGTTCACATCCCCTGACAAAGAAAAAATTGGAGGTTGGCCCTTCTAGCAACAAAGGGAGTAAGAGGAGCCCAGCTTCTCCAAAGGGTGGTCCTACACTAACTTGTTATGTCCTAGTGACAAAACAAGTTTCGACTTCTCCTGATTTTGTCACCACTCTCAAATCACTCAATGATCCAAGTGGTGAATCTTAGGTGCAATCCTCTCCATCTATTGAGGTACGACATGACACTCTAGTAAAGTGCATGTTCAAATCGCTGGACAATTTTTTTCCTTATCGGTGATCTTCGCAAAATCGTTGACCATAGCTCCACAAGAGAAAAGAGGAGAAGACCTAGTGCGGGCTTCTTCCTCAGCCCTTATTATGGGAGGGTCAGAAGCTCCTCCCCTTAATATTCCACCACTATATTCTTTCCCACCTTCCCCTTATAATGATCTAGATTAAGAAGAAAAAGACCTCTTGGTCAATGAGTGTTAGGGGGAGGCCTCTTCTTTATCTTTAGATTAGATGTGTGTGTTGTGATGTGCTCCCTTATGCTTGTGTTATGTGTTCTTGGACGACCCTTTTCACCTTTTTTGGTGCTTGGATACATGAGTAATTTTTTTTTGTAAACCTTCTTCTATTTGTATCATCATTCTACCTCTATTATGTTCTTTGACTTTCAAAAAATTTGGGACGATGCAAAGCGTTGGGGGAATTTAGGCTTCCCTTCCATGTTGACCCAATTTTTTTTATTTTTACTTTGTTTTCTTGTGCATTCTTAACATGGTCTAATATAGTAGGGGGTTGATGATAGTTCATTTATATACTATTATTATACTTATTTATATATTTATGAGCAGATTTGACCCCAAAATATCAGATCACCCCTGTGTCTCTTGTTCATTATGTTAATTTTTCCCTTTTTCTCTTTTCTTATCTCTTTTATTTGCTTGAGTTGTACCTCATATGTGTGACAATGTCACTTTCATAATTTTTTTATTTTTATAAAATGCATCCATTACCAACGAACCTTTTCTTGAAAATCCTCGTAAACCTTTTTTCAAAAATCACATTCTCGACTTGGACCCCTAATGGAATGTGTTTCCTTCATCATGGGTTCGCAAAGAAAGAAACTTGAGAACTTTCCTCTGAGGTGGGAGCAACCTTTTCCTATGGGATAAGCCTCAACGTTCCCCTTGATGAAGTGAACATCTTTCGAAAGGATTCCTTGATGATGAATTGATTTGAGAAAAAATGTCTCTTTTACACTTTCAAACAGTGTGTCCCTTGAGTGGAGATCTCTTCTTTTGAAGGGTTCCCGAGGGACCCTTTTGAAAGCCTTGAAGCTTGTTGATAATCTATGTGAATATCTTCCTATTCACCTATGTGGCTACATTATTTTGTAACATGTTTCATCTATGGATTAACATGTCCCTTTGTAGGTGCACCTGTAAAGACAATTTTCCAATCCGACTCTATAGAGTCCCCTTCACTTGGGTTCCCTTCATGAGAGAGAACTTGGGGGTTTCCTTCTTTTAGGTCTACGGGCCTATAAGATGCTTTCATCTTGCAAGATTTTTCCATCATTGGTCTGAGGACCTTCAGTGTACTTTGTGAAACTTCATAGTTATGCAAAGCTATGGAGTCCTTTTGTTCAAAAATCCTTAGGGAGAGTACTTGTTGAGTCCTTTGCTTGACCTATAGTTTCAATTTTTCCAAATCATGATCTACTTCCTTAATGGTCCAGGTATACATTTATAACCCTACTAACTCTTCAATCTACTTTAACGAACACTCATTATTATTCCTGCTTGCGAAAGTGGGGGAAAAATGTATAGGAGCAAATTTGCACCCCTTAGGAAAATTCCCCTTTTACAAACCTTCACCTTAGAAAGTCAAATCCAAAGGAAAAATTCCACATCACCCACCTACCTTCCTTCCACTTGGCATCTTTCCTATGCCTTAGTGTGAGTATATTTATCGAGGATGTATGCATAATGTGTAGACATCCATGTGGTGCATTCTTATCCCTGACAGATTCCTACGTTTGAAGCTAGCAAGGGCATTACAACCCGATTGGTGTTGAATTGTAGTGTCCCTCTTTGGCCAACCGAACTCCAAAATGGTAGATTCTTCCCATCCCACCTTCAAAAACATTCATCCTCACTTCATTTCACCCTTCTAAGAAATCTCTTGAACTCTCTAGAAATTTCTCACTTCATTCTTCTTGCATTCAGTTCACTCTTTCACTCTCAAGTAGTATTCTATCACTCCATTTAAGCCTTGCAATAGCTTTGAAGCTCTTTCAACTCCACATTGCAAGTGTGAGGAAAATTTTGAAGTGTGGGCTTGGAGTCTTGTGAGACCTCCCATCATCACCATTGTGGTTGTGGCAAGTTTCCCAAGTCCATACCTTGCTTTCTCCTTCCATTGGCTAGTGAGATTTTGTTTGGAGGTGGTAATGCTTCACTCCTCTCCTTTATTATTTGATTGAGTAGCATAATATTGTTTTTTAGTGTTCATTACAATCTTAATTTCTACTTCCTTTATTGTATTATTCTACTTTGTTGCTTTCTGGTCGTCTATGGAGGTGGAAACACCAAAATGGGGGTCTAATTGAGGCAAGCCCCTGTATAGCCCCAACAATTTTACCTATTTCTTGTGTGTATGTAAATGTACATGTGAAGCTAGCTAGCGAACTAGCACTTTGGTGAGATAATATTTATCACCCTAGTGTTTATCTACTTGATTTATCATTTTCATCTTTACTTTATGTATTTTCTTATTCTATTTTTTTCCATCAAAATCAACTAGTTAAGTTGTTAGTATGTTTTTAGGTAGTTTGTACTATATTTCCTATTTCTTTGTTGTACAGATGTCAGCACACCAAACAGATGCTAGTACGTCACACTATCGTCCTTGGACAGAGAGTTGTCTAAGGTGCAGTACCAACTCTAAAAACCAACTTGCCTAGCCTAAACTTGAAATTTCAATTTGAAGAGTGATAAAATTATTACATAGTGCTCTTCATTATTGATCCCCATCCTTTAGAGTGAGGTAAGGTAGGGAAACCCTCCGCTTTCGACTCTCCTTGACCTAGATCCTTGATGTGGTTGGTCGCCATCTCTTACACATATTAACTAATGATAATACTAAGAGTGTAATTGGTAATACTATCTTTAGTAATATAAATAAGGATAATATTAAATATAAATATTATGAAAATTGGGTACTTAATAAGTGTGGTAGTAAGTGAAACAAAGAAAAATATGGCTCGATTGATTTTATTTAATTTATATGATGATGTTGTTGTAGTCCTATTCTCCTTTATTTCATTAGGAAATGAGATCCACACCATGAAATGACTTACAACCTTTAGGTGAATCAAGTCAAAGAGTGAATCTACTGATTTCCTTCTTTTGCGAGGATGGGGGTCCTAATTAGACAATAGTTTGGGGAGAAAGATTAAAAATAGAAAATCAAACCCAAAATGAAACCTACAAATTGAATCTAATAGATTATGCTCAATATTGATGGAAACATAAATCAGATCACAGATCAGAGAGAGGCAAGATGATGTGTACTAGTCACCAAAAGTTCTTTGTTCAAGTCTATTTGGGACTCATTCACCTAGGGTTGGGAAAATGGGTCCTAAGTTAGGGTTTGTATGCAACTTTCAGGAGCCTCTACTACAAATTTGAATCTCTCAATTTTCCTAGGTTTTAAGTTTTGAAATCCATGATTAAATTCTGTAATTGAGTTTTCGTGAGATGAAAAATTTTGTGACAACTTCTTCAATTTTGATCTTCAAGAGATCTTCCACCTAAATCTACAAACACAAATCAAGAGGGGAAAATGTTTTGTTTTTGGTGAATGGGGGTTTGTCTTGATCAATGCCTATTTTGGTAATTAAACCTTGAAATAAAATGAGATAGCATGAAAGGAATGATGAATGAACAATTTATTTCACAACTCACCAAGCCTTTGAATAAACCTGAGAATGTAGATCTACAAGTTATGTCACAACTCATGAAACCATTGAATAAAAATTTGAATGTATATCTACAACTTTCATGAAGTGGATTCAATGGATGTGGATCTTGATCTTGAAACTTGACTTGAGTTAATGATTTGAATGCTTGAATGGATCATGAAACCTACATCAACATATTATCTCCACCAACATGCATGATGCAAGAAGACTTTGACATGATAATTGTATCTTGATTTTTGTAATAAATTTTCACTAAATTTGCTCTCTAATGCCTTGAAATGCTCTTGCAAAAGTGATCTTAGGATAACTTGAATTTTCCAGGTGAAACATAGTAAAGTGACCTTATATTTATAGGTAGGTAACATTAATTTCCTGAAATATTACAAGACGAGATCTAAATATGGATTTGAAGATGTTAAAATACCACCAAAAATATAATTTGAATTTAGGTCCTAGGTCTAAGTGAGGACCCATTCACCCATGGGTGAATGGGTATTAGGTCACTCACCTAGGACACACATTGTTCAATGAAATTTTTTTATGTTTAGGCATTAATGAATGTCTGGTTTACTCTTCAGAAAATGTGATTGATAGGCTTGGATTTGAATTAAAGGGGTCAATTAAGGTAAATTAACCTCAATTAACTAAGGGAGCCCTAGAAAAGTGTGAGATTGTAAAGAGGTAGACTCTACAACACTAAAATAAGGCACAATTAAGTCCATTTTAATTAATAGGGCCCTAAACTTAATGTGAATATGTAAAATACATTTTTCAACACTAAATTATTACATAATTTAGTCCATTTTAATATTAATTCCTAATTAGGTGTGAAAATGTAAAAAGGATACGTTTTCTACACTACATTTAGCCCCCACTTTAGTTAGAGGATTACCCCACATCAAACTCACACTAAAGTAGAAATTCAAGACACCTGTATGGAGCAATGACAAAGATACTCAATCATGCAACATCAAACACTAGAAGAAAAGGTGGGTAGATCAAGATTCGACTATCCAGCACTATGTGGAACATGCCTCAATTGTTTGTCCAAGAGAAGGGGGGAGGATCAAGCCTCAATGATCTATCATGATGTGGAACATGTATTAGTTGTTTGTCCAGGAATGTTCATAAGAAGAAATTGATGTCCACTATGCAAACAACATGCATGCTCACTTCAGGCCAATGGAACCTTAGGTCATCCATTAGGTGAGCCCCCAAGAAGTGTCTTAGTGAGAAAGTCATGCTAGGTCTATAGGCTCTCACTATAATAACCATACCAAAGCTATCCCTCTGATAACTTTGATATGGTGCCACAAAACTAGACTTTATGCTTCACAAGGTTAACAAGTTGTATTATGCTAAACACTTATGAATAAATGCAAATAATGGTTTTGTTCAAAATGATCTTGCTTAGTTCATGTAATTTATCTTCTTAGGAAACACCATGCCCAATGTCTCCAAGAGAGGACAAGTCTAGGATAAAAGATTCACAACTTAGGGAATGTGACATGTAGTATCACCACTAAAAGGAAATTTGTATGCCAAGAAATGTCATGCTCTTGGAGGACATAAAACCCAATGACACCAGCAAGAAAAGGATGCATCACAAAAAGAAATAAAATCACAAAATGAAACATGAGGAATGCTGAAAATAATGTCAATATATGCCCTCACTTTAAAGAAACTACTAGCACCACTATTTGGAGTAAGTTTCTTTAAATTAGCCAATGATCAATGCTAATCAATAAGGTGGACATGCGATCTTATTCGGAAAGCCCTATGCAAAGTCACATGTTCCAAAATGAAGTTGCATCATGAAAAGGAGAGGGGAAGGGTTCACCCTCAAAATACATAAGGGATTTGTGGATTTAGGGTTAGTATATCTTTGCTACAATGTTGTTATAGAACTTGAAAATTTCATCATTCCCTAAATACTCGTAGAACAGAAAGAATGACACATAGAGAGAGAAAACAAAGAAAAAAAATTTGGTCAACATGGAAGAAACCCAAATGTCTCAATGCCTTGCATCATCCCCAAAAGGAAAACACAATACAAATGAAAAGATAAATGTTACTAACATATAGAAGAATGTAGATACAAATAGAGGAATGCACATTGTTGGTCATTTTTCCAGCTAAGCCTTGAAATTCTCTAAGAGGTAGCCAACCTCTATATTCAAGAACCACAAAGCTAGTGGCCAACTGATAGGTAAAGCATTTTGAGGCTTTACCCCTACTCTTTAGGCTGTGTGAAGCCAAGGAGGGTGTTCCTATTTGTGCTCATTTGATACCAATTATTATAAGAGCACTTCAACACACAAATGAATTCCTACAAGTGCAAGTATATAGGATTCACCACGAGTTTCACTTACCCTTACAAAAATGATTGTATATATGCTAGGAATAAGATCATTATGTGAGATTTGCATCTCAAAATAGATAGAATTTGAGTTTTAAAGGTTCTGACCTTGAATCCACATGTAGGTAGTTCCTGATTTTAATTACTTGAAAGAATTTGAAAATAACTAGACAATGCCTCATCAAATTGGGCATGAGTCATACATAAAACATTCAGTCATAAATAAATCCAACCCTGGTATTAGTGAACAATTCTCACAATGCATTACATCATAAAACTTCAAGGTATTTAAAACATCACTCCTTACTAGATCCTTAGCACATTATCATAGACCTACAATCCTTTATCAATCATTTGATTAACTCATTAAGTTAAGCTAAGAAAGAGAATCATACATTCAACTAAATTATTAAAGACAAATGAAATAACCCTTAATAATTTCATTCATGATCCATCACAACACGCATAGGAGAACAATTGTCTTAAATTTTATGTAAATTTTTTTCGATATCAGTAATTATGTAAAACATATTAAGTCTGTCCCATATACAATTCCTACCTATGAAAACTAACTAGCTAGCTTATCCCAAACTCTGCATTACATGCATTCAGTATGTACCACCTAGAACTCTAGGGCTCAAAATCTGATCCTGCAAATGAGCCTTGAAATCTCCTTTATAGAACAAGAGAGTGAAAAGCTTCGGGCTCATTGCCATTACATTTTTGCAGAATTTTCTTTCAAAAGTGGAATATCATTTGCATTTCATAGTTCCCACATAGATGGATGCAACCATCATTTGGTGAACAGGGAATCAAAATAGTTATGACCCTCGCTAACTATTCGACACCACCATAACCACAACAAAACACCACCAAGGCCTTGTTGTATTCAACCACATCAGACTAAAAAGGAGATAGTGCCAACACCCAAACAAAATTGTAGAACTCAGAAGACCGCACCACTAACCAGAACCCAAAGCAATACCATGACCACTATGCAAACAGTTGCTTCATGTTCTCACTTCAGTGGGAAGAAAAAACACCACCTTACCTTTCTCAACACCAAAATCAGAACTAGGACCAAAAACAACACACAGTGCCACCATGGTGAGTGGAGTTAACATGAGGACCTCCTCATCCACACCAGCCAATTTTGTCAGAGCTGCGAGGTAGCTGCGATAGTCAAAATCATTCTCGGACCCATTGCTATCAGAGCCACCAATGATATCAATGGGTGAGTCATGTTTCTCTAGAGAACCTTGACTATTCCTTTTCTCATCCTTTGAAACTTTTCCATGCTCAGTAGACCCCTTTTCCCCTCCAAAGCCCATCACCTCAACTCATGCAACTCGACCCTTGAGACGAGGACTACTTCAAACAAGACTCGAAAGGGACCTTGCACATTCTTCATTGGTTCCAAGAGCACCAGGAATGGTTCTCTATTCACCTAGCTTCACCTCCTGCTGAGGGTTTCTCACACTCATCCTCAGAGACCTACGCAATGGTGAATTAGTAGCAACTAGCTTACTCATCTTGCACTTGAACTTGAATACTTGATGCAACAACACAAAGGAAATCAAACTCCAACCTGCAGTGATGCAAATGAATAGCCAACAAGCATTTATTGAGAAAATTAATGAAGTGATCATCAATGCTCCAACTGTAACACAGAGTAAGTGAATGATTACTTGGTGAAATTGATTTCACCATTGTTAGTTTCTAGGTTCATGGAAATCGATGTACTTTTGATCATAATTGCCAGGAGATAACCACTCGTACACATGGAAATTGGGTTGATATCCATCAAAAAGCCTGCACCATTAATCAAATGTCATTCGTAGAGCTCAAGCAGCCACCACATGGCTGGTTCAATGTTTTTTGAAAATGGGCCATTGATTCATTGGTGAGGTGGCATATTGAATGACCCGGATCAGGTGAAACATCTTTGAAAATCCCATGTCACCGTATGGAAGGTTTGTCTGCCAATGATATACCTCCTAGTCAGCAAACACACTCACCACATGTGGGCCCAAACCAACCACCCTGAGCTATCAGGTGAAACCAAGTGTCACTAGTCCACACACCTCACAACAAATTTAAAATGATTATTTTAATCATGTGCGGTTGGCAAGGAATGACCCAAATTAATCCTCATAAATTCAAGGCAACCATTGATTTGAAAGCCCTTATTAACACCACTAGTGAATCTAGACTAGGCCCCATCACAATACATGACAAGTGGCAACATCTCACACCTCACATGAATTTTGTGACATCATTAGAAAACCCTACAAGGCCAGCAGGGAACAATCAAGATTAAGACCATCGATCTGATAGTCCACAAGCTTGCACATGCAACAATATTATTTATAAAATGGGGGGTATTGACTAGGCACACTGGGAATGACCCTCAAGTCATAAAATTTTTAGACCTAAGTCTAAAGTTTGGACATTTATCAACCCAATATAAGGAAAAAATTAACACTAAGTCCCAACATGGAAAAAGATCGACAGGCTAGGTAAAGGGGCCGGTAAATGCATAGCATAAAAGGCTTCATCGATAACTTAAGCGATTGGAAATCTAGAACAACAAGTCAATACAAAAATATAACACAAGGGTTCATTTGGTGAGACAATTTTAAACAAGGGTAGTGAAACCCTAAACCCTAACATTTGACCCCTAAGGATAAGGGAAAAAACCAAACAAGACAAAGATCCAACCAAAGTCTGTGGAAAATTTAAAGGTTCAATCAATGGCTCCAGCTTGGGGACACATACCCATGGTGGGTATGGTGAGAACCCAAATCTCTGGAGAGTAGACCAAACACTGAATCAGATAAGTGCCCTAAACAACTACTCCATTATGCTGCACTAGAATTGAATTTCAAATTTCAATTGGTGGCCCCAACCCCCAACAAAGAAATACCAATGTTTTCCCCTATCAAAAACAAAATTTTATGTTGTTTTTAACAAACCAAATCTAAAAATACTACCATTAAGTGCCCCCAAATGAACTAGGCCACTAGCATGTCCCACAATATCATTGTGCTTTCCAGTGTCACCACCAATTTTGTCAATCTGCCATCTACAATTAGATACCAGCTGAAATTCATTATCATTGTGATACTTCACCTTGACCAACTTATTTTTATGTTCCACTAAATGTTCACTCTCTTGAATTGAGAAATAGAAGCACTCATAGTCCATTTGATCTTTGAAATCACAAACCTTGACATCAAAATTAGTTCACACATCAAACCAAAATATCTCATAAACAACTTGTGGTGAGTCATGGAAATCATCTTTGAATATGTCAAAGATAAAAGATGCATATTCGGGAACATCTTTGTATGGATCACTGCAACATGGGCACATATTTTGACATTTTGGTTCAAGTACATTAGAATATACCATGGTATCATAGAAATAAGGATCTTATGCATCATTAACATCTAGGGAATGAGTAAATGCACCCTTCTCAAGTTTCAGAACATATTCTGATGCATTCTTTACATCATCATTTAGCTCAATTGAAGATACCTCGAAAGTAGGTTCAAATTAGGCAATGTCAATAAGGGCAACAAAAATACACTCTGGTGCATTGGGAACCTCATGTGTAATATTAATTGATATGTGTGTTGATCCAAAAGTGAAAGACACGTAGCTAGCTGAAAACTCCTTATTAGTAATAGAACTAGAATCTTCATTTTCTTTCACATCAATGCTTTTCACATGTGGTGACAACATGTCCATGTGCCCACTCTAAGGATCAAGAACATCAAACAAGAAGAAGTTGTACTTAATTTTTCACTCACCAACATGAGATTCATCATTATTCTCATTTCTCGGTTGCTCTATACATGGATCAAGAATCTCTACAATATCAACACAATCTGCAACTTTATTGTCATATGAATCAGCAAGCTCTTCAATATCATCAATGGGTATTGATGTCAATTCTCGATCCATATACATGTCACAATGTGCCACTTTATTATTTTAAAATGAGTCCATTATTTCATTATTGGGCTCTTCATGTATCACAAACCTTTCCATCTTTACTTCATACAACCAATCATGAAGAGCAAGGGCATACGCACACTCATCAACATCTTCATCATATTCAACATTATGTTCTGAATCAACATATTGATCATACACATATTTTTCTTCAAACTCTTCCTCACTCACATAATGAACATGCTCCATTGATAGCAAACTTGGAGTACACTCCAAGTATTCACCACATGTAATTTGATCTTTCACTTGTGGACAAGTGACATCATGAGCTTCTATATCATTACATTCTTCAAGTGAGGAATATTTTTCCATATCATCCTCAGAAAAGAAATCACAATCTTGAAAGGAGAAATCAAAATATCAACCTCATCATGATTTTCATCACCAAAAAGCATCTCACTACATAAATCATGTTCAAAATCTTCAGAATGAATGCTTGAGGCTGCACTTCCAAGATCATAATCACTAGTTTGTAATGAAACATCAGCAACACATGCATTGTAATTTCTGATTACATCATGACATGGAGTAACACTTTGTATCCCATTCACTTCTCCATCATTTGAGACATCATGAGAGAATCATTCTTGCATATTTACTTTTTCATCATCCCATGTGTCTTCACCTTCTTCACTACTACAAGGATTTGCACATGTGTTGATTGTGAGCTGATGACAATTATCATCATCTGACATACTATGTTCACTTATTTGCATTGTTGTCTAATTTTCCTCAACAAGACAATTGTTGTCTCCATTTTGAAAATCCACATTTTGTGCACAACCACACTTGGTTGATTCTACAATATTTATCCAATCAAGAACTTGGTCAAAGCTATGGGGCTTCACTTCTTTTGGAAAAGTACTCAGCTCAGGTTCATAAACCTCACAAAACAAATCAATACACACAGAATCTGTAGGTCTGAAATCTTTGGGGACTTCTACCAAAGCATCCAAAAACCTCAAAAAGAACTTTTATGGTGATTCTCCTTCTTGTCTCTTCGTTAACATTGCTCAAATTTTGTTGATGTTCAACTTGAAGCTCACTATGATCTTCATAATGTGATGATGGATAAATCACAACAACAAAAGCATTGTCATCTTGACAATTATTTCCATTATCTGATCATTGAATTCAATTTGTGTGAGGTGTGTTAGGATAATCAACACTTGCAACCAGATACCCCTTCATCATTGAGTATTTCAGATTGTTCTCAATATTCATGGTATTCTGATATGCCTGACATAATGTTGCAGACTCCTTATCCCTTAGTAAGTAGCTCATCTTTTTATCAAATGCACCTAAGTATATGACCAAACACTCAGCCTCATTTGGTCTTATACCTTTTGGAATTTCCTTGATTGCCTTTGCAAATCGAAGATTAAAAACAAGGACCAATTCGTCTTCTCTTTTATGGATTTCTATAAAGTTTTTCCTCATCACACTTGGATTTACCCTTTCACCAAATTTATCAACAAAGGTTGTCACAAACTGATTCCATGAAGCAATAGAACATGCTAGTAAATATGAGAACTAATCATTGGCATCATCCTTCAAGAATTGAACAAATAGCTTCATGACAATGTCCTCATGTTTCACTTCATAATTCCCCATCACATCTATGAAGGTTTGCAGATGTTTAGAGGCTAATTCTAAACTTTTCCCTGTGAATTTGGGTAAATACTTCCTAACATTCTTAGGAATCAAGTTCGGGAAACCTTTAATACCACTAAAAACCAATGGCATATACCTTTCAATAAGAAAATCCCTTAGAGGGCTTTGCAAAACTCGTTTACCCTGCATATTTTTACTTGATGTTTCACAAGGAAACCCTCTTGTATTCATATTAAATCATTACCAATCTTCATACATGATTATTAATTACATCATTTAAAAATTCAACCATGATTCTAAAACATAGATTGAATACTTATGCCTTAGTTTTCTCAGAGGCATAATTCAAAACAAGCATACTTCTTAAATTGTTACAGACATTATGCATTAGACATATGACATAACTATTATTATTCCCTATTTTAATGCAATTTCATCTAATAGGGAACCATTTATCATCTCAAGTCTTGGAAATTTTCTCATAAAATTCTTTCAAATAGAATAATGCTTTCTTTAAATTTATAAGAATACCTGGAACTTTGTAGCAGCTTTTAACCTTTTTTCCCTGACTACAAATGTTGCAAATTTGGGAATCTTCTTCACAATTTAACTAATTCTTAGAGAAATTTGCCACTTCCTTTGCAGAGGAATGAACTTCAAGTAATATGAAGTTCCTTCAAGAGTAAATCTCATTCTAGGTCTTCTCCCACAACAAAGTCACACTCAAATTCTTTGAGATTTTTCTGCAACCAAACCTTTTCTAGGCCCAAAAATTTCAAACATCTGAACCAATTGTTCAAATTCATCAAATTCTTGACTCTGTGATACTGCCATCGATGCCTGAGATTCCTTTTTATTTAAATTTCTTAGAAGTTCTCCCCAGCAAATTCGCCATTTTGTTGGTCATTTTTCTAGCTAAGCCTTGAAATTCTCTAAGAGGTAGCCAACCTCTATATTCAAGAACCACAAAGCTAGTGGCCAACTGACAAGTAAATATTTTTAGGGCTTTACCCCTACTCTTTAGGCTATGTGAAGCCGAGGAGGGTGTTCCTATTTGTGCTCATTTGATACCCATTGTTGTAAGAGAACTTCGACACACAAATGAATTCCTACAAGTGAAAGTATACATGATTCACCAAGGGTTTGGCTGACCCTTACAACACAAATGATTGTATATTTGCTAGGAATGAGATCATTATGTGAGATTTGCATCTCAAAACAGATAGAATTTGAATTTTAAAGGTTTTGACCTTGAATCCACATGAAGGTAGTTCTTGATTTTAATTACTTGAAATAATTTGAAAAGAAATAGCCAGTGCCTCATCAAATTGGGCAGGATTCATACATAAAACATTCAGTCATACATAAATCCAACCTTGATATCAGTGAAAAATTCTCACAATGCATTACATCATGAAACTTCACGGTATTTAAAACATCACTCCTTACCAGATCCTTAGCACATTATCACAGACCTACAATCCTTTCTCAAGAATTTGATTAACTCATTAAGTTAAGACAAGAAATAGAATCATACATTCAACCGAATTATTGAAGTCAAATGAAAGAACCCTTGATAATTTCATTCATGATCTGTCACAACACGCATAGGAGAGAAATTTCCCTAATTTTTTTTAGATTTATTTCAATATCAATAATTACATAAAACATATTAAGACTATCCCATATACAATTCCTACCTATGACAGCTCACTAGCTAGCTTATCCCAAACTCTGCATTACATGCATTCAGTATGTACCACTTAGACCTCTAGGACTCAAAATTCGACCCTACAAATGAGCCTTGAAATCTCCTTTATAGAACATGAGAGTGACAAGCTTTGGGCTTATTGCCATTACATTTTTGTAGAATTTAGTTTCAAAAGTAGAATTTCATTTACATTTCACTATTCCCACACAGATGGACGCAACCATTTGGTGAATAGGGAATCAAAAAAGTTATGAACTTTGCTAACCAGTTGGCACCACCATAACCACAATAAAATGCCACCAAGGCCTTGTCATATTCGACCACATCAGACCAAAAAGGAGACAATGCCAACACCCGAACAAAATCATAGAACTCAAAAGACCACACCACTAACTAAAACCCAGAGTAATACCATGGCCATAATATAGATAGCTGCTTCGTGTTCTCACCTCAGTGGGAAGGAAACACACCACCTTACCTTTCTCAACACCAGAATCAAAACCAAGACCAAAAATAGCACACGGTGCCACCGCGGTGAGTGGAGTTTCCGTGAGGACCTCCTCATCCACACCAACCAATTTCATCAAAGTTGTGAGGTAGTTGCGGTAGTCGGAATCAATTTCAGACCCATTGCTATCAGAGCCACCAATGATCTCAATGGGTGAGTCATGTTTCCCTAGAGGACCTTGATTGTTCCTTTTCTCATCCTTTGAAACTTTTCCATGCTCAACAAACCCATTTTCCCCTCTAGAGCCCATCATCTCAACCCGTGCAACTTGACCCTTGAGCCGAGGATTGCTTCAAGCAAGACCCGGAAGGGACCTTGCACCTTCTTCATTGGTTCCAAGAGCACCAAGAATGGTGCTCTGTTCACTTGTCCTTCACCTCTTGTTGAGGGTTTCTCACACTCATCCTTGCAGACCTATGCAATGGTGAATTAGTAGTAATTGGCTTACTCATCCCCCCCTCAAACCTGAATACTTGATGCAAAAACACAGAGGAAATCAATCTCCAACTTACAGTGATGCAAATAAATAGCCAGCAAGCATTTATTGAGCAAATTGATGAAGTGATCATCAATGCTCCAACTGTAACAGAGTAAGCGAATGATTGTTTGCTAACATCGATTTCACCATTGTTAGTTTCCAGGTTCATGGAAATCGATGTAATTTTGATCATAATTGTCAGGAGATAACCACTCACACGCATGGAAATTAGGTTGATATCCATTGAATATCCTATCATTAATGAAATTTCATTCATAGAGCTCAAGCAACCATCACATGGCTGGTTCAATGTTTTTTGAAAATAGGTCGTTGATTCATTAGTGAGGTGGCATATTGAATGACTCAAATCGAGTCAAACATCTTTGAAAATCCCATGTCACTATATGGCAGGTCCACTGAACAATGATATACCTCCTAGTTAGAAAAAAAACTTGCCACATGCTAGCCCAGACCAACCACCCTATGTCGTCAAGCAAAACCAGGTGTCACCAGTCCGCACAACTCGTAGCAACATTAAAATGATTATTTTAATCATGCACGACTTGCAAGGAATGGACACAATTAATCCTCATAAATCTAAGGCAACCATCAATTTGAAAGCCCTTATTAACACCGCAGGCAAATCCGAACTGGGCCCCATCACCATACATAACAAGTGGCAACATCTCTCACACCTCGCACGACTTTCATGATGTCATCAGAAAACCTTGTGAGGCTAGCAGGGAACAGTCAAGATTAAGACCATTAATCGAACGGTCCACAAGCCTACACATGTAACAATATTATTTATAAAATGGGGACCGATTAGGAACATGAGGAATGACACTCAAGTCATAAAATTTTTAGATGTAAGTCTAAAGTTTGGACATTTATCAACCTGATATTAGGCAAAAATTAACACTAAGTCCCAACATAGAAAAAGATGGATAGGCTAGGTAAAGGGGTTGGTAAATGCATGACATAAAAGGCTTGATCGATAAATTAAGCGACCAACAATCTAGAACAACAGGTCAATGCAAAAATATAAGGGTTCATTTGGTGAGACAATTTTAAACAAGGGCAGTGAAACCCTAAACCCTAACATTTGACCACTAAGCATAAGGGAAAAAATGAGACAGGACAAAGAACCAACCAAAGTTTGTGGAAAATTTAAAGGTTCTATCACACATGAAGAGAGATACATCGAATAGAATAGTACAGGGAGATCACATTACACACATGCAATCACACGAAGAATATACAAAAGAAAAAAAAGAAAAATACTAGTAAGGCACATGTGAGTCAACCTATAGCAAGTCATCCACGTCCCAATCTTGATCAATATATGTAGAAGGTGGATAACTAGCTAAAGGGACAACATCAAGTTTCAAACTACGAAAAGCACCAAGTTCAACATTCTTATTAGGAGGATCATCATTTAAGCTCATAGAAGAGGAAAACATGAAATTTATGTCATTACGCACTTCCTCATCAATCTTTGCAATTTAATTATCATCATCTAAGTTAATCACAATAGTAGGTTTAATGAAAATGACCATACAATGTTTTTTATGTTGCAACAAGGGTGGAGAGGCATCATGTGTTGCTTAAGACAAGTTTGAATTTTTATTTTCTATGTTGTTCTTTTCTTATTTTTCTTGTAACAAATGAGCAATAGTACAAGGTCTACACTTACGATCTTTAGCATTTCGGTTTCTTTTCATTTGGTTTTCAAGTTGTGTTTGTGTAGGAGTTGTTTTATCGACCATAGGTTTCTTTTCTTCCCTTATAGAAGGAATAGAAGGAATCATGAGAGGTTTTTCAACCACTTTCTCTTTAGCTTTGTAAATTTGTTTGACTTTAGGAGACATAACATGATTTGTTTTATTATCTCGTGATCTCTTATAGGAAATAGGTGAAGTATTGGTCATAGGCTGGTCTTGGTTATTTGGAAGGGATTTTGGTTCAATCATAGTCTCATCAAGGATATGAGGTTCAATCATGGGTTGAGGCATCTTTCTAAAAGATAATTCTTCTATATGCTTTGTCTTAAAATTTTGATAGGATTTGTAAAATAAATCTTCACAGGGTCTAATAGGTTCAACATGCTCAAGCCAAAATAAATCCAATGAAAAGTTCCCATAGGATGACACAAGATTAAATCCACTATGATGTATAGTAAAGATCATGTTCCCAAATGGAAACTTTAAATAATTATGCATAATTGATGAGACAAAATTCATGGATAGCCTAACCTCACGTGAAATTGGTTGGACAAAGGGATGATGGTGAATAAGACAATTGATTCTTTTGGTCCAACCTTTAGAGGGAGATTTATCAAGCCATTCATAGGGAAAGCAAACCCATTATGTGTTTTGATCCATGCTTTTGGATTTTTATATGTATCTCGATAAATCTCATGCACAAATACAAATTCTTTAGTGATCACATTATCTACATAGACAAGATCAATTAATATCTCGTTAGAAGGCTTGTCATTGATTCTTCCAGGTGTGTAAAGAGGACCATCAAGTACATGCTTAAGTATGTCTTGTTGTGAGAAAGCAATGTCAAGCGGCATCTTAGTTAGGCCCTTATGAGTTTTAGCATTGATAAATATAATCACACCATCCACAAGTTTGTTCTTATTGTCTTCTATGTTTTCATCATCTGTTCCAACATTCATCACATCATTCTTTGTTTAACTAACTTTGAAAACGGATATTTTATGATCAAGCATAGAGTTGGTAAAGATTTGCAAGTTTTGATTAGGAGCGACGTTATTACCTTGATCAATAACACCTCCAATTAGGATATGATTAGAATCAATGAGTTCTTGCACAAGATGTTTAAGATGCTTACAATATTGTTCTGTATCATATCCATTTTTTGATGGAAATGGCAATAATAATTTGGTCTATAGTTTAAAGGTAAAGGCTTAGTAGCATCAAGAGCTCTAACGGGAGATAACGAAATCAAATTATTTTCTAAGAGATACAACATGGTATTATGAAGGGTATCAAGTAATGGTGTAAACTATATAAAGTTCTATCTGCAAAGGCATAAGACTTTTTCATATTTATAACAACCACTTGGGTGTCAACATTTTGATTTAATTGAGGGGGATTAAGTTGTAAAAATCCTTTATTTTTTTTCTTGAAAAATTGATAGTTGGTTTGAGGTGTGGATTTGTATTTTTAAGGACAATTAGAGGGAGTTTTCACTTCATGAATACTAACCAAATCTTGGTAATCATGAAGGTTTGTACATAACTGTGTGAAGGAAATCTCAACATCTCAAGCCTAGTTTGGATTTTATCTTGCAAATTGGAAATAAACATTCTTTGAAGGTCAGCATCAAGAATCTTAATATTTATTTACGAGTATAGCATTTGGTATCGTGCTATGAAATCAAAGACCTTTTCATCATCCTTTTTTTTACATGTCATCAAATCATCTAAGCTCATCTTAGTACCCATATGAATTTGGAAGTGGTTGTAAAATAAATTACTAATTTCATTGAATTAACTAATTGAATTATTTGGTAAAGAGAAAAACCACTCCAAAGCATCACCTTTCAAGGATCGAGGGAATAGCTTAGCCTTGATTTTATCTTCAAAAATGAAGTCACTACATAAGGCGGTGTAAGTGGAAACATGGCTGAAAATATCTCCTTTCCCACTATATTTATCAAACCTAGGAATCTATATACCTTGTGGCATTTGTGTTCTCAATATTTCCAAGGATAATGGATTAGTTTTGATGTATTGTGAAGGTTAGTCATTGTTTTTTTTATTTAGGGTGGCAATTTATTGTTGAAGGGATGACATATTTTGTAAAAGTGTGTTAAGGATTGGATCATTATTGGTATTGTGAGATGGCGGGGAATAAAGTGGAGTGGTTTATGTATGTGGAGGGCATGTGAATTATGGATTTTTGAGGGGAGATGGGTGAGGAGATATGAGATTTGAATTTACAAAGCTAGAAGGGTTCCCAGTGGAATTACCTAAGGAAGTGTTGCCATTTCTAGTAGGTTGGATGGTTGTAGTAACATGAGTACTAGTGTTATAGGAATAGAGGTGAGGTTTGTAGAAGGGGGAATTGAATTTCCAACTTGGCTTTGAGTATACCCCAAATTTTGAGCACAACTAGTCATGGTCAGGATTTTATTATCAACAATATGAGCTAGACTTCCTACAATCTAGATATTCCATGTTCATGTTCAAACATTTTCCTCACATTATCTACAGAAAAAATTGCACTACTAGCAATGTTTTTGAAAGATAGTTGTGAAAAATTTCTATTTATTCATCTATCCTTCTTATGTTATCTTATGGTACATAAGCAACCATTGTTTCAACATCATGCACATTTTTTGTCGGTAGGGAAGTCATTGGAAATGAGGTATGAAGGCTATGATCCATAGAGGGTTGATTATCAACACTATTAGTGAAATAGTTGGAAAACCCAATATCCATGATGAATGGTGTATCATGGAATGACATGAGTCTCAAAATAGGTCTCACAACACTATTGTTAATAGGACACCAAGTTGTGAAGCTCATACAAGTCTCACAAACTCGATGTATACCCAAAATGGAAAGAAGGTGAAATGAAATGAAGTAACCTAGAATGTAAAATGCAATCAAATATATAAATGCAATTTTCAGATTTTAAAAAAGATAATTTTTTGATTATGCCATGTAAAGACTTAAAATTGATTTCTTGTAAATGAAATTTTTAATTCACACAATGCACTAAATTTATCAAATGAAGCTAAATATGATCAATTCCACTTAACATAAATTCTACAAACTCAAACAGAAAACTAAAAGCAATAAAATAGAACACATAAACACATGTTTTAATGCCAAAAAATTCAAGAAATGACCATGATCAGGGACTCATTTTCCCAAGGGTGAATGGATCCTAGTTTAGAGTTTTTAAAAATATTTTTATAGATTTATGAGTTGATTCTAGTGGTTTCCAAATTTTGATGTAAAACATTGGGTTATAGTTTGAATTTTTTGTGAAATTAAGGGTGAATTGAAATCCAAATTATGAAAAAATGGCAAACTAGGAGACCTAATTTGATGTGCAATTTTGATTCAATTTTCAAATGCAAATAAATGATGATGCAATGCTATGTAAATGATTTACAAAATGACTACTTTTTTTGTATTTTTTAGATTTAAAGAATACAAATATGCAATCCTAAAACCCCTAAATGAAATGGAAACTAATACAAGATAACTAACCCTAAAAGGGATTCAATTCAATGCAATGAAGATGAATTCAAGATCTAGATCTAGGGTGAAAGTGGACTCTAAAATTAAAAAAATGCAATAATTAAACTTGACTTCACCAAAATGAAACAAAGAAAAATAAAGTAAGATTGATTTATTTGTGATGACGATGTTGTAGTCGTATTCTCCTTTATTTCATTAGAAAATAAGATCCACACTATGAAATGACTTACAACCTTTAGGTGAATCAAGTCAAAATATGAATCTATTGATTTCCTTTTTTTGCAAGAATGGGGGTCCTAATTAAACAACACTTTGGGGAGAGATTAAAAATAGCAAATAAAACTAGAAATTCAACCTACAAATCAAATATAATAGATTATGCTCAATATTGATGGAACCAAAAATAAGATCACAGATCAGAGAGAGGTAAGATGATGTGTACAAGTCGCCAAAAGTGATTTGTTGAAGTTGATCTAGGAATAATTCACCCAAGGGCGAATGGGTCCTGAGTTAGGGGTTTTCTACAACTTTCAAGAGCCTTTCCTACAAATTTGAATCTCTCAATTTTCTCAAGTTGTAGGTTCGGAAACCCGAAAATAAATTCTATAATTGAGTTTCTGTGAGATGACAAGTTTTGTGACAAATTTTTCAACTTTTACAACTTCTTCAATCTTGCTCCTCAAGAGATATTTTAGCTAAATTTGCAAACACAAATCAAGAGGGAATTTTTTTTGTTTTTGGTGAATGGGGGTTTTCCTTGGTCAAACCTTGTTTTGGTATTTAAACTCTTAAATGAAATGAAATATCATGAAAGCAATGATGAATGAAAAATCTATGTCGCAACTCACCAAACCCTTGAATAAACCTTGGAATGTAGATCTACAACCTGCATGAAAAAGCTTCAATGGATGTGGATATTGATATTGAAACTTGACTTGAGATAATGCTTTGAATGCTTGAATTGATTATGAAACCTAAATCAACATATTAGCTCCACCGACTATTGAATAGGACAAATGAGAGGAGGGGGTTAATCATTTGTCATAGAATTAAGATTTTAATTCAATCACTAGAACAAATTCTTAATAATGCTTAAATTATTAATCATCAAATACTAGTGCATAAACTTAAATCCAACACACAAACACAATAACACCAGATTTAAATGGAAAAACAAATAAGGGAAAAACCATGGTGAGGGTTAACTCACACTATAGAGAATATCAAAAATGATTACAAAAGGCTCACTACCTGAAAGTAAGGCTCACTTCCAAAACAAGGACTCACTATTAGGAATAGGACTCATTGTCCAATAGGGCTAGCAACCTAGAGGGCTCACTGCCATAGAGATACAAAGAAGAAAAAGAAGACTTGTTATAGAGAGACTACAATCCTAATGAAACAAAGGATTCCACCATAATCATTCATAGACGTGCATGAATGATAGAGTTCACCTTCTGCTCACTGCATCCTGAAACTTAACATTACTTTTGGCATTGATCTTCCACACTCGCATCACACACACTCACTAAGAAGCATAAATGTCACATCTATCTACACTTTATATTTTCTCTTATCACTCTTCTTCTTTGCTCGTGTATATTTCTTCACCACTAACTCATCTTGTGTTTATACCATCTTCAACTTTGAAACATATCCAAAGTCAGCCATCCAAATTCAAATTCAAATTAGGTCAGTGAAAAAACATCTTACGGTGGAGTTAGAATTAGATCCAAGTCACTTCATCAACCTTGAAAGTAGTATTTCACACAAGGTCGGCCAAACTAGTGTACAAAACATAGAACTATTAAGCACGAATCTTATAGATGTTGAAACTATCTTCAATAGAATCAAGGAAACTCAACTCTAGAACTGTAATTCATAAGTCTTCATCACAAAGAAATCTAGACCAACAACATTTCTCTCGGACCTCAACTAGAAACGTAGAAAACCATAGTTCACAACTAGTGAACACAACTTGCACTATACAACGAATCAATAGCCAATAATATGGATAAAGAATCTTCCAAAAATTATGAACAACATGTTTGAACCACACAAATATAGGAGAAAATCTGAACCAAAACCTGGAGCAACCACTGAATACCTGCAACACATCTTTATTATAATTTTCTCAATATCCTCGACATATACAACCAACAACAACTAGTTGATAACCAGTTGACTAGTTGACATCAATGACAACACCTTCAATATTTCCATTCTTGCAACAATCTCCCCTTTTTTCTTTGATGGGAACACATGATGTGAAAAACCATCAAAGACAACATGCTATCTTTGAATACACTTTTATGTTTCTCCTCCTTAGTAGATAATCTTTTATACGTTTTCTTTCCTTTTTCACATACTTCTTCTCCCATTCTTCTTGTCCTTTTTGACATGATTCTTCTCCCCCTTTGACATCAATGGCAAAGAAAAAATAATATTTTACATTGATTTCTCCTTTTACATAAAAAAAAATACTCACAATGACAATACCTGATACTGCCTGCTCCCTGAGAGGTAGCCACCCAAACATTAGTCCAAAAGAAAGATATATCCATAGATCCACTAGATTCATGTATCTCCATATGCATCTAGTTCAAGAAAGGAGGTTAAATAACCCCTAACTTCTCCCAAAGAAACTCAAAAGTATCTTTAGGAAGAGCCTTCATGAAAATATCAACAATCTGATCCTTCATCGAAACATACTCAAGATTTTTTTCACTCTCCATGACCTTCTCTCTCAAAAAATGATACATGATAGATATATGCTTCATCCTTGAGTGCATCACCAGATTCTTTTGAATGTTAATTTAACTTGTATTATCATAGAAAATAGAAATGGGGTCATCATATACCATTGTGATATCTTTCAATGTATATTTCATCCATAGAACTTGTGTAAAAAAAATGCATCAACAACAGACTCAACATTAGTATTAGACAAAGAGACTAAATCTTGCTTTTTAATCAACCATGCCACCAATATGCATCCAAGAAATATTACACCACCACTTGTACTTTTTTTTTCATTTACACATCCAACCCAATCTGCATCTATATAGGCACTAAGTGTAAATTTTGTACCTTTAGGATACCATAAACCATAATCCAGAGTGCCATTAAAATATCTGAATATTATTTTAATAGTAGCAATATGTGCTTCCTTAGGATCTTCTTGAAATCTAGCCACAAGATAGACAACATGCATAATATTTGGTCTAGTAGTAGTCAAATACAATAGTCCACCAATCATAGATCTATACTTGCTCTAATCAACCTTAGGTGAATCATCATCTTTACCCATTTTTCAACTAGTCACCATAGGAGTACTTAATGGTTTGGAACCATCCATCTTGAACTTCTTCAACATCTTTCTCACATAATTAGACTGTGAAATGAAAATTCCTTTCTTTGTTTGATTAATCTATAGCCCAAGAATAAATTCATCTCTTCAAAAATAGAAATTTCAAATTCTTTTTGCATCTCTTCCACAAACATCTTGCACATATTTCCATTTAATCCAAAGATAATATCATCAACATACACAGCTACAATCAATATTTTTTCATTTTCAATCTTAAAATATAGATTACTATCTATTGTACCTTTGTTAACACTTTATTGAATCAAATACCAATCTAACCTTGCATACCAAGCTCTAGGAGCTTGCTTCAATCCATATAAATATTTCTTCAATATGCACATTATATCTGATTGATCTATCAATGGAAATCCTCTCGGTTGTTCCATATAGAATTCTTATTCTAGCTCACCAATCAAAAATGTTGACTTGACATCCATCTGATAGACCTTAAAGTCTTTATGAGCAAAAAATTCCAAGAACATCCTTATAGATTCCATTCTTGTTATCGGAGCACAATTTTCTTGAAAATCTATGCCTTCTACTTGTGAGTAACCCTTACACACAAGCCTTGCTTTGTTTCTAACCACTTCTCCATTCTTATTAAACTTATTTATAAATACCCACTTCGATTTGATGATGCTTTTTCCTACCAGTCCTGGGGCCAATTCCCAAGTTTGATTCTTCTCAGTCTACATAAGTTCTTTCATTGCTTCCTTCCAGTGTTCATCTTTACAAGATTCGCTTACAGTCTTTGTTTCAATCTCAAAAAGTAAACACAAATTCACTTCAATGCAAACTTTGCTTCTAGTCAATACACCTTTTGTCTTATCACCAATAATCTAACTTTCTGAATCATTCTTCTGTACATAACTAATTGTCTTAGGGGACATCACCGAAGCATCATCTTCTCTTTCTTTCTTTTTCATCTTACTTTTCTTGATCATCTTTTTCCTGTTCTTCCACAATTTGTTCTATTCTTACACCATCATGTTCATCAGATACATATCCATCAATGTCAATAGAATTATTCATTGTCTCATCAACCTTGACATTTGAACTCTCTACAATATTTCTTAGTATTTTATTGAAACATCTATATGCCTTGCTTTTAGTGGAATATCCAAAAAAAGTTCCTTCATCACTTCATGCATCAAACTTTCCCAAAGTTTCTTCATCTCTTCTGATATAACATTTGCTTTCGAATACCTTAAAATATTTAATAGTAGGAATTCTTCCATGTCATAGCTCATAGGGAGTCTTTGTAATTTTTTCTCTTGCTTGAACTCGATTGAATACATAAATAGTAGTATGAATAGATTCTTTCCAGTATTCTTTTGGTAAACTAGCTTTAGTAATCATTGATCTAGCAGCCTCTCGAACTATTATGTTTTTCCTTTCAACAACTCCATTTTATTGAGGAGTTCTCAGAGAAGATAACTATCTCTTTATTCCATGAACTTTACAAAACATATTAAACTCATGGGAGGTGAATTCTCCACCTCTGATAGACCTTAAGAATTTTATCTTCAATTTTACTTCATTTTCAACCATAGCTTTGAATGTCTTAAATCTATCCAATGTATTTGATTTCTCTCTAAGAAATGTAACCCATATATATATATATATATAGAATAATCATTAATTAAAAGCAAAAAGTACCTTTCACCAAGTAGAATTCTCACTCTTTTGGGACCACAAATATCTGTATGAACTAAATCAAGTAGTTTGATAGCAGACCTTTCATTTGATCTGTAATGATTTCTTGCTTGCTTCCCAAATTGACAATTCCTACAAATAGTGTTAACAAGCTTTGTTATTCTTGGTAAATCTCCCACAGCCTGAACAAAATTAATCAAAATTCATGTGACACATTCTCCAATTCCATAACCAGTTGTCATTAATCTGAGACATAAAGAATCATCCATCAACACCTTTAAGTTGATAGATATTCCCTTCATATTTTAACCGAACTGTACATTTTCCATGTCTACATTTTGCCCCTCTTTGAAGCAATGTACTTATTACATTGATTCAAAGAATAAAAAGTTGTGATCAAAGTTCAAAATTTTCTCAATTTTTTCAGATGCCCCACTATTGCCCCAACGAAAGGATTATGCTAGTATATTGCCCCCTCGAGAGATCGGATGAAAATTTTGATTTTTTGGACGATCTCGCGAAAAAGGATGACAAAGTGTCTGATGGGTTAAAAATGCCCCAGAATGCCAAGAAATGTGTTAGAACACTGAAAAAGATGCAAAATGGCCCTCAGTAGGACAAAAATGGGATCAGGGGACCAAATCCCTAGCTGGAAGGTCAAATTAGGTCAAAAAACCCTAATTTTTAGGCTTAAATAGACCTTGAGGGGGTCACTTTCAACACATTTGTATTTTGAGCCCTTTGAAATTTTCACACTTTGAGCTCTAAGTCTTGGTTGAAATAGTGCAAGGACAACTTCCCAAGCACATGTCAGAGAGAGTATGAGTGCACCTACGACCAATCGACGCTGGACCTGTGGTATGTACCCTTATCCGACTTTCAATTTTTTTTATTTCTGGGAATTAAATAAGGTAGAAGTGTCTTTTAAGTTGAGCGGTGCTATATAGCACTGCTGAAAATGCTTTATTAGTGTCACACGATCTGTATTGGACCGTATATGCAAATAGCTCCGCATGTCTCAGTTTGGAAACTAGAGTTTTCTGGTCAAACTCCGCCGTGTGTGACAATTTAACTGCACGACGCAATTAGGGATTTAGGGTTTGCCGCAAAGTTGACCGCATATGTGAATAGTGCCATGCGGCCCATTTTGGAACTAAGAAAATTGCAAACTTAGTTGCCACAGTGCAATTTGCAACTTTCCAAACTGTGCCGCATTTGTTGTTTTGGATGCGAAAAATTAGCACGAGATGCAAATTTTTTTTCTTTTTCTTGACACGATGGCTTCCCTTGTGTAGGAGGAGCTTGATGTACTTCAATCATGGGAGCATAGATGGCCGATGCTCTGAAGATTGCAGGATATGCATGAGTTGGTCTAGGAGCAGCTTGGTGCTCTTGGTCTTTGGTATATTGCGTACATCCGTCCTATTTGGGCGCACTTAGGCATGATGACCGCCTTGGTCGAGCAGTGGCAAAACGAGACTTCTTCTTTTCATCTTCCTACCGGTGAGGCTATTGTTACCCTCAAGGATGTTTGACGCATCTTCCGATTACCTATCCATGGGGCTGGAGTCATCTATGATCCAGATGTCGGCAAAGATACTTGATATGATGTTATGGAGTTTGATGAGATTCAGTTCTCAGATGGGAAAATCAACTTAGAGAGATACCATGGCAACGTACACATTTATAGGTTGATCATTGCTACTATCATTTCAGGCCTTGTGGCACCCAATCGGCAGGGTCGATACTTTAGTCCAGGCTGGGGACTGACATGGGCGTAGATGGTTCACCGAAGGGAGTGCTTTGCTTAGGGACCAGTATTACTGGCGTCCTTATACAGGTATCTTCATGAGTTTGCATACTTGGACAACAGGTCCCTCGGGGTTGGAGTTACCTTATTACACATCTAGGCATGGGAGCAGATCCCAGTGCTTCACCCAAATGTCACACCAGTTATTCTTGAGACAAATGATCCTATTGTTTGGTAGTACGACAGGGCACATATCCACTTTACTCACACTGGCATAGGTGGTCTTGCAGACTGGCGATGAGTGCTTGATGAGATGAGAGAGTTTGTCTAGAGACCCTGGATGGGCATTGGCCCATGGTACAATGATGTTTAGAAATTTTTTTATGCTAGACAGGACAGGTGAATGCAGGGTCAAGAGCATACCATGATAGAGCGGTATCTCCTAGATAGGGTGGCTAGCCAGTTTGGAGAGGTACAAGATAGGCTAGACGATCAGTATGTGGCGATCTTCACCCGTACGACTAGAGAGACAACATGGGGCCAACCCATCCCGTCAGCTAAGGCAGTGTCCTCTTTCATATAGTTGGTGGTTCGACTGTGGCCATATGATCAAGGGCTAGTAGATGCAGTGGTTACTCCATCATACAGAGCTTGGTTCAGGCCTCCCCTGAGATTGACAGTTCTTAGCTCAACGATTCCACGGTGGAGACCCAGAGGTAGGACAGCGGGCAGAGGCTGAGGATAGGGTAGATGATGAGGTGAATCGCCTCATCATCAAAAACCTCCTAGGGATCTAGCACAACAGTCACCTCCCTGAGTAGGGGAACAAGATGGTTAGCCGAGAGCAGTCCCTCAACAACAGCCAACAGTGTAGCTAGCAGCATAGCCCGACCATAGAGATGCATTGACCCAGTAGTTGTAGGGTCAGATTCAGGTGCTGATAGCAGAGAGAGATGAGACTAGGTAGCAGGTTGCAGTAGTTAGTGCTGAGAGGAATCAGGAGATTGGCCAATGATGGCAGCTAGAGAGCACAACTTCCTCATCTCAGGGCCGATCAGTTGATCTACGGGCATATAGAGAGGTGGTCAAGGAGGTCGAGTATTATCGGCAGCACTATAGGAAGGTAGTGCCACGAGCAGGTAGAGTGCCAAACTTCTCCCAGCAGATAGGGATGCAACTGCCAGAGGATCATGATGACATGCAGGTGGGAGAGGGTGAGGGGCACAGCCAGCAGGGCTAGCCCTTGATCACAGACAATTTTCCATTTTTGATTCACGAGCTACATTATTGCCCCTATTGTACCATGTATTTTGATATCCACTTGATCCAAATGTGTATCATAGCAATTTATTATTTGATGATATATATGAGATGGTTCACCCTTTTATGAGATGTTTTGCAATGTATGATATGCATTTCTTTCCTATATGCTATGAGATGTTTATATTTCCTATGCTCATGTGATATGATGTATGTTTCTAATGGATGCATTTTTGTATCCTTTTTCATGTATTTTTAATGATGATCCTATGGATATAATGTATGGTACTAATGGCGTATTGATGTGCAAATGGTAATGGATGCTAATAATTATGTATGATGTAATGCTTTCTTAAGATGCTTAGAATAAAAAATTTATATTATTCCTCATAACTTAAGATAATGATATGATGCAATATGTTTTTTATGCTAATGATCTAGTGGATGCAGAGTGTATGCATTGGCGATGTTCCGATTACTATCATGATACTATGTTAGTATGAAAAGAAGATAGAAGAACCTATAATCAATGAGTTAGTTAGGATGATGATGAATTTCTTTTCTAGGAGTTGGGATTTTCAAAGGGTCAATTACATTATGTTTGATAACACACCTAGGTACGATGCATCAAGATATAAAGAACCAGGATGGCATTGTACCCAGTGTGATGGAAGTTGACTTGACAATTAGATAGAAGTATTCTTATTCACACTTAGTATGCATACTTCATTCAAGATGTAGTTAAAACATTCTAAACATCTCGGGCCAAAACATAGGAAAGCAAGCTTTCTTATGTGGTCAACAAGACATCTAAAACGTCATCTCCACAAACCAAACAAGCTACATATGAATAAGTTATTTTACAAGTGTATCCCATAAGCACAATAGATAAAAGAGATGACAATCTTTGCCCCATTCCTTTCTCTCTAAACCTGTTTTGTTTAGGTATCATCGAGAGGTCCTTGGAATGAGCACAAGATAGGATAAGCCAATGAAAGACTAAATAAAGAAAACCAAACAGATAATGTTCTTCATACTACTGGACAAGACTAAACTACTGCGAGGTACCTAATGCTTATGTCCATCATGGGAAAGATTCATCCTAGGACATGTTGTGATCAGGGTTTTGATGGGACTGATTGGATGATAAGCTATTGATACTCTGAGTTGACCAACTTTCTTTCTTACCAATTTAAACTTTCGAGAGTTTGACGATTAGGGTGTTCACTTTTGGACCTGCTAGATGTGCTTCTAACTGACTCACCAAGGGGTGATGGTGATGACTAACTTTATAAGGAATGATGAAAGTTGCGAGTGAAAGCGAGATGAGATGGATGCACCATTTTGGATTTTTTAGATATTTTGAGGCTGTTTTTGGTATTTTTGAGATGTTTTGCAATTTTTTTTGGTATTTTTGAGATTTAAGGTGAAGATACTAACCTAAAGACCTATCCTAGGGGTCTTAGGAGCTGATCCATAGATTAGCCTTGCCTACGTTATACACGTAGAGACCACGTAGTTTGACTGATGACATACTTGACTCAATGATGACATAGATGGGCAAACGGATTGCCCTTTTATTGCGATGGAAGCCTAAGGACTAACCTAAGATGTCTCGGGGGATGATCAAAGATCAACCTTTCCTATGTTCAAGCTCAAAGACGACATAGTTCGAACAAGGTGGAAGACTGACAAGACTCAATGGTGAATGTTTTTGAAGATTTTTTGAGTTTTTCGACATGTTTTGGATTTTTGATGAAGTTTCCGAATGTTTTTGGATTTTTTGATGTCTTGGGAAGAGCGCAAAAATATACACAAATACAATCTAGTGTCAATTTCAAGGACATGGCCCCAACGTTAAGCGATAGACTACTTCAATAAAGGCAGGACAAACTGACCTGAGGAATATGGCAAGTAGTACTATGGTGGAATATGATATGGGCATCAACTCACGCTATGGTATGGATGCAAACAAACGGGTGGATGGAAGATTAATGAAATGTGATGGAATGGATGAGTCATTCGTGCGGATCCTAGTGGACGGGGAGTGCTTTATTTACACTTGGCACCTATTTGCTAGGTTTTCACCAAGCTACTTGTCCAAAGCGCCACTGAAGTGATTTTCACTAGAGGATGATTTTTATTTTTTTTCTTTACTAGTTTTCTGATTTTTTTGGATTTTTGTATTTCTTTTGATTTTTTTGTTGTCGCCAAGATGCCTATTCGCCAAGTTCTCATCAAGGTGACCATTTTTTCAGGACATTTTCTGATTTTTTTGTATTTTTCGGTTCTATACCTTGCAAGTTCTTAGGCATAAATTTTTTTGCGATGGGAGTTTTCAGAAGCTCCTGCAAAGGCTGACCTTCTGGTGTTGCTAATTGATATGCTCCTGATTTATAGCTGGTTGTGATGACGAAAGGTCCTAGCCAGTTGGGTTCAAATTTTCCTTTTCTCTAGGATTTGGCACATTCTTTTGGTTCTCTTTTAGCACAAGGTCATTGACTTGGAAGGTGCATTGCCTGATCTTCTTGTTGTAGCTTCATTTCAGGTGATTTTGATAGACCTGTAAATGGTTGAAGGCATCCATGCACCGTTCATCTAGTAACTCTAGCTCATTCAGTCTTGTGACCCTGTATTCTTCATCTGTGATGAGGTTTTGCAATGATATCCTTAGTGACGGGATCTTGATCTTGATAGGGAGGATGGATTCTAATCCATAGACCAGGGAGAATGGGGTGGCGCCTATTGGTGTGCGGATGCTGGTATGGTAGGCCCATAAGGTGGGATTTAACTGTAGATTCCAGTCATGACCAGAGTCATTGAATATTTTCTTAAGGATTTTCAAAATGGTTTTGTTGGTAGCTTTTGCTTGCCCGTTGCCTTGTGGGTAATATGGAGTGGAAAAGCGATTTTGGATTTTGAATTTTTCGCACAATTCATGGACATCCTGATTCTTGAAAGGTGTCCCATTATCAAAGATAATGGATTGGGGAACACCATATCGGTAAATGAGATAGTTCAGGATGAACTTGGATATCTACTTTCCAGTGATGTAGGTCATGGGAATTTCTTCGACCCACTTTGTGAAATACTCTATGGCAATGATGATGAACTTGTGGCCGTTGGATGAGGTGGGTGAGATTTTACCTATGAGATGGAGCCCCCATTGTGAAAAGGGCCATGGTGTAACAATAGGATGTAATTCTTGAGCTGGTGCATGAATAAGGTTTCCATGTTGTTGGCACTGTAGACACCTTCTGACAAATTCATGTGCCTCTCTTTCCATTGTCGGCCAGTAGTACCTAGTTATTAGTAACTTCTTGGCTAAGGTCATACCACTTGAGTGTGAACCACACGTGCCATTATGTACCGTAGTCAGAGCAGTCAGGGCTTCCTCAAGCTTTAAGCAACGTAGTAGGGTTCCATCAATGCTTCTACGGAATAGGGTTTCCCCTACGATGACAAAACGTAAGGACCTTTTGACAAAGGTTCATTTGAGGTTTGGGGTAATATCGGTTGGGAGGGCTCCTAGTCTCAGATAGGTGTAGATGTCATGATACCAAAGATCACTAGGACTAATGAGTTCGCATGCATATTCTGACTCTAGTACCTCAAAAGTAGGTATGAGAAGCTGCTCTATCAAGAATTCATGTTTCGAGACATTGTGAGGGATATCTAGCAAGGATCCAATTGTTTCCATTGCATCAGTCACTCTGTTGTTTGCCCTTGGTATTTGCTCAAAGGTGATATCAATAAATGATTCTTTGAGGCTTTCTACTAATTTCTTGTATGGTGTGAGCTTATCATCCTTAGTTTGGTATTCACCATTGACTTGGTTGATAATAAGCTGTAAATCCCCATAGATCTTTAATGAAATGATTCGCCATTGTGCCACAATTTTGAAACCTATGGATAAAGCCTCGTACTCTGCAATGTTGTTGGTACAGGGGAATGCCAATTTGTAAGATCTTGGTATGCAATCCCCTTGTGGGGTGATAAAGAAGACACTAGCTCCTGATCCATGTTGTGTGTGGGAACCATCGAGGTAGAGTTTCCAGTGATCAACTATGTTGAGATTAAAGATGGACTCATCTAGAAATTCTGATATGAGCAGATTCTCTACATAGATGGGAGCTTCTGCCAGTTGGTCTATAATGACCTGTCCTTTGATTGCCTTTCGCTCCACATATTGAATGTCATACTCTGATAGTATCATGACCCACTTAGCCATCCTTCCTATGAGCATAGATTTTGACAGTAGATACTTTAAGGGATCTATCTTGGCGATGAGTTTGATTTTTCCTGCCAGCATGTAATGTTAGAAATTTCGTGAAGCAAACATTACTGCTAGGTAGGATTTTTCAATAAATGAATAGTTTAACTCATGGCCAACCATTGTTCTACTGATGTAATAGATAGCCCTTTATGTCCCATTTTCATCGTGTTGAGCTAAAAAAGCACCCAGAGCTACTAGTGTTGTCGAGATGTATAAGATCAATGGTTTTCCTGCAATGGGTGGCATCAATACTGGTGGTGTGAGCAGATATTCTTTGATTTTTCTAAATGCCTGATCGCATTTTTCATCCCACTTGTATGATACTTCCTTGTGGAGTAGATGTGAATAGGCAATCTGTTTGCCCACCAATTGTGCTATGAACCTCCGGATGGACTGGAGTCTACCTTGCAATCCTCTAAGTTGATTCAATGTTCTTGGTGCTTCCATATCGAGGATTGCCTTAACCTTTGCGGGATCCACCTATATTCCCCTCATCGACACTATGTATCCTAGAAGTTTACCTGATTGAAACCCAAAGACACATTTCTTGGGGTTGAGCCTGACCTTATACTTCTCCACTCTGTCAAATATGTCACTTAGGGTTGCTATGTGGTTTTGTCTCCTCTTTGATTTTGCCAATATGTCATCCACATAATCTTTGATGGTTTTGTGTATCATGTCATGGAAGATTAGTGTCATGGCCCTCTGATATGTATCCCCTACATTTTTTAGCCCAAATGGCATCATATTCCAGTAGTAGGTGCCCCATGGACATGTAAATTTTGTCTTATGTTGGTCTTATTTTGTAATCATTATCTAGTTATACCCCGAGAAGCCATCCATCACTGATAGCATCTCATGTTCAATTTTCATGTCCACTATCATATCAATGTTAGGTAGTGGAAAATCATCTTTAGGACATGCTTTGTTGAGGTCTCTGAAGTCTGTGCAGATGAGGATGCCCCCATTTGGTTTTGAAATTGGTACAAGGTTGGATACCCATTCTGGATACCTGTAGGATACGAGTGGTCTAAGGGTGATTGTCAATACTTGGGGAAGGGACCTGACTGCCCTACTGGGAGTACCTCTGCCACATACGGTTATACTCGGGGGAGTACATCCAAGGGCAACATTCCTCATTCTTCTTTCTGTAATGATGGGCTCTAGGCGTCCATCACTATTCCTTCCAAGGCTTTTGTTTCTATTGTATCCCATGCCAAGAATTATTTGTAGCTCTTTGTTGGCTTCATCCATAGGTAATGTGGGTGTGGGTTCTACATCATATGATATTGTGCTTGAAATATCTTCTTCACCAACACTTTCTCAACTTAGGTCTCCCCAATGGCGGAATCCAGAAGGGTCTGCGCTTAGGGTGTGGATGGGTGTTTCGGTTGATCAAAGTTGCCCATGTGACCTAGGAGATTGTGGTAACTCTCCTACAACAAATGCAGTCTTCTTCATTATGTAGTCTCTACATCCGTTGTCCTGGATCATGAGTTCGATGTCATATATATTAGGTATGGCGGGTGTCTCTGTCGCAGAAGTAAAGGCAAGGTTAGTTGGGTCGATGTATGCAGTGGATGGGCCTTCATCATTTTTTGGCACTTGGGGGATCTTATAAAACTTGGCTTCCAAGTTTTTGTAGTAGGCGAATGGTTCGGGATCCCCGTGTATAGTCACCTCCTCATTTTGGTACAAGAATTTGATGCATTGATGGTATGTTGAGGCCACTTCTTTCATTTCGTGGATCCATGGACATCCTAGAAGGATGTTATATGGTAAGTCAAGGTTAAGGACCTGATAGGTAGTCTCCATGGTTGTTGGTCCCACTTGGATTGGGATTTTAATAGTGCCCTGAGACACTCTTTCTTGATCATCATATGCGCTTATAGTGATGCTCTTGTTCTTGTTAATGGAATCCTCGTCAAATCCCAATTTCTTTATAAGTTTGAGAGAGAAAATGTTAAGGCCTACACCTCCATCCACCAGGACCCTTTTAACTTTCTTTTTGTGTACCAACACTTGTTGGTGAAGTGCGCGATTCTGAGATGGCTCGGGGAGAAATTCTTGATCGAAGAATGTAAGGAGATTCGGGGTGACGATAATACCAACCATAGCCTGAAACTACTTTGTGTCAAGGGTGGCAGACATGGTGGATGCCGCTAAAGATTCATCAAGAATTTGCCTATGGGTCGTAGAATTTTTTAAGAGTTCCATGATGGAGATCTGTGTGGGGTTTCTCTTCAGTTCGTTGATGACACTATAGTCATAGGGAATGACTTTTGTATTTGAAATGGGGGTCTTAGATGGTTGTGGTACCCCTACAATGGTGACCTTTCCACCACATGTGGTGACTCCACAGTCGGTGTTGGTTCCTTTGACGTTAATGACCGTGACCATTTCATCTACACATGCTACTATCTCTTCATATAGTAGGTTAGCACTCGCATATTTTTGCTTGCTTTTGTTGTTCCCTTGACTGTTTCCTTGATTATGATTTGGCATCAGATTTGTGTATATTTTCAGATCTTGATTACCGACTGGTTGTTCAATGTTTATGATCTTATCTTAGATGAGGTCCTAGATGATATTCTTCAGCCTCATGCAATTTGCGGTGGTATGTCCCTTGATCTTATGAAAGTCACAAAGGAGGTTTTCATTATACCATGGCGGTTTGGTCGTGGGTTCCACGTATTGCTCAGAGTTGGAGACTTTAATAAGGTTTTCCTTGACCAACTTCTTCATTATGGACTCAATGGATTCCCCAAGAGCCGTGAACTTTTGCTTGGGAGGGTATTTTCCTTGGGGAGGTGGTCCTCCTTGATTTCCCAAGTTATTTATTTGGTTGGTGGGAAGTGGTTGTTGTTGTGCTACTACTACATTAGTTTGCACATTCTTGCAATTATGATTTTGTGGCTGGTGATGAGTTTCGGTATTCTGTTTAGGAGCACTTATGACCACTTTAGCATCAACCATGCCTTCGTTTATGACATTTTTGTTCCTCGACCACGTTCAAAGTTTATCGTTATAGTTTTTGGATGGGCAATTATCCTATGGTGGAGTAAATGTTGATGTGCCTCCTAACGTAGTAAGGGCTCTTTTGATGTTGAGCGCCTTAGGGATTAATTGATCGTATGATGTGATGAATTGCATTTTAAGGTAGAACACCAAGTTTTCATCTAGATTAGATATGATTGTGCAAACTTGTTGTTCTTCTGGCATGGTCCACTTGCTCTAATTGGCCTTAGATTGCCATCTTTGTAAGAAGGATGCGAATAGCTCTCCTTTTCTTTGTTTGAGCGTTGATAGTTCTTCCAAACTAACATCTGCACCCATGTTGAAAGCATAATTTTTAAGGAATGCTTCCACAATATCCTAGAAAGTTTTAATGCTTGTGGGTAGATGAGAAAACCATTCCATGGCAGGACCAGTCAGACTTCGGGGGAAGAGTCACATTAGATATGTGTCATCGTATGCGATCTCCATGCAATGCACTTGAAATTCCCTAACGTGATTTTTAGGGTTTTTCGTCCCATTATACTTATCGAATTTAGGGATCTCAAATCCCTTTGGGAATGGTACCATTGTGAGACTTTTGTCAAATGGATAAGGGCACAAGTTTCCTTGTATTCCAGTTGTTTTTCCTAATTGGAGGTCCAACACCTGCTGCGAGAGCAGTTTGATTTGTGTTGCAACATCGTTGTGCGGATCGGGAGGTGGGATGAATGTGTTTTGAGTTGTTTGGGGTGTTTGATTGGTGGGAGGGGTACTGGTGGTAGTTTTTTGCAAGCTCTTCTGTGTGTTCAAGGTCTACTGGTATGCCTACATCTGTGTCAACAATGCCTGTTGTTGATCTTGTTGTTGTTGTTCCAACAAAGCTTGTTGCTGGTCCATCTGTTACTATTCCCATAAAGCCTATTGTTGGTCTAGTTGTTGTTGCACCAACAAAGCTTTTTTGTGTTTGAGCTGTTGTTGCGCCAACAAAGCTTGTTGTTGCTCAAGATGTTGTTGTGCCAATGAAGCTTGTTGTTTGGCTTGTTGTTGTGCCTGAAAATCTTGCAGGGCTTGTTGGTATGCTTGTTGATGAATTGCTTGTAGTTGTGCTTAGTATTGTGCTTGCACCTGTTGATCTTGATGTTGGGCTTGAGCTTGTTGGGCTACTTGCGCGACCTGTGTGGCTTGTTGGGCTTGTGCAACTTGTTGGGTAGCTAGTTGTGCTTGTGCTTGCTGAGCAGCCTATTGTGCAGCTTGTTGGTTTTGTTTGAGTACCCTTTGATAATTGGCTTTTTGGATGGTTTGGATCAGGGTGGTGAATGAATTCGTCACGTTAGCTTTTGGTGGGATTCGTGGTGGATTGGGAATGGTGCCAACCATTGTGATAGGCGAAAGGGTTGTGTTGGTTGTTGGGATTTGGGTTCTTGGAGGTGTGGTTGAGATACTCGATCCTTGAGAAGGTATGTTTTGAGAGATTTGAGGACTGACTAATGTATTGGTCATGGTGTCTTGAATGGTTGCCACTTGTTGCTATGATGCTATAGGAAAAAGGAGAGGATTCGATGTGATGCTCAGATTGCCTGGATTTGAGAAACTACATGTGGGTAGGGGGGGAAGACCCAATCCAAGAGGTGATGTGGATGTGAGCGGTAATGGAGGAAAGGGTGGTAAGTTCCCCTAGAAGGAGAATGGGTCAGTGACTCTTGCTATTCCAAACAAACCACCTTCTCCTTGTGGTAGATAAGTTTGTATGTTTAGTGGATAGGTCGGTGTCGAAGGGAATGAGGATGAATCTGTGTTATTATAGAAGGTGAGTGGGATGTATGGGTGTGATGGATTCACCGGGACAGAGTTTTTCGGTGTGGTGCTGACATTTACCTCTTTGTTGTTTACAAGGCGATGTAGCTATAACTCATGAAACATTGCACTTCCATTGTTTACAATTGGTGAAGTTGGTGTGATTGTCAATATGGTTTGAGGCATTTCTTGAGTGATATTCCGAGTTGTCATTGGGGATGTGTTCATAAGAGGCATGTCCATACTAGTGCCTACATGAAGGTCAAAAGGGAACTGGACCCCTCCTTCCGTTAACATGCGTAAGTATTTAAACATGGCATTGACAATTTTATGATTCTCTGGATTTTGAACCATTTCTAGCATTTTTTATTGTGTCATTCCCAAGTCCTCTTTTGTGATTTCCTCTTCATAGCTTTCCTCTTGAGGATTTTGTGATGGTAGAGAAGAGCCGATTGGGGGATTGCTTGATCCCGCAATGTTTGTTTTGGTGGTTACTTGATCCAAGTCACTGGAAGTTGATATTTCGTTGATGTTTTCCATGTTCCTCTTGTGTTGTGATCTTGTTTGGACCATAAAAATAGGGATCGTTTGATCTTAATCCTTTAGGCTCAAAAGAGAAGAACTAGGGAAGTCCAAGGATCAAAAGAGGGTGGTGATGATGATGAGATAAATGAATGAAGTAAATGAGTGAAACCTTTGAAGAAATTTTTAGGGGTTATGCTAAAGTTTAGGGTTTGGATTGATTTTGATAGTTTGACTAGGTGTATTAAGTCAAACAAGATGGTAGTGAACTTGTAAACCATAGGAAGTTATCTTAGGGAAAACTCGCACAAGAGGATGGATTGGCTAAGTGTGTTAAGCCAACCAAGGTGATCATGAACTAGTAAACCTCAGGAAGTTGCGTTATCCTAGAGGCAAATTTGTTCAAGAGATTTGTCTATTTGGCTAGGTGTATTAAGCCAAGATAGAGTGATGCTGATTTGGCCTTTAAGTTTAGCATGAATGATTTTTCTAAAGTTCTCAGAAGTTTGTTGATGGGATGAGATTTGATTGATGGAGAGATGGATGAGAGTGAAGATTTTGATCCTAGACTTTGACCTAGACACGACTCTTTTTTACAAAACCTCGGTATTGAAGAACATGCTATAATTCCTATGTGAGGAAAGAAAACCTTTCATAAAGCTCAAAATTCTGTTGGTTTCACGTTTGGATTTTTTTGACTTATTTAATGCAAGTATTAATGATTATGTCGAAATTTAGATGGAAATTAAATTATTATTTAATGATAGTTAAATTGAAATTCAAATTGAAATGAAGTTAAAATTGAATTGAAATTCAATTATTATGATTTGAATTGTATTTATATTTATTTCGGGGTTTGTCATTACTGATGATAAATCGAGTGCAAGTGAATGTAGGAACAGGTGAACGTGATTGAAGGCGAGAACAACGATCAGGTAGAGTTGTTTAGCCGATTGACATTTACGAATAGATGGGATCTCACACACTCACATAGATGAATATTTAATGTATTTTGTGTTTATCATGCTTGCAAATTGAAAATCTAGTTTTAATGAAAGTTCTCAAAATTGTGAAATATGCATGTGATTTAAGTGATGATTTTGTTAAATTGGATGAAATTTAACTTAAATTGAATAATTAAATTGCTAGTTTAAATATTATATTATTGTTTGGAAATATTAAATTTGAAATTTAGAAATTTAAATGCAATAGATTGAATTTCAAAATTTGATTAAAATATAATTATTAAGTGTTTTTGAGATTAAATGCTTTTTAAGTTTGAAATTATGAAATGAATGGATTTTTCAAAATCAGAAATTGAATTAAAATCTAAACATAACTAATGAGAAATTGCAAACTCACGTACACTTGGTGTCTTCATTAAAAATTTAATCTTCAGTTATCATGAGGAAAGAAAATATCTAAATTTTTCAATAGGCAATCAAAATTAGTGAGCTGGAGTTCAAATTTTGAACTGGAGATCATTGAGTAAATGGTGGATCTCATTCTCTTGTTTGAAAGAATGCATGAAAAAGGATATATACCAGATGAAAATCCGAAATGAGGAGAGAGAGAATTTGGACACACAAAAATTCAAAATTGGGGGAGTGTTAAAAAAAAAAAGAGAATTCATTTTTATGTTCTTGCTGCAAAAACGAAATTGATAGAGCATTGTTGAGGGAAAGAATTTCAAAATTTGGAAAGCATGAGGAAATAGGGAAGAGGCACGGCCAGGTTCCATACTTCACACAGCCTTCACTTCCTTCACCCATGCATTGGTAGTAGTAAGAGTTGTGTAGGAAGTTTTTGGAGAAGGTGTGGCACGCACAACCTCCCTCCTTACACTCCACACTTCCCTCACCCCACATGCCAGGAAGGAAAGGAGATATGCGGTTGGTTAGGGATGTACGCAGAAGTGAGGACACCTCACAGTAGGTAAAGATCTCTCCTCACACTCAGTCAGCACGAAGGCGTAAGGAAGAGGGGGCAGGGAACACAACAAATAAATAGTAAAAGACAAGAGGCGCCAGGAGAAAAAGAACATAGGATTCAAGAAAAGACAGAGAAATCTCCCAATTTCATTGCCAGAAAATAAAATTTACCAGGTAGGAATTCATTTATTAAATTCTACAATAAATATTTCAATTCTATTTCAACAATTCTGGAAATGGATATCAAAAACTAAAAGAAGATCTTATTTGTTTAATTTAGAAAAGAGAGATTTAAAGAAATGTTTCAAAACTATTCCTTATATTTTATTGAAACTTCAAACAATTAGACTGTATTTATTTTCCAGAACGTTAGACAAATTTAGGGACAAACTCAAAACAAAAAACTAAACTTTAGATTTAGATTCAAAAAACATATTAATCAGAAACTTTTTTATTTTTGCTGAGAATTTTGGGAAATTTTGATTTGAATCATGCATAAAACAAAGAAATGAATTTAGGAGTATATATTAAATCTGCAAACAATTTTTATCATTTTAGAAAAGAAAATAATCTTGAATAGAAAATAGATTTAATTTTGCTGACTGAAAATAAAAGACATAATTTAGCTTCAAATTTTAACACTATTTGTGAACAGAGATTATTGAAAACTTGAAAATTTCACCTTTAAACGAAACTGTCAAAACTAAAACTATTAAATTAGTTATTTTTAATTTGATAAACGAATATAGTTTATTTTCTGAAAATAGGCTAAACTGAAAATAAAACATTTAAACTTGAAAATTGACTTATTTTGAAAACATCCAGAACGATATTGAACAAAATTAATTAATGAGAGTATGAACGAATGAATGTGTACTCTTTTAATTTCTGTTTTTATATGTATTTATTTAACATACTAGAGTTACACCTTCATTTAAAAACCTTATTGATTATTTAATACTCAATTTAAAATATTGACTTTATGACTTTTATGAATTTGAACAATGGAAATAAGCTTTTTTTATACTGTTTTGTGTTAAACAATGTTTCCAGTTTGATGTTTAAAAGATTGCAAAAGACTGTATTTGACTGTTTAGACCATGCATGAATGATAGATAATTTTGCATGTTATGTTTTTGGGAAATTTACCTTCCGGGATGGGTGCCGAATATGGGTAAATAGAGAGTGTAGTTTTTCTTTTCCAAAACTGTTTTTATTGTCGTGCATGACATTTTACTTGGACAAGTAATTTAAGGACCATTGAAACAAATGGATTATTGAACTCTCTACCATATCCTAGTATCGAACTTGCTTATTTCTTAAATGAATTAGAAAAATGAAAATGCTTGTGGTTTACTAGTAGTACAAGGCATGCACCAGATTCCATCTTGCTCGTAGACTACTTTTTGCTAAGCGATTCCTGCAGGGTCAGGTATTTCTTGATTGACTAAGAAATTTCAAGGAAGCGTAAGCTTCGAGGTTGGGTGGAAAAAGTGCCTGATCCTTGTTCTCGTCTTCTTGATGAAGATTTGCTTTTGGATAGAAGATCGATAGACTGCATCTTCTTTTATGCTTTATTATTCTCGATATATGTAATGACAAGTTTATGGCGACTGAATGCCTAAGTCTCGAATTGTAACTGATATATTATCATCTATTGTATTTATAAATGGAATTGTGTAATTCAACACTTGTATGATTTAGACTCAGTTGTAATGAAATTATCTTATTGACTTTTATGTCGTTGTTTTGTAATCGACTAGTTCTTGATGTCTAAATGTGTGGAATGACGAATTTATTTTGAATATAATGGATCTTATTTAAGGTAATTGTCGATTTGGTTTTAAAGAGATTTCTACACTTTACAGTTGGTAATAAAATGCATACAAACTTGGGTTGTTTCATGAAGCCTTCTTATAGAAATTGTACACTAGTCTTTCTCTGACTTCAATGCGCATTTCAAGACGTTGTTCGCAAGCTTTTAGACTAATCCTTTTGAATCTTGGTTTTCGGATTTTGAATTTTTGAGAAATCATTTGAGACAACACATGTGAGGTCCAGTTTGTCTTTTATCTTTCCTTAGTGAATTCCTTTTACCAAAAGCATGTTCTTGATTATGTTTCAAACTGCATGTCTAATGTCCTACTTTCTTTTCATCCCACAAGGTCCATTATGTGTAAATCAAGGAAATTAGGGGAAAATTTTCCTAGGTTTACCTTAGTGAAAACAAATGATGATAAAATCCAACCACTTAGAAACCTCTAAGGATATGATCCCTAGGGAAAGCAAGAGTACTTAGATTCGTCAAAGGATATTTTTTTCCCCCAAGGGGTTTGAAATTTGGAGCTCTTTGTGAATATTTGTTTTTCAATCGTTTTGAGGACCAAGCAATGTATTTTTCATTTTCAAGCACATGTACAACCCTAGGATGAAGAGACAATATTTTGTTGGGTTCCCACTTGGACAAATCCATCTGCGCATATTCTGTGTGGATGACTAGATGCTTGACCACACAAGCTCCCCCTTATAGTGCACACACTTCTTGGGTCAGCCAAGCATCAGTACCCATGAATCTCCCATGGCATACTTTTCATCTCTACAACAGAACCGCATGTATAACGTGGGGCAGTTTCAAAGAACATGACCTTTTGCACCAACAAAATAGATAAGGATTTGGCCTTCTAAACAAGGGTTTTAATTCAGTCTTTCTATTCATAGAGATTGACCTATGCGGCAAGATACCATTGCTGCCCTTCTTTTCAGAGCCAACCACGTGATACTGGCTTTTGTTCCAGTACCCACTTTTATATCTAGGCTGGAAATACACTTGTCCTTAGTGTGTTACCGGTTGGGTAATTCCCTTGGGTGAGTTCTTTTTCCAACAAGTCAGGCCCGCTAAGATAAACAAAAGTGAGTAAACATATTTTTAGTTCAATCAACCTTTTTTTAGAAACAAAGGGAGAACACATGCAATAAGCCTACTCACACTCAAAAGATTTTTTTTTCAATTTTAAACCCAAAAATGAAGTGTGGAGGTAATTCTTTTGACAACTTAATATCACAAAAATACTTGATTCTCAAGATCACCGTGAGGTGTGAGAGAAGTGCATACGCCTTTTAGATGATATTACTCTGTGAAAAGGATTACAAAACATCAAATACACATGTTCATTTTAATCCTCAAAGCAAAAAATGAGTTCTTTTTAAAGCACCAACTTTGAAGTGTGAGAGTTGCCTTGTTCAATTTTTAAACCTTAAACCAAATCTAGTAGATTGTTTCTAAGGTTCTTTTTAGCCTTTTTGCAAACTTTTGGAAAAGAAATTTGTTTGTTCTTTTTAAAACCCAAAGGAAAATTTAGTGTTTCTAAGGCATGAAAGTAAACAAATTTCTTTTAAAAACAGAATTAAAAATCCTTTAAAAAGTGTTGAACAACACTATAGTGTTTAAAAACACTTTGTGCATGATGAACATGATGCCATGATGAAACCTCCTATTTTCCCTTCTCCTTTGTTCTAACCTGCAAAATGACAAAAACTAGAGAGTACAAAAACAACAAACAGGTCAATAGTTAGAAAATCTAAAAAATCAAAAAGCATATGTTAAAATTTAGATTCTGACTGTTTTCCATGGCGGAGTTTAGCAGGTGCAGTGTAGTTAGCAGGTGCGGCGTAGTTTGGAGCAGAAGCAACGCTATATAGTGTCATGTGTTTGACTGGGTGTGGCGCTCTGCAGAAACAGAGACCGCAGGTGAGGCGTAGTTTTGCAGGCAATGCAATTTGTAACTAAAATCCGTGGCAGAGTTGGCCAAATTTGAAATTTTTTGAGCGAGAACATGGGTGCGGTGTAGTTTGGAAAAACAGCAGTGCGATATAGTGTTGCGCCTACAAATACGTCGCAATACAGAGCTACGGGATTGGGTGCAGCACAGTTTGGAACTGTGGATCTGTGGTAAAGTTTGCAAACTCAAAAACTAGGCACGGGAAATAGATGTGGCGGAGTTTGGAAAAGATATGGTGCAATATAGTGTCATGCCTGCAAATGCGGCACAATATAGAGTCGTGGACCTATAACCTACAAAATAAAATGGGAAAAATGCAGATTTTTTTGAAAAACATGATTGAAAATTCCTCAAGCCCTCCTTCTAGCACCAAAATATGAATCCATAAACCTACAATTGCACAAGAACAACAAAACAAATCAAGATGTTAGATCAAATGCAAACAAGAATGAAGGATTCCCCATGAAATCCATCTACTCAAACTAAAACTAGGAAAATGAAGAACAAACTAAATAAATGAAAGTAAATCCTAATTAAGTGAGCAAACTAGTGGTCCCATGGGGGAATTGGTGCCAATTGAAATGTTGAAATTGGCCCTTTCCCAACTCCTAAATTGCAATATTGATGATCGTAAATTGATCAAATCTTCTCAATGAGATTTGAGCATAACCTAGCTATGAAATGTGAAAATGGTGAATATGTGGAATGATGTGCACAAAATTAGCTCTCAATGTCAACAGAGTAACTTTGCATGAGATTGTGGATGAATAATGAGGAGAGAAGCCTCCAATTTATAGATTTGAATTTGGAAGAAAGGGCAATATTTGGGCAATGTGGGACTAACTTTCACCCAATGGTTGAATGTCACTTGTCACCATGTGAATGGTTGATGGTTGTGCACATTTTAGCCAAAGTGCCAAAAAATGCAATTAGGTGGAATTTGAATTTGAGGAAATGACATGTGAGAGGGAAAAAGGAATGAAATAGATGCCTTTTGGCTCAATGCACAAGGACATGTAAGAGGAGTGAATTCTTTGTTGGAAGTACCCATCCACTTGGACTTTTTGAATTCAAACTTGAGGGAATATTCCCTTTTGAAGCCATGTGAGGGAAAATAGAGATTTAATAAATGAATTAAATATATTTTCATGTGCAAGTTGCATTCTCTAGAGGATTTTAGTGATAGGGATTAACTTAATCAAGATTTTGATTAATTTAATAAGAGATTAGTTGATTTGACAATTTTGACTCAAATTGATGAATTGATTTAAATCGGAATTGAGAGGAGATGATTAATTAAATAAATGATTCTGATTTATTTAACTAAGTGGAAAGATGTTAGATTAGATCCAATAAGTTTTAATTTATTTAATTTAATAAGAGGACTTTAGAGACTTTAATCAAATAAAATGATTTATTTAATTAAACAGATACATAAGGTTAATTAAATTAAATTGATTAATTTAATCCATGGAGGAGAAAGACTTAATCAAATAAATAATGATTTATTAAAGTAAGAGATAGAAGATGATGACAAGCTGAGAGTATGATTTAGGAGGAAATGTTGTTAGTAATCAGGATCAAATGTGTCAAACCGAACTATACATTTTCCATGTCTACAACACCAGATTTACATGGAAAACCCAATAAGGTAAAAACCAGAGTGAGGGTTAGATCACACTATAGAGAATATCAAAATCGATTACAAAAGTCTCACTACCTGAAAGTAAGGCTCACTGCCAAAAAAAGGACTCACCGTCCAGAGCAAGACTCACTATCTAATAGGGCTAACAACTCGAAGGGCTCACTGCCACATACATACAAAGAAGACTTGTTATAGAGAGCCTACAATCCCAATGCAACAAATTATTCCACTACAATCACTTGCAAACATGCATGAATGATAGAGTTCACCTTCTTCTCACTGCATCTTGAAACTCAACATTAAGCTTCACACTTATCTGTCACACTCGCATCACACACACTCACTGAGAAACATCAATCTTGCATCTATCTACACTTTATCTTTTATTTTATCACTCTTCTTCTTAGTTCTTGTATATTTCTTCACCACTAACCCATCATGTATTTATACCATCTTCAAATTTGAAACATATCCAAATTCAGCCATCCAAATTCAAATTCAAATTAGGTTAGCACCAAAACATCCTAGGGTGGAATTTGAATGAGGGTGACCCAAACACACACTTCATAAGGATCCAAATAGATCCAACATGTTTCATTAACCTCGAAAGTAGCATTTCACATAAGGTCAGCCAAACCAGTGTAAAACACATAGAACCATTAAGCATGAATCTTCCAAATGCTAAAAACTATCTTCAATAGAATCAAGGTAGCTCAACTCTAGAGCTGCAAGTCATAAGACTTCATCAAAGAGAAATTTGGACCAACAACATTTCTCTTGGACCTCAACCAAAAACACATAAAACCACAGTTCACAACTGGTGAACACAACTTGCACTGTACAACGAATCAACAACCAAAAATCTGGATAAAACATCTTCCAACAATCATGAAAAAAAACCCTGAACCACAAAAAAATAGGATAAAATCCAAACCAAAACCCAGAGCAACTACTGAATACCTACAACATATCTTTATTACAATTTTATCAATATCCTTGACATATAGAGCCAACAGAAACTAGTTGATAACCATTTGACCAGTTCACATCAATGACAACACCTTCAATCTTTCCATTCTTGCAACACCAACATGCATGCTGCAAGAAGACTTTGACATGACAAGTAGATCTTGATTGTTGCAATATTTCTTCACTAAATCTACTCTTGAATGCCTTGAAATTCTCTTGTGAAAGTTCTCTTAAGATAACTTGAGTTTTCTAGGTGAAACATATTGAAATGACCTTATATTTATAGGTATGTAACATTAATTTCTCGAAATTCAATTATCACAAGCCAACATTTGAATATGGATTTGAAGATGTTAAAATACCACCAAAAAATTAATTTGAATTTATGTCCTAGGTCTAAGTGAGGACCCATTCGCCCATGGGTGAATGAGTCCTAGGTCACTCACCTAGGACACACATTGCTCAATGAGAAGTGTTATGTTTAGGCATTAATGAATGTCGGGTTTCCTCTTCAAAAAATGTGATCAAATAGGCTTGGATTACAATTAAAAGGGCCAATTAAGTAAAATTAGCCTCAATTAATTAAGGGAGCCCTAGATAAGTGTGAGAGTAAAGAGGTACACTCTACAACACTAAAATAAGGCACAATTAATTCTATTTTAATTAATAGGGCCCTAAACTTAATGTGAATATGCAAAATACATATTACAAAACTAAAGTAAGGCATAATTAAATCCATTTTAATATTAATTCCTAATTAGGTGTGAAAATATAAAAGGGATACATTTTTCTACACTACATCGAGAAATAAAAATATTAATATTGAGTATTAAAGATAATATTATTATAGTTGTTACTTATCAAGAAGGTAATAATGTCAATATTAATAATTTAGCAAAAGTGAATACTAAAAGGAATGGTAGGGATAAAGATAATTGAAATACCAATGTAAGTGTTATTAAAATCAATGTTATTAAGAAATATTTAATACTAAACTTATCATTACTATGTTACCATGTTCATGTGTGGTTAGTAATTATTAGTGTTTATATACATTTGTTCAAAAAAAATTGATAGATGTGAATTGTTTAGTTGTGTAAAATTTTGGGCATGACACCCATTCCATGAACCATGTGGTATGTTAGTATTATGTTGATAGCATGGGTGTTTTAAGCCAATTTTTGTGATGTTGAATACTTATGAATTAATGATAGAAATTGTCGTAATAAGAGGAATGAGTGTTGTTTGAGATGTAAATTAATTTGAGAATTATGATAAGAATTTTGTTGTGCAATGTTACTAATTATTTGATTAATGATGATTGAAGTGAATATGTTATATATATGTGTAGTGTAGTTTCTACATAAATAATATGTGAAGTAATATGGATTTGACATCTATATGTGTAAAATTGTTGTGTAATGTGTATAAATTATTCTTTTGAGTTGATAGTTAATTTTAAAGCTTACCCTATATTTTAGGATACTTTGTAAAAGAAAATTTATTGTTAACATACTTGGATTGTTGTCTAGTGATATTGCTTACCCTCACTTTTGAGGACTTCCTAGAGGAAGTCCAATCTTAGGGGGGGCAGTGTGAGACCCTTCCTTTTCATGATCTTATTAGGTCTATCTTTAATGTGTTTCTATGTTGGCTATTATACATGGATTTACGTGTATACATCAATGGGATTCATATTTTGGATATGGTTAGTGACTAATGGTTGATGTGATTTTGTTGCAATAATTAGATGAGTTCCCTTCATTGATTATGTAAGTATGTGTTGATCAAGATGCTCAATTGTGATGGGTTATTGGTTAACTATTATTAGTAATAATATTAGTATGTAAAATATATGGATTACATTATGTGTTAGGGGTTGTTGATATTATTTTATAATTATTATTAGATGGAATTACTATTAAGTGACTACATAATATGGATGTGTAAGTAGGTATTATTATGGATATGATGTTTTATATTTTAATGTTATTGGTGATAATATTGATTATAAGATGGTTTTAAGTAGATTACTACCAAAAGTGGTGATATCATGATGATGGGTTGTATGATTAATTATTACATGATTTATTAGGTTTTGTAGTAATGCTAATTATATGTTACTACTTGTATAAATTATTGGATTTAAAATTTCTAGAAGGCTATTGTTCTTGAAATGTTATTTTAAATATGAAACTTTCTTCAATTATTCATATTTATGGGATGTACTAACACCTTTTGTTGAGTGAACAAGTGAATTTTGGTCAAAGGTGGCAAGGGTCACATAGATACTCCCATTGTTTTACCCTTGAATTTTTTTGATCTTGTCTTGTAGAGAGAATAAGGTCATTTATTTTATGTGTGGTGTGGTTGTTTGTATATGTGAGTTTATTCTAATAATATTTTAATTTATCGCTTATAATGATTTTTCTTATGATTTATAGAGTTCTTATGTCGTTTAAATTATGTTTTATTGTTTAAAAACTTTCCTAGCTAATATAATAATAGGTTATGGGTTGCTTTATCCTAGAAAATACATTTGTTTAATTTTAAAACCCACTTTTGAAAAGTGGATAAAATTAGAGTTGGTTGGGTAGTTGGGTGGTTAAGGAAAGGCATACTTCTTTCCCCATCTATTTATTCATTCTCCTTGAGTGGATAAGGGGATTTTCCTCTTTGTTTATTCTTGTCTCTTGGATATTTTTCCATTTTTGATGAGGAAAATTCTTGGTGGAGAGAGAGAAAAGGATAGAGGAAGGAAAAATGGAAGATAGAGGATTGGAGAAAGAGGTGCTTCCACAATTTTGATAGCTAATATTTTGGTAAGGTCTACCATTTTGTTTGATCTTTGTTTGATGTGATAAGGAGTGTTTTGAATGTTGATCCATGTTTGTGAAATATTTGTGAAATACAGGATTAAAGTATCTTGTGGTATTATTGTAAGTGTGTGTTGGGATTTGTCTTGACTAGGATTTTCCACCTTGTATAGGATTCTCTTTATGTGAATAAGAATTTATGTGTTAAAGGTGAAGAAATAAAGTATGTGACTGTAACTATTGTAATGTTATTAGTATATTGTGTAAAATTATTGAGGAATACCTCTAAATAGTGGTTGTGTTACATGGGAAGAGCTATGCAATCCTAGCTTAGGGGTGGATTGAATTTCAATCCTATGGTTGGGTGGAGAGATATTGGCCATATTATTTCTTTTTATGGTTTTCACTTTTTAGGTTGACATATTGAAGTTCAATTTTTTTTTTAGGTTCTATCAAGTGATTATATGTCGATCTTGTAAAAATATAGAGAGTTTCAAGTGAATTTGAGTAAAATAAGTTTGTGTAGTGAAATATGTGATATTATGTAATTTATAAAGTTTGAATTATGTAAACACACATCTAATGTTATGTGAGTTGGGTAAACCCGAATAGGGGAAAGGAAAAATTATTCTTTATTGTTATTAACTTGCAAAAAAAAATGTATGCATACTCTATTCCTTGTGCTTAAAGATATATTTATGAATTGGTATTTGTAGAATTTGTCTACCACACCCTTTTTCTATGAAGGGTTCTTTTCCACAACATTGTTAATGATAATTCCTTTCCTACTAAGTTGTGATTTTTGTGCTCGAGTTCGAGGTTTCACATGGAGAAAATCCACTTGTCAAGCCCATGTAATTACTACCAAGTCTAGGGATGGTTCTTAAAGCATAATACAATGGGATGCCACATGGTGGCTTCATGGGATGCTTGCTTTCCCCTTAAGACACATATCAAGTTGGTGCAACCAAAAGAGGCTTCTAAGCATCACAGGTAGCATATGATGCTTGATTGGCTAAAAACTCTTGTCAGGTCCACCATGGGAAAATAGTAGAGGTCAGTAGTGGTCAACCCATGTGCATCCTAAGCAATGAATTCACATGATTGGCACTCAACAATGAGGATCATTGGTTTTTGCAAAGGGAGATCATGGAGTAACATTTGGCATCATCGCCCCCTTTGGGGGCCACTTATGATTTACTAGTGCGTTCATTTTAACAATCTCAATGATGGTGAGGTTCATAAGCACAAGAGTGAGGAATGTTTTTCCCTTTTACGATTTCCATCTTATGGGGAATGTTTTATATTTAAGCCCGAAGGGGAATTTTTTGGAGGTTGTTCACCATATTTCATAGAAAGACTTGATAGGAATAATTGATTCTCTATAATTTCTTAAACCTTAGAAATTATTTTTGTATGAGAAACATTAAATGCATAATTTTGTGCTCTATTTTCCTTTGTTGTGAATTCTTTTTCCTCTATCTAAATATAATCATGCTCTATGTTTTCATTAAGATATTGTATTTGTTGATTATCCTAGAAATATTTTATTGTTTATTTTTCTCATATGCAAATTTTTGGATCATGTTAGCACTATTTCAATTTTTTGTATACTATCATATGACTAGAATTATAATATGATGTATGATAGGAAACACCATTAACATGTTTTGGTGTATCACCTTAAGATGGTTGTTTGTATTATTTTAATTCATTTCTTCCCCTTTTCCTCTCCATATTAGTTAGAGTGAAGATTCATCTTCTAAAATATCAGAGATCATTTTGCAGAGTGCATTCTATTACCCCATTTGAGAAGTTCCCATAGACTATCTCTTAAGCATTAGCTTTAGAGGTCAACAGTTTGTTTTGACGTGCCCGAAGAGATAGAGAAAAATACTTCAAGCCAGTTTAGAGGTGGGTTTATGATTCAAAGGCCCATCACAATATCATTAATAGTGTGTAGTCTCATGTTACTCTCACCCTTGTTTGTGACTATCAGACAACAAAGAGCTACAAGAAGTGTAGCAACACAAATACCAACGCAAGATCAAACACAACTAGTGCGAGCTCCAATGGTTGCAAGAAACTTCATAACATGGAATAGTATCAGCCCATTCATTCTTTTGACTTCTCCGGAAATGTGGGATGCCATTTCTACTAATGCTCTAAAAATTCTCTCTAAGTTCACGGGAAAGGATTTTAAGACACCATTAAAAATTTCACAAAATTTTGTTGACATATGTGTTGATGGTGTTTTATGTACAACAACAACTCAAACAGAATATAATAACCTATCTCTCTTGAAAGGTAAATCTCTATCAGCAAGCCTCAAGAGATAACCCCAAGGTCTCTAATGTCAGGTCTTGACAATGCATAAACAACTCAAATAATATGTGAAAATATTGGTAATCACAAGGGGCCTTACAAATATACAATGTTGGAAGTGTACTTTCATGAAATGCAGCAATATGGTGATGCTTTAAATCCTAAAATAACCCATATTCAAAGAAAGATCAAAAGAGAAGGGTTGAGAGAGATTCTAAACTAACCCCTAAGATCAATCACAACAATGATGAATGCAACAAATGGACAAATCCCCAATAAAACCAATCTCTGCTTGATCGAGGACAAGCCCACAACTCCACAGAAATGGTGCAATCTTCTAAGAAAACTAAAGATTTTTAGACTATGAACATTCATCCACATACCCAGTAAATGACACAATGTAAACAAGCATTCACAGTTGAACTTAGCATGAAATAAGGGCCAAACTAACTTTACACAACAACTTACAATCAAAAAATTGCTAAAAGTATGGACTAGAGATCAATTAACATCATTAACATTTCACCATTTTCATGAAAGAACTGAAAACTAACATCTAACATCTAATACTGAGAATCAAGAACAAGAAACCATAAAACTTTTGAAACATAACACAATGTTTGCCAAATCAACAACCCATTTGCATTATCTTCTCTAGCATTACATAACAATTTCCAACTCTCTCCTCTCCTACAACTACTAACTTGTAAAACCTAACTTCTAACTTAGCCAATTCTTGTTTTCTAGCCTCTAATCAGCTATTCTCTAACCCCTTTACAAATGAGAAGGCACTGGCCTTTTATAGATTTTACAATTCAGATTCAATGGCCAAGATTAAATCAATCTAATGACATAGATTTCTCATCTAGAAACATCCATCAATTACATTAAGGTTTGGGTATCTAGACACATCATCATCCAATTGCATAAAAGAAGTTACATCCTTGAGCAATGAGAAAATAATATTCTACCAACATGGATTTGATAACCATCCTCATTGGAGAAAGAAAACATCACATGGTGCAAATAACTTCTAGAAATCCCTTCCAGCTGTAGATATTTTGGGCACGGATTGTTATGTAGGTGCATTTTAATATTTGATTTGCAAGTAAAATCATAGCTTGAAATCTTCTTGGCAGCACAATCTAGGCACATATCCATATGCAACTGGGCTCATTCGAATAGTTGGGCACTAATTCATATGTAAATCAACATTAAAATATTTTCTAGATTTTCCTCTTGGCACAAATCCATATGAAAGTCCCCCCTTTTGATTTATTTAATCCTGAAAAACAAATATCATCATTAGTAGCTCACATGTAAAAAATCCAATCCATAAAACATTAAAATACAATTTTGGCCTTTTAAGAAAACTTTCCATTTTCGGAAATTTTCCATGTCGATTTTTTTTTAGTTTTTGAAAAAATGCATTTCGGAAAAAAAAATTATATTTTTGGAAAATTTTGGGATTTTGAGAGGGCTTAGAAAAGAAAATTTCCATTTTGGAAAATTTTGATTTTTTGAAGGATGTTCAAAAATTTCCGAAAAAGGAAATTTCAGGGATTTGAGGGCCTAAAGGAATTTCAGGATTTTGAGGGCCTGAAGGAATTTTGGGGATTTCCGATAGACATGGAATTCCGTAAAGAGCCAAAATCTCCAAAGCATAATGCAAAGCAGTCCTCGTCGGGTATCCAAGGCATGGATGGAAATCGGGGAATTCCACTAAGGGAGGAAAATCCCAAAATTCCAAGCAAAGTCAAAATCCCCTAAACCTCATAACTTTTTTTCTAGAAGGAATTTTCAAAAAATTCAAAAAGAAACCCCGCCTAATTGTTCATCCTCTATCCATGGGTGCAAAAATAATAAAAAATCATATGATGCTAAAAATGTCCATTTTTGGTAAATTTAGGGATTTCGAGGGGGGCCTAGGAATTTCCAAAAAAGGAAATTCGAGGATTTCCATCAGGGACGGAAATACCCAGATTTCCAACTAGGGTCAAAATCCCCTAAACCTCATAACTTTTTACTGAGAAGGAATTTTTGAAAAGTTCAAAAAGCAACTTGGCCTAGCTTTTTGTCCTCTATCTATTGGTGCAAAAATATTTAAACATAACATTGAAAATTCACTTCAAAAATCCCCATTTCCAATTTCAGAGACAAGTGAAGAGCCCCCAAAGCCTCAGAATATTGCCTTCATCAAACCAAGTCTGGAATTAATCCAAAAATAACCTCCCAAGAAGAGAAAAAATGGAAATTGACAAAGCCAAGGTGTAGAGATGTAGAAGAAAAAAGAGGGTCACTACCTTTGGTGGGGCGTGTGTGTGAAAATTGCACAACAAATGGTGACTCCTACTGGGAAAATGCTCCAAAGCATTTTGATGATGAACAAAAATCAATAACCCAAAATCTTTGGTTTCGATCTCCCTATCAGATAAACAAATCAAAATGCAAGATTAAAGAATTAGAACCAAAGGTGGACTGAACCTTCCATAAACTTAAAATCCAAGTGTGTTCAAGTGAGTTTATTTCCCTCCTTGAGCTACTGCAAAAACCAAACTCATTCAAGTTAGGCTACGTAAATGATTCTAACTTCAAAAGCAACCTGGATAGAGCCTCGTTTCCAGCCAAGCGTCCATAGCCTCGACAAGGTTATCATTGTGACTCTCCCGAACATAGCTCTACTGCCACCTAGGCATCCATAACCCTGATAGAGATATTTAGATACTCCTGATAAGTTGAATTCATTCTTTTTATATTTCTTTTCTTTTCAATATTTCATTTCAACCTGTAAACAATGAAGTTCACACTCAGGGTTGAGAACCACAGTGGCACTGAAGCATAAATGGGATTTTTCACCTAACAAGGATCCTAACAGCAACCTCAGGATTCTTAAGATGTCTGAAAGATATGAGGTTTCAGTATACTTCAAGTTCAAATCAAACCAATGATCCATTCTCTTTAAATCAATCAGTCAGACCGCTTGACACTAACATAAAATCTTGACCATTAATTCAAGACACATGATTAAAGTTCATCAATGAAACATTCAGAACAGTCCCAGATAATAAATAATTATTGTCCAAGAAATACACTTCCCCAACTAGAAAATAGAGAAACCCAAGCCAGAGAAGAAAAGCAACAACCAAACCAAAACCCAAAGCAAAACCAAAAACCAACTAAAGGCAAAGCAAATCAATCTAAACTAAAGCAAACTAATCCTAAAGAAATCTATCTTAAAGAAAACAAAAATAGACTAAAGGAAAAAGAACAATAGGGCTTGCTACATTTATTCAAATTAGCATTATGTACAAAGAGACTCATTTAAATGACTCATGATCAGACAAGGTGAGTTGAGACCCACACTATTTGGCTTTTCAATGCATCGACAAGTAGTAAGGTGATAGTAACAGTCCTCAAGAATGCAAATTCATCTTATATTTAGCAAAATACAACTCAATAATGTAGCATTCAAACTCAACCTCATCAATAGGAATAATTAGCAACTGAGGTAACTCATTGAAACCATGATAAATCCATATGCACATTGTCTTCTGTAAACCTCCATAATCAAAATGATAAGCTTCAAAAAAATTAGCAAGGAAAGAAACAACCTGGTGTTTTTCTTGTTCATACTGAATGTTTTGTTCATTATCCTCCGATTGTGAAGAGTTGATACCCATGTTGTCAGGAGGTCCCAACTGATGATGTAGTATTCCTCTTGTATTTGAAACATACGCAAAAAAATCAAAGTCATCAATGAGCAATTCAGGGTGAAAATTATATTGAACAAATTCATAATTAACATCATCGAAATTTTCACCTATTTGAGTATCTTCATGATGAATTAGTGATGGAATTGCATAAGCTTTATCATGCACAACAAGTTTCTCAGCAGGATGTTCATTAGAAGGCATCACAGACTAATCCTCAAGCACATTTTAACCTACAACCATGTGATCAATTATGACTATAATATTATTGTTTTCAACATCATTCAGGTTTTCCTAGATGCATTAGTATGAACCACATTAGTTATCCCATCATTAATGCATAAAATCTATAAATTTTCATTGTGCACTTCATCAACAGATAGAGAAAAAATAGAATTTGATAAATGAGAAGACTCCTTGAATTCATCTTCTATTGGTTCAGACTCTTGATCACAACCATCAGGAATATTGGCTCCTCCCTTTATTCCTTCTTTTCCTTCTTCAAGGAGTTCATCGCCAGCTTGTCGATATTCTTCTATTGGAGACTTATTTGATGTATCCTTCTCTACATATTTTGAATGTCATGACAACTATACTTGTTCTTCCACCTCCTTTATGGATGTCTGGCACTAGAAACATGTGAATTCAGAATGCTCCTCCTCATGTATCCTACACCAAGTTGGTAATAACAACTCCTCTAGGAATACTCTATAACTTAGGCTTGACCAATCCTTCAAAAATATTGCCACAAACTCATCATAGCTATTCTATATTGGATCTTCATCACAAATAGAGGAAATCTGACTTAGCTCTTCTTCTTGTTGTGGTTCACCCTCAACTGTATTTTCCATTTCAGACACTTGGTTAGCCTTTGTAGGACCAACATCCTCTGTGTTTGTAGGTTGTTCTTCACTTGAATGTTCATCAACTACCTCCATTGCCTTAGATATTTTAGACTCTTCCTTCTAGAATTTTGATTGATTTGTGGATGGATCAACACCTATTGCACATTCCTTAGATCCAGAATTTATCTCCTTTGTAGTACATTCCTTGAATGACTGCTCTTTCCATTCCAGATATCTCCCAACTTTAATGACAATGTCCACACATGAATGGCAGGTGGATTATGAATGAGATGCATTATGAACTTTGCACCATTTGTATGAGATGAAATCTTGCAAACACTTACCACCACCAAGTTGATCTTTAACTATCTCTGTAAATGCCTCAACTACAGCATCAACAAACACTAAATCTATGGAGGCTAGTGGTTCAGGCAGGTTCTGCATGAAAATATCCTTTTGCAAAACCATCTTGATTTTACCCAAAAATATTAAGCATTCAAACTCATTGTGCCTGCATGTATTATGAATTATGCAATTGTCTGATAATGCATAGGGATGCAAACTCTTACTATTCTAGAGATCCAATCTCTTATTCCAAGACACAAAAAGCTGAGGAAAAACAATCTGATGACCGTTTCCATCATGGAAAGCATAGGGTTGCTTTTCCATCTTGACTCAGAATTTGTACTTTCATATTTAGAGATCTATCATATCTCAAGTTTTCAACATGAATGCTCATTCAACTTCCAACAATGTCACCTACATTCGGCTCTCCTTCTAGCGCCAATTTTTTGATGGTGTTTTTTGCACAACAACAACTCAAACATAATATAATATCCTATCTCTCTTGAAAGGTAAATCTCTATCAACAAGCCTCAAGAGACAACCCCAAGGTCTCTAATGTTAGGTCTTGACAATGCATAAACAACTCAGATAATATGTGAAAATGTTGGTAATTACAAGGGGCCTTACAAATAAACAATATTGGAAGTGTACTTTCATCAAATGCAACAATATGGTGATGCTTTCAATTCTAAAACTAACCTAGATTCAAAGAAAGATCAAAATAGAAGGGATGAGAGAGATTCTAAACTAACCCCTAAGATCAATCACAACAATGATGAATGTTGCAAATGGACAGATCCCCAATGAAACCAATCTTGGTTTGATCAAGGACAAGCCCACAACTCCACAAAAATGGAGCAATCTTCTAAGGAAACTGAAGATTTTTACATTATGAACATTCATCCACATACCCAGTAAATGGTTCAATGTAAACAAGCGTTCATAGTTGAACTTAGCATGAAATAAGGGCCAAACTAACTTTACATAGCAACTTACAATCAAAAAATTGCTAAAAGTATGGACCAGAGATTGATCAACATCATTAACATTTCACCATTTTCATGAAAGAATTGAAAACTAACATCTAACATCTAATACTAAGAATCAAGAACAATAAACTATAATTTTTTTGAAACATAACACAATGTTTTCCAAATCAACAACCCATTTGCATTATCTTCTCCAACATTACATAACAATTTGTAGCTCTCTCCTCTCCTACAGCTACCAACTTGCAAAACCTAACTTCTAACTTAGCCAATTCTGACTTTTCAGCCTCTAATCAACTATTTTTTAACCCCTTTACAAATGAGAAGGCACTGGCCTTTTTATAGATTTTACAATTCAAATTCAATGGCCAAGATTAAATCAATCCAAGGCATAGATTGCTCATCTAGAAAGATCCATCAGTTACATTGGGGTTTGGGTATCTAGATACATCATCATCCAATTGCATAAAAGTAGTTACATCCTTGAGCAATGAGAAAATAATATTCTACCAACATGGATTTGATAACCATCCTCATTGGAGAAAGCAAACAACATCACATGGTGCAAATAGCTTCAAGAAATCCCTTCCAGTTGTAGAAAATTTGGGCATGGATTCTTATGTAGGTGCATTTTAAATATTTGATTTGCAAGTAAAAGCATAGCTTGAAATCTTCCTGGCAGCACAATCTAGGCACATATCCATATGCAACTGGCTCATTTGAATAGTTGGGAACTAATTCATATGTAAATCAGCATTAAAATATTTTCCTCTTGGCACAAATCCATATGCAAGTCCACCCTTTTGATTTATTTAATCCTGAAAAACAAATATCATCATTAGTACCTCACATGTCAAAAATCCAACCCATAAAACATTAAAATACAATTTTGGCCTTTTAAGAAAACTTTCTATTTTCGAAAATTTTCCATTTCGGTTAAAAAAAAAAATCCATTTTTTGAAAATTCTAGGACTTTGAGGGGTGCTTGGAAATTTTTGAAAAAGGAATTTTTCTTTTTTTGGAAAATTTTGAGTTTTTGAAGGAGGTTCAAAAATTTCTAAAAAAGGAAATTTCGGGGATTTGAGGTCTTGAAGGAATTTCGTGGATTTTCGACTGACACGAAATTCCGTGAAGAGCCAAAATCTCTGAAGCACAATATAAAGAAGTCCTCGTCGAGTATCCAAGGCATGGATGGAAATCAGGGAATTCTGCCCAAGGAGGAAAATCTTGAAATTCCAAGCAAGGTCAAAATCCCGTAAACCTCATAACTTTTTTTCTAGAAGGAATTTTCAAAAAATTCAAAAAGCAACCCCACCTAATTTTCATCCTCTATCCATGGGTGTGGAAAAATAAATCATATGATTCTGAAAATTTATATTTTTGGTAAATTTTGAGATTTTGAGGGGGGTGTAGAAATTTCCAAAAAAGGAAATTTGAGGATTTCCATCAGGGACGGAAATACTCGGAAGTAGGGTCAAAATCCCCTAAATATCATAAATTTTTATTGAGAAGGAATTTTTGAAAAGTTCAAAAAGCAACTTGGCCTAATGTTTCATCCTCTATCCTTTGGTGCAAAACGATTTACACATAACATTGAAAATTCACTTCAAAGCTGGTGCAAGAGCACCTACACCTTGTGAAGTCTAAGTTGATACCTAGGTGTGTCTTGTGTTCATTTATTCTTAATAAGGTCTAAAGGACCAGTCATAATGTAATTTGAAAAGGTTTTGAATCATTTAGTTGAATTTGTCAGTTTGATTCATAATGCAAAAAGCCATGTGAAATCATGAGTTTTAACGGATATGGGGAGTAGGGTCTTATTCCATGTTAATTAAGGTCTCAATGACCATTTTAAATGTATTGGAGGGCTTAATAGGTCAGTTAGGTGGTATTTGCAAAATCAAGTTGATCAAGTTGAAATGGGATAGTGATTAAGAGCAAAAAATCATCTTAGACTCTAACAAAAGGTGGTTATGGTAGTTGGTTGGTTCAAGGGGTGGTTTGGATGTGATTACATGATATATTGTTGTAAGATCTCAAAGGGAGGCTGTTGAAGAGGTTTGGAATGAGTTTCTAATAATAAGTTTGCTGTTTTTATGTGTTTTCCATTAAGAAATTGCTGATCCTGTGCATTGTACGACCTGTACGTGTTGTTTTACACTACAATCCTATTATGGTTGGATAGATAATTTAATAACCTTTCTTTTGGCATTAGAATTGTGTGATTTCATTAAAAATTGAGTGAGATATCCTTGTTTTACTGCTGGGTGGTCTCAAACCCCATGTTTTTCCTGTTTTCCTAAATTTTGCAGGCTTGGTACGGATCCGTACAGTATCTTTTGGCTCTAAAAATCATTTTGAATGTGTATACATATGAGTTAACTTTCAAATGCATTTGATTTGAGGATTTGAACATTCATATTGAGGGAGAAATCATTATTTTTCTGAAACTGCCTATTTACACTGTTTTGGGGGTTTTGAGAGGAGTCAAAATGCCATTCTAAGCCTTCCACCCACTATGAAGACCTGTAACTCAGTGGATAGGCTTAGATAGGCATAATAAACATGTTAATACTTTCTTTTGTACAGGGAAGATGACTGTCCTGACTTTGGGGTGTTAGTAGGGTGGAAACCATTGGAAGAGTGTGTGCTTTGGTGAGGACAACTTCTTGTTAAATGGTGAAAATGGTGAATTGTGGAGATTTCAATGAATTTGTCTTAAATATTGTTTTCAGTTGATTCAATTGTCATTTTGTGAATGTTGAGAGTATTTGTAGGGCCTTGGTGAAGATTTGTTGCTATTTTGCAAGATTAAAGGGTTGAAAAACCTTGAGGGTGAGTTGATGTCTAATAAAATGAATGCATAATGAAGAGAAGTTCTTTGGTGTAGAGTTGAATTTTACATTGTTGTGAGTGATCTTCACCTTTGCTCTGCATCAAAAGCTCCCCATTTCCAATTTCCAAGACAAGTGAAGAGCCCCAAGAGCCTCATAATATTGCCTTCATCAAACCAAGTCTAGAATTAATCCAAAAATAACCTCCCAAGAAGAGAAAAATTGAAAAATTGACAAAGCCAAGGTGAAGAGATGTAGAAGAAAAAAGAGGGTCCCTGCCTCTAGTGTGGCTTCTATCTGAAAACTAGACAAAAAAATGCACAATGCATCATGTGACAGAGAAAAATGTGGTGCTAAGGCTTCTTGTCACTTCCTTCAAAAGGAAGGCATCATATTTGTATAGATCCTTACCTCCCAATTCAATCGGCACATGGGATCAACTTAGAGATAGCTTCTTCGAACAGTTTATAGAGAAAGGTGATCGATCTTCCTTACTCCAGCAACTGATAACCATCAAAAGAGCTCCCCAAGAAGTTTTCATGGATTTCAACACCAAATTTCACAAAACCTAGCATTCAAGATCCCCATAATAGCTAGACCTCTATCATGTTGTAGATTATGGTGAAGTGGATACATATAATGGTATTACTAGAAAATGTTATTTTTTAACAACACAATCTATGGTTTTGAAATAATTTAGATCAGAGAATTATTTTTAAATAGTTTAAAATTGTAATCATGTTTGTTGGCTTGTGCATACAATTATGATTACATTTTTTACTTTTCTCCGAATACAGATGACATGGAAATATTTGATGAAAGTCCAAGGAAAGAAAGCATGTTAGTTAAAATTTATTCTTCTAAGAGACTACAAACAAGTTGCCAAGGTAAAAAAAATCTTTCTAAGTTGATTAACATTACATTGATGTTTTGCATATAATTATGATTTCATTTTTTCTTTTGTCCAAATGTAGATGACACAAAAATCTTTTATAAAAGGCCAAGTCAAGAAAACACAATGGTAGAAATTAATTTTTTCAAAAGACTACAATCAAATTGTCAAGGTGATTATCCTAAATACTCAAGTGTGCATTGAGATCATTTTAATTTGTAATGAAATACTTGCTAACCAATTCATATAACTTAAACTATTTGAAAATTATTATAAAAAAGGTGTTGCATTGGTTTACTTGCTTCTTTAAAAAAATTGTTTTCCTGCTTGCAACGTATCAAGTGAACTTTAAAAAAAAGTGTGTTTGCTTTCTTGCAACCTATCAAGTGGCCTTCAAAAAATGCAAGATAAATTAAATGAAAAAAAATCCATTCTTTGACATTCTCAAAAGGTGCATGGTTAAATAGAGAATTTTTATTGTAAAAATATAGCCTGGAAGAAGTAGAAACCTTATATAAGTTTAAGGAATATGTCACTAGTACACAAAATCTTCCTTGTGAATGGAAACTCTTTCTAGATTACTACAAATTTGCATGCAGTATTCTTTCTTTGAGAGGAAAGGTTTATAAGTTGCCAAGTTGGAGGGTAGAATTGGTGGCTTGGAAATTTATTTGTCGGCAATCGAAGCATGAAGTGAACACTCTCCTTAAGGTTGGCATAGTAATATCCTTTCATTTCTTTCTTGATATATGATATAATTTAATATATCTAATAGTGAGCACCTTAAATTTAATGCATTCATTTTTTTCAATGTAGGGTTGGCACAAGTATGCACATATGAAAAGCAAGGATAATGGCAAGATTGTGGAAGATCAACATATGGGATTTGAACATGAAGATATGGAAGGTATACATGAAGTAAAGTAACATTGGTTTGGACCTTCACTCAATAAAATTGTTATGAGTTGTGTTATTGAGTTGCATGAATTACAAGAAAAATAAAAAACTAGAGTTTATTTAGATAAAGATAGAAGAATAATAGATACATAAGAAGATCTTTTGAAGTTAAAAAAGTGTTCAAGACAAGATCCTTTTGTAAAAGCAATTCTATCGATGTATGGTCATGATACTACAATAGTTAAAGAAATTCAAGTCTAATATTCTAACTGGTTAACTTTTTGAAGGCCTTGCATGATGTGCAAGATGTTTCGATGAAAGGAATTCAATTGTTTCAACAATTTAGCCTTCATTGTGAAACCGACAATCTTCCATGGCCTTTGCCAGAGTCAAATGACACAACGTATAAAATATTGAAGGGAGAGATAGAAATGTAAAATAATGTGTATCATTGATAGTAGATATGAAAATACAAGGATGTTCAAAATAAATTGACAAATGTTTTATTAATTATGTATTAAAATATCATTGTAAAAAAAATTATGTATTTTCATTTGAAGTAGAGTAAATGAAACTTTAAATATCTAGTCTTGTGAAATAATATAAATTATAATTCATATTTTCATATGTTTAAAATAATTATGGCTTAGAATTTTCTATACCTATTATCCATGGAGCCAGCTAACTCCTAGACAAAATGCACCTATTTACATGAAAAAATGCATGAAAACATACATAAAAACATACATGGAAACATACATAACATGAAGAGATGGCATAATGCAAGGCCGGCCAAATGGATGATAGAAGTGATGAAACTAGTAACGAAGGAAATGTCAAAGCGAGGAAAGCGAGGAGGTGTCCCGTTGTTGAATGACATCAACATTTTTTTGCCTTGTGGGAGAAGCTATCTATTACACGCGAATAGCAGGAAGGGTGGTGATGTGATTAAGACATGTGGTTTAAATTTTAATGAGTACTATTCTTGGAAAACACTTGGAAAACACATGTTTTGGGTTTTCACATTTTGCAAGTTGAAATCGAAACATTGGAGAGCAAGGGCACTTTGCAGGTAGGGGAGACGACCAACTAACTTGAGGTGAGGGGTTTCTAACCAATTGTATGTAATGGTGTATGTCTTTATGTATGATTTCTTACATTTTTGTATGTATATAGGTGTGTTGTTGTGGGTTGCAAGTTTCTATGTGTTTTGAGAACCTGGAATCTTAGAAAATAGTATGAATTTATTCAAAATATTTTATTATTAAAACCATAGGAATGTAATGAAATGCGGACCGTTTTATAAACACCCATTGTTTTCTAACAACCTTTAACACTCTATGTATTATGCTCTTTCATTCTGTAGGTTGAAAGTGAAAGGTTGGAGAGTGGAGTTTCCAGTGAAAGATTGGAGAGCAAGGGGAGACTAAAAAAAATCTGAAGTGAGTTGAGGGGTTTCTAATCATTTGGTTTGTTAGTTGTAAAGGGGTTTAAAATTTTATGAGGGTTTTTGTTTGTAAATTGTTTTCAAAATTTAAGTGGGTTGCAAGTTTTGTAAAACTTGATGTTTTGCATCCTATAATTTTACAAGAGAATATGAATGTCTTTAAAAGATTTTGTTATTTAGACCTTAGGAATGTAATGAAAGGCATGGTCTTATAAACACCCAGTTTTTTCCAAGAAGCATTAACACTCTGTGCTTCACCACTTTCAACAAATTTACTCATTATCAATGACAATGTCAAGAAATTGGTGTTCTTGCTATTTGTAATGCACATGTACATATACATGATTAAAAAACATGAGGGTTTGAGTATGTTGTCATGTGGGTTGTAGTTTTATAAACACCTAATGTTTTCCATTTCTTTGCATTGCACATCTTTCAAACCAAAAGAATTACTTCACATTGCATAACTAATAAGTAGATGCTCATAGATAGATGAAATTTTTTAAATTACAATATTTTGTTTTGCATAGTCAACCTAAAAGTAGTTATGTAGTTACTTCACATTGCATAGGTAATAACTATACCCACAACTATAGAGAACTCCACCTACACAACCAAGTACTATTCTGAAATATATTAATTTTGTCATTCTAGAGTGATAATTGCAACTGCCAATTATATTTTTTTGTCATGGAATTCCATGAGAGCACATTTTCTTAAGATATTTTTTGAAACAATTCACTGCCTTGTCTATGAAAGCATAACAATAAGAAAAATCAAAGACAAGGAAATGAACTATTTGGAAAAATGGTTGAAAGAAATGTGGTCTCATGGTCAATGGAATGCCAAGCCAAGCCATAGGCAAGGAAATGAACTATTTCTATGTATGATTTCTTATCTATGGCTTACCACTATATTTTGGCAGACATTCTCATCTCCCACTATTTTTTCCAAAATAATTACAAATAGTTAGAGTGATAATTGCAGATATATAATAATAATTAGAGTGATATTTGTAGATGGAGATCCCCTAACCAAATTTTGTTAGAAAATGGTAAACACCTTATTTAACAAGAAATGCAGTTTGGCTTGCAGATATATATTGTCATCTTCAGTAGAGGTATGAACAATATATTGTGAAACTATACCCACAACTATAGGGAACCAACCTAGATGTAACCAAATACTATTGTCAAATATATTAATTCATTCATACTAGAGTGATAATTGCAACTTCTAATTGCATTTTTTTGTCATGGCATTCCAAGAGACCACATTTGTTTGAGACATTTTTTCAAACAATTCACTGCCTTGTCTATGAAAGCATATTAGTAAGCATAATAATAAGCAACAACATAGACAAGGTAGTGAACAGTTTGAAAAATGCCTCAAATAAATGCGGTTTCATGGTGATTGGAATGGCATGACAAGCCATAGACAGGGAAATGAACTGTTTGTAAGTATGAATGCTTATATATGGCTTGCCATTATGTTTTGGTAGACATATACTCACCTCACATTATGTTTTCCAACTTGCAAATTTTATAGAATGCATGTTTATGGTTGTTGGAAAACATTGTTTGTTTACTATCAAAGCATAATAGTAGATATAGATTGTCATGGCATTCCAACACCATGGTGATTAGAATGACATGAAAATCCATAGACAAGGAAATGAATTGTTTCTATGTATTATTGCCTATCCATGACATGCCATTGTGTTTTGGAAGACATATACTCACCTCACACTATGTTTTCCAACTTGCAATCACACTATCCATTATCTTATATGTATTTTACCATTTACTTTAGAGTGTTGTAGATATTTTATGGTCCATGGTTTCATTAAACCTAACAATGAGAATCCATTGAACAGTGTGCTATGTAAGATTCCATGCATCATACCATAATTATTATTAGAAGTGCATTTTTTGTTGTGCACTTCAATTTTTTCTTTCTATTGCATTTTTATTATTTTGTGGGGGTTGCAGACTGCAGGGTAACCCATAGTGATTAGGTGAGATTCAAAGACTATTTTCATTATTTGTTTTATTTCTTTCATTAGAATGACAAGATTAGTATTACTATTAGTTTTTTGTTATAACTCTGCAACTTTAAGGGTCGGGTATTGGGAAGCAACCCATATCCTCCTAACTAAGATTCAAATATTGTCTTCAATATTTTGATTCATTTCTTACATTAGAATGAAATGATTAGTCTTTTGAAATAAATTTGTCACTTTATAGGGTTAGTTTACATTATTTTTTCTCGATATTGTTATTTCCTCTCTATTCCATGCATGCAAAATGATTGTAGGAACTAGTGTTAGGTGCATTTATAAACTAATTTAAATAATTTTCTTCCCTCTTTTCTAAACAACGCACCATTTGTTGCATATTTCCTATTTCAACTGTTAGAACAAATTTGTAAATTTAGAATACAAATATGAAAGTTAGACATCAAAGCTTATAATTTACTTGCTTTGTTGTATCGATGTGGAGTTTGAATTTAAAGGCATGCTAAGCTCAAACTAGGATAATCTGCAGGTATTTCTAATCTTCAACTTAATACATATATCCAATATGTCCATGCATGAGGGTATACATGAGAATAAATATTGACTATTTAATACTACTACATGCTACTAATTCCCAATTATGACCCTATTTTACATGCCAACAAAAGTAGCTTTCTATAGCCTAACAGAAGAAATCCCTGAAATATAAGTTCCATTTGTCTTTGTGATCTATGATAACCTTATTTTATCTTTTTGCATAGAAATGAGTTTATTGTGATATGGATGATACAACAACGATTTAGAGTATAATCATGGCATGAGAAAACAATAGCCATAACTAGTATAGCTACATAGCAGCCATCTAATTAAGATATATATTAGCCCTCCAAATAAGGGAGAAATCAAAATAGAAATAACAATAAATTTGTCACATACCAATCAGAACTAAAGCAAGAGAAAACTGTAAACTGAAACAACCCCAATTGAACATTAACCAATTGAATCCTTTAGCTATGTAGGTTTTGGTATCAGATTTGATATCCAATTGATCAACCATGTGGTTGATAGTATGATGTATGTCCTTGAAGCATTGATAATTTTATTTGTTCAAACATCCCTTAATACAATGAAGAATTATCCAAGCAAGTTCAGTCTAAGCCAGCTTGCAGTTCTAAACAAGAATCATGGAGACTTAGTGTATGGCATCTCCAACCTAAGGCATAGTACAAAGTTAATAGATTACTTTTGTGACTAGTATCATAAGGGTATTATTTCAGGTCCTAGGAGGTCAAATTTACTACTTTGTACAATGCAACTTTTTGAACTTACGATGGATCTACATTGTATCACGAAAATCATAGATGACATAAACAAATCTTAGTCAACCTGATTGGCTGATTTCATATTCTTCAACATAAGCTAGACAATACTATATAAAGGTTGATTTACGTAGTTCTATAAATAAATGGAAATTCAAATGAAAATTAACACCAAAGTTTTGATTATAAAATAATGGTGTTGTTTTATAGGATTTTATGACTTTATAAAACTATTTTTATTTTTTTGGATGACTCTTAGTCTCACTCTTGATGGTAGATGATTTTACAAGGAAGGCTTTGCTCTTGAGATTTCATACCCATAAAATCTAGAGCAAGATTAAAAAAATGATTTTGGTTTTGTTGATCCACTCATCCACCCTTAATAAGACTCGATGGTATATGAATTGCAATGAAGGATCTTCTCATTTAATTTCATACCCATAATATTAGGGTAGGGTTAGAAACTTGGTTTTCGTTATTTAAGCCAAAGGAAGTGCTTTCTCATGGTAGGAGTTATGGTTTTAAACAAAAAATTATTGCTCAGTTGTTTAGAATGTTTTGTTAAACTTGGACCCACTAGGACATCTTGTGTGTATACTAGGTTGTTGTATGTCTGAGCCATGGGTGATCTTTGTGATGAGCTCTTTAGCATATTTTTTATTATGGGTCAAAAGTGGCTCATTTTTCTAACCTCCTCCATGGGGTAGACTTTGGTGTTCGGGGTTCCTACTTTGGGTTTGATATGGTTACACTTTGGTGTTTGGGGTTTCTACTTTGGGTTTGATATGGTTATTCATCACCTAGTTTAATGGTCGAAGTTAAAATTTGGTCAATAAAAATAAAGATAATTATGTATCTTTTTTAGTTGGGATGAGATATGAAATTACTTTTAAATTGTTTGACCATTTAAAAGTGTGATATTTAAATGAAATGATTAGCCACTAATATTAAACTTGGACCCATAGGCAACTTGATCCTAAGACCTCCACTGGGATACCCTCTTTATAACAAGGGAATTTTTGAAGGCCTCTTATTACAATTTGGGTGGGGCTCATTTCCAATTTGTGATCATTCTAATTAATATGGCTTTTGGAAAACATTGTGTGTTTACTATCGAAGCATAATAGTAAATTTGGATTGTCATGGCGTTCCAACATGATATGGGTTGGAATGCCATGACAAGACATAGACAAGGAAATGAACTATTTCTATGTATGATTGATTATATATGGGTTATCATTATGTTTTTGTAGACATATACTCAAATCACAGTGTGTTTTCCAACTTGCAATCATACTATGCATGTATATGTTTGTTGGAAAACATTGGGTGTTTATTATCAAAGCATAATAGTAAATATGGATTTTCATGGCATTGCAACACCATGGTGATTGGAATGCCATGAAAATCCATAGACAAGGAAATAAACTATTTCTATGTATGATTTCTTATCTATGGGTTTCCACTATGTTTTGGTAGACATATACTCAGCTCACACTATGTTTTCCAACTTGCAATCATATTGTGCATATGGTTGTTGGGAAACATTGGGTGTTTACTATCAAATAAAAATATTAAATATGGATTATCATGGCATTGCAACACCATGGTGATTGGAATTCCATGACAAGTCATAGACTAGGTAATGAACTATTTCTATTGCTTGTCTATGGCTTGTCATGGTATTCCAAGACCATGGTGTTGGAATGCAATGAAAATACATATTTAGAATTATGCTTTGATATATTTTTTCATTAATCCATATTTACTATTTAGCCATGGTGTTAGAAGCCATGACAATCCATATTTACTATTATGCTTTGATAGGTTTTTTGCAAGCATGTGTAGCTTTTTCAAAAGAACCTATTTTAGGATTTTAGCCATAGTAGCAAGGCAGTGAACTATTTGATATAATGCTTTGGTAGACATGTATAAAAAATGTGGTAGCATAGGGAACTGTTTGATATAATTCCTCAAAGAAATGTGGCCTCATGGTGATGGAATGCCATGGCAATCCATATTACAGCTGTAATATGGATTGTCATGGCATTCCATCACCACGAGACCACATTTTTAGCTGCAATATGGATTGTCATGGAATTCCATCACCACGAGACCATATTTCTTTGAGGCATTATATCAAGCAGTTCACTATGCTACCACATTTTTCATACATGTCTACCAAAGCATTCTATCAAATAGTTCATTGCCTTGTTGCTATGGCTAAAAGCCTAAAATAGGTTCTTTTGAACAAGCTACACATGCTTGCAAAAAATCTATCAAAGCATAATAGTAAGCAACACCATAGAAAAGGCAGTGAATTGTTTGATAAAATGCCTAAAAGAAATGTGGTCACGTGGTGATGGAATTCCATTACAATCCATATTGTTGCCTTGTTGCTATATGGTTTTTCATGTAATTCCATCACCATGAGACCACATTTCTTTGAGGAATTTTATGAAATAGTTCACTGCCTTGTCTATGCTACCACATTTTTCATACATGTCTACCAAAGCATTTAATCAAAAATTTGAGTGCCTTATTGCTATGGCTAAAATCCTAAAATAGGTGATTTTGAACAAAATGCTAATCTGTTCCATGAATATGAAGTAGATCTAGCTACTCACTCTAACATTAGTTATTTGCATGTTGAGTATGAACTTGATGAGGAGGACATAATGATAGATGCATATGGTGTCTTCACTCAGTCACAAAAAAATCAGCTTGAACAAAATAAAGTTGACAATATGAAAGGAAAGGATGAGTCATTGATCACAATTGCAAAAAGAGGTACTCCTTTGCCACTACAACCAAAGGACATAGTAATAAATCAATATGTGCTCCTCATCCTCCTATTGTCTCTTCAAGTTCAAAATCCAATTATCAAGTTCCTATGACTAGTGCCCACTTTGTTAAACCTATCCTTGAAGTTACACCTACTTCCTTAATCAATTCATTCCAAGCATTTGATATCATTGATCATGTAAAGAAAAAAATTCCAGATGTCTAAAGTTGAATACTTGAAAGCCAATCCTGAGTAATTTGACAAGCTTGTTAAGTTTGTGAAAGATAAAGGAACCAATTCATCTAAAGAAATCCCTTCAGATATTCTTGCTTCCCCAAAGCCTAAGCCTGTGCAAAGTAACTTAGTCTCTACTCTCTCGTTAGTTCTAGAAAAGATTGATCCTTTCTACATCTCATTGCTAGTCAATGAATTCAAGTTGAAAAATTGTGTTATTGACTCCAGTACATCTGACAATGTGATGCCAGCCAAGGTAGCCATTTCCTTGGGTCTAAATCTAACAAAAAATTTTGGTCATTGCTTCTCCATGGAGAATAAACCTGTGCCTCTAATCGGGTAGATCAAAGATGCACATTTTTAATTTGTTGAATTTCCAAAGAAGAAAATCAAGATGACAGTCTTGGTTACAGATGTTCCAACATCCTATAATCTCTTACTTGGACATAATTTCTACAAAGATGTGGGATGAGAGCTCAAAATAGATATGTCAGAGGCAAGGATACCCATCAAGGGTGTTATGAAGAAGTTTTTTTCAAAAAGGGAAACAAAGTTTTATATAACAAGATTAGGTGACCCAAAAGCTTAGATTCTCTTTGAGTCTCCTAAGATGAGTTTCTACTATTTGCAAACTGATAAAATATTCAAGTCTTTGGATAAGGATGCAAGCAAAGAGAATAAAATTGATGGCTCATCTTCTTTAGATAAGGAAATGTCTTCAGATAGAAAGTCTTCTTCAAATGGAGAATATTCTTCAGATGAAGGTGTCATGGACTTTGAAGTTATCAATTTAATGAATCCAAACAATGTTTGGAATATTGAATTTATGGTGGTAGTTGTTTGTCCACTAGATCAGGAATGGGAATTGTTCGCATACCTCTTTAAGGAAAAATCTTCCCTTTTAATTTCAAGCTATAGTCTGACAATAATAATGACAAAGTAGAGTATGAAGCATTGTTGTTAAGAATGGAAGTTGCATGTACGAAAGGAATTAGAAACTTTCATACCCAAGGTGATGCCAAGTTAATGATTTTTCAGAAGAGATGGTATCAAATAAAAAATGAAAGGTTACAACATTATCACAATAATATTTTGGATCCTGGCATAAGTATTGTATGATGCATCATGGGACAAAAGGAGAAGACCTGTTATTGATTCACCAACTTTCTAGTGAAAAAAAGACTTTTTCATTTTGAATCTTTTTGTGTCTTTTTGTTTTGTTGCCTGACTCTATGCCCAATGGATGGATGAAGGAACTTAGAGACTGGAGTTCTTCTCTCTTCAATTGTTTCAAAGGAAGCTCCCCAACTAGAGCCAATTGTTATCCTCGGATTCAACGCGCTCAATTTGTGGGATAACCCCTACGAAACTTATTTGTTTTGTAGCCCACATACTCTAACCATGCAAAATGAGGAGAATTACATTGGTCCTCATGCATGGTGCCCCATCCTCAAAAATTCATTCTGAGCATTAACCTTTGTTAGTTTGTCGAAATTCACATTTTAAACTAAGTGTTGAAAATTCAGTTTTGGGAGTAAGAAAATTTTTTGTACATGTAAGAGCACCGATTTTTAGTGCTTTTGCATATTTCATGTAGGAGTGCTAATTTTTAGCCCTTTTGCATATTTCATGTAGGAGTGCTGATTTTTAGTGCTTTTGCATATTTCATGTAGGGGTGTTGATTTTTAGCACTTTTGCATATTTTCCATGCCTTAATCATTTCCTAGCACATGCAATGTCAAGGTTTTTTAGTGCTTCTACATATTTTCCATGTAAAAGCACTGAATTTTTTCTCTCTTGCACATGCAATGGTGGGAATTTTTTGAGCCTTTACATCTCAAACCACAAGTCAAAATGTAAAAGCTCTATTTTTAACCGCTTTTACATATGAGATGTAGGAGGTGTTGGGTCTCAAAAATGTTGGTTTCAATGAACCATGAGAGGTTGCCAAACTCTCACTACGTTGTTGGTCAACTGACAAGGCCAACCTGTATGGTTGGGCCCTCTACTCTTAAGGCTCTGTTAGACCAAGGTGGGTACACCTATATGAGTAACAAATTTTGAACTTATGCTTCCTACTTGATCTATCTATCCACAAATGGCAACTTAATAATGGAAAGATATGATCCTAGTTTGGTATAACTTGTATATGCAATATCAAGGTGTGAATTAATATGTTTTAATTAAAGAGATGTCAAATGAAATGACTAGAACTAATGTAGCATAAATGGGGGAGACCAGTGCCTTGTTGGATAAAACAGAGTCAAATGAGAGCTTTAAATGAATGATTTCTATCTAGAAAAGATTCTAATTATTTGGCATATGATATTTAGTCTATAACTTGTATAAACATGCAGTAATGTAATTATCAAACTCTTCTTAATGATCCAAATGATAATTTCCAGATTACTGTGAATGTCTTGAAGGAATTAATCTTCACTTGAAAGAACCAACCAATCACATCACACAAATACATCAAATGTGTACTGATAAACTGAGAATATACTTGATATGTCAATTTAAATAACAAAGAAATATCAATCTTGGAGACAACTTGATAATATTTCAATTAACCTCAACAAATAATCGATACCAGAGTAACCACAACATTAAATTCCATTCATTTGATCCTTCAAAATTTATACACGCATCATAGTCCCCTTGAATGTCATTCTGAAAATGCTTATAGTGATATGTCCTTACTCCCAAAAATAATCTCCCTTCTTAACCATCCAATAACAGATATTTATACATCAGTTTGTAAAAGGTCACACCTTTTCAAAAAGTCTAAAACATAAAAGTTCTAACAAATTCTCTATCTAACTAATTCTTCTTAAGCCACAAATGGACTGCACACATATGTTCTATATAGTCTTGGCGCTCGTGAGTGTCAGCATCCCCAATTGCATCATGAATCACAATCTTCATCATTATCTTTTTCTCATTTTGCTCACACGCCTCATCTAATGTTACATCCTCCATAGTGGTTGCTTTCAACATCTCTTGGAGCAATGCTTCGCATTCATTCTTCCATTTAGTTACATCTTTCATTTTTCCTTCATCATCATATAACTTGGTCAACCTATCCTCATTAGCCTCTATCAATCCCTACATATCTCCTTGCAATTCTTCATAGAAATCCTTGTGTTTGTCTATAATGTAGTTGGCATTCTCAATCTCTTCATTGCTAGGGGTATCCTTTTGCTCCAAGTCCTCAATTTTCTCCTAAATTATGTTGTCCACCTTCCTGTGTTCCTTTATGGCATCCACAAATTGTGAATTTTTTCCCCAGAGCTTATTCAACCAAGTAATTAGGACAACTTGTCTTCTCTTGATTATTGCAACAAGTGCATCTGGTTTACCTTGTGAATATACAGTTGATCCTTCCCAATGATCCCTTTTTTATGAGCTCTCACCTTGGGTGAGCATCTTTGTTGGTTCTGTTACAGTGCCTACCAAATCTTTTAAACGCTCATTTTCTCTCATCATTATTTCATGTCCAGTTTTATACATCTCTCTTTCCCTTATTAATGCTTGGATTTGAGCTTTGTTTAACTTGGCTATGTTTATCTCGATATCAGCAGTTGCCACAGGGTCAACCTCCCCAGCCTTCAAAGTCATGACATGTCCAAATGCCTTTTCAGTATCAATAATAATTGACCTTTTGTGAGGAGGATATAAGGCCCAAATCATCAATGTTTCATCATCAGTGTTGTACTTTGATCCTGCGTATACCTCCTTCACCTTTTCTACACTCAGCTTGTGGGTGGCATTGTTGTCTTTTGAGAAACTATCAAAAACTAAAGCAGAATTCATATCCAAACTTGGAAAAATCATGACACTAGCCTTCTCTACCAGCTCCCTTCCCTTTTCAGGGGTCATGCTAATCATTTCCTTATCCACTTCATCTTTTAGGGTTTCCAATAATTGATCCTCTTTTCGAGGTGTAAAATTATCTACCTGCCCTCTTATCTCTTTCCCTTTATGCTTATATAGAAATGTTTTAAACTCTGAGGTTTTTATAAATTCATCATCTGATATGAAAGATCTATAGTCTTCATGTCTCATATCTACATCCACGGTTTCATCAACATCATTATCCTTGGCAACATATGCATAATCTTGAGTCCTCATTCTTGAAACTTTCTCAGATGAACTTTGTGTCATGCCTGTTTTTGATATCCCTTTAATAGAGGATAACAATTCGGCATCCATCAGCTCTTGATTATGTTTTTCAATCACTATTTCAGCCTCCTTTGCCTCCATGTTCCTGATTATATCATCAGATTTGTAGGGCACATGATGGTACCCTCTGAAATTTATCTTTTGTTTGGCAGAGTGAATATACCCCTCAAGATCAAAGTTCTTTCTAACTGGCGCTCTTCTCATGTTATAATGCAACAGTTTATCCAAAATCAAATCATAACCTTCTTTGGCCAATGTAGTGAAATCACTAAAACACAAAGTGTTGGGCATAAAATCTTGTTTCCCATATGAACTCAAGTTCATCACACTGGAATAATCTATTTTCCTAACAATTTCTAGGTAAGCAATTCTATCTGGGACAGTTCTATACAAAATGAAAGGTGTATCTTCAAAGACATAAACCCTGATCATTGTGGCATTCTCTAAACAGTACCAATCCCCCCAATTATGGTTGATTGGTCCATTGTATTCTCTGGGCCTAAGAAACCTTTTCTCTTCTTCGGATAAGGAAAAATCACAAGGATGGTTGAAAAATCTATGCAAGGGTTTCACAAAAAACTCTTCAAAATGCAAGAAGTTGGAATTGGCAAACCTATTGTCCCAAACAGCAATCCATAATTGAACAGGAAATGGCCTACCTTCTTTGTCAATTTGAGAAATTCTCAGCTCCTGGGGCCATAAACCCAACTCTTGTCTGAAGTACAGTACTAGATGCAGTAGCAGTGAATAATTTCTGAGATGGAGAACTGAGGTGCCAACTTTTATCACCATCAAACCCATATCCAACTCCTTAGAGATGTGTGCAGCATAGTCAAATGATCTCAAATTATGATACTAAATCTCTGCAGTAATCACCATGGGTACAGTTGCCATATGCTCAAGAACCTCCATTCCCAACACCTGTCCTACCGAGTAATAAGTGTATTTGAAGTAAGGTTTGAAAAGGTCGACATGATAAGGTGGCCCTTCATTGTCCTCCATCAGGATAGGCTTGCCGTGACACCTAATTCTGTGCAAAGGCAACCTCCACCCTTTATAGATGGTGTCCATCCTTCTGAACTCACTGTCGAGCTCTTCGCTCACTATTTTCTCATTGCACATTCTTTCCATCCTGAAAACCTCAGCAATTGCATTATCAGATATATGAATTAATGGGTTCCCTAACAAATCACATATAGCTCTACCTTTCGGATCATAATGTTCAGCCAGCATCTGTATCAGCTCCACATCAACAAAAACATTAGGGCATACCAATTTCCCTAAGTTAAGCCTCCATGGATTGCATACCGGCTCAAAGCGAGTTCTCCTATGATAGTGGAACATGAATAACTCATAGCCCCTAATTGGAGTCCAAACATCTCTATGAATTTGCATTTGTCGTCTAGCTTGTTAATATCAGCTTTGAGCTATGTAGAACGCCTAGCTCGAGGTCCAGAACCAGGTAATTGATCTATGAGATCCTGATTGAGCTTCCTTTTAGTACCTTCCATCAGTGATTCAGTCTTCTGTTTCTTTCCTTTTTGTTGGCTACTTTCCCTAGGTCTTTTTCCTTTTGGTTTTCCTGAAACAATGCCTTCCATGATTTAGAATTTTATGAGTTTTGAAGAAAATTCACTGTAATTTTCTGCGAACTTAAGCTAGGTAGATGCTTTAATTTCTCTGCTGGTTCCTTTGCTTTCTTTCATTTTGAATACTATGAGGCAATGATTTCAAATGATCATACCCTGATATGAAAAATCTCCTATGCTTCGTGGCGCCATTAATTATCTTTACTAAGATATGAATGCTGCAGGTTTTTTCAAAATTCTCGCTGTCACATCAGGGTTTATATCGGCGAGATATTTCAAACCTCTGGCCGATCTGTCTGTTCAACGTTCATCCACCTGCCAAGACGTCCTACAGTTCCCCCGACTTAAAAGGTTTCCCTGATAATTTCTCCCTTTTCGCTCTTTATATCATCGCTACTTTTACCGAAACAGTTATCGCTCAGGCTCAATGAATCGGGCCAACAATTCTTATCTCACTCCGACAATACTTGGTCTCACCGAGATGTTTGCTTTGTTTCACTTATGTCACTGAGAGTAAGTAATTTGTCCTATTGACCCAATAATCTTCGCTGTGAGGTCTCTTAGATCTCCCCGTGATGATTTGTCTCTCCAATACGCTTTCTCTTCAGTGAGACCCCGCGCATCACCTTCCCGATATTTCTTATTTTGGTATGCTTCGGTCTTGGTCGACGTGACCCGAGGGATCGGTAAGACCTTCATAACTCTCCCCGCATCTTTTGTCTCGCCGAGTGGTCCTTCTTATCGCTTTATCGGCAAGACCAATAGCGCTTCGAGCAGTATTTCAAAATCTCTCTCCCAAGACAAAAGTCTCCCTGATATATTTTGCTTTTCGTCCATCGGCCCAAGGTAACTTAGCTCGATATGATCTTTCACCGTCATACCGATGTCCTTTGTTTTTCCGATAAATATTGTAGACCCAAATTCTCCTTATATACAATGTTATCGATATGACTTATCTGATGTCTCATCGATACATTGAAGATATGTACATTATCATTGATGAGACCTGTATCCATTTATGCAAATATTTCCATATGTCTCTGTTTTAATGCCAAATGAATTTTACAAGGATTTATGTCAAGATTTAAGTTGGATTTTGTAAGGATTTTATTATTTTGTATTCTTGTGGGAGGGTAATAATCATGAGGGGTAAATGAAATGGCCAAAGTTTCACAGTTCCAACAGGAGGTCTATCTTTTACCGCTTTTACTTATGACATGTTCAAGCGTCATTTTTTAGCGCTTTTACTTAAAAAACCATTTCCTTCCAAAACATGCCAGAGTGCTATTTTTTAGTGCTTTTACATCAAATACTAAATTTCCAAGTGTAAGGGTGCTGATTTTTAGCAACCTTGCACAAATTTTTGAAAATTTTACTAACACCCAAAAACTTCCAAAAATGTGTTCCAAGCTCTGTTTTGCCCGCTTCGCTCAATTTTTCTCAGTCCATTTCTCACATCTATTTTCTAAATTTTTCTCGCTTCCACTCTATTCTCTAACATCACCGCATTCAAGCTTCCCAAACCCATGAAATTTCTCAAATTTACATCCAATATGCAGTGTCTTGAAAATTTGAGTAATTACATTTGAAGTGCAATACCCCATTCTAAAACCTCAGATTTTCCTACCTTTGCATCAAAATTATTAAAGCCTACTCTTGCATACATTATGATCTCTTGTGTCCAAATTCTAGAGCAATTTTGATCAAGTTCTTACCTATCACCAAGCAAGAAGGCTTTCAAGTACAACCAGAAAGAACTTTTCATGTTTTAGTTTTCCAAAGAAGTGTTCATTAATGGTCCAAGAAGAATGTGAAGATGAAGCTTTCTCAATAGCTTCAATGAACAAAATGATGGATTTCTAGCTTATTCTAGATTTGAAAGGTATCGAAAAGCCTTCAATCTCATCGGAGGAGTCAATCTCAAGAATCCTCATCATCTCCAAAGTACACTCCAAAGCCAAACAATGATGAAGTGCACATCATCATGAAGTTTTCATGGAGAAAGATGTTCAAGAAGAAGGCTAAATTTTTCCTTAGATTAGATTTCCCAGTTTTAGCATTTTCGGGCTTTATGTAGATAGGTTTTGGCATTTTACATGTCATTTTCAAAAATGTAATTACATGTAAAAACAAAGATGTTTTCCTATATTCATGGATGCCATTTTTGAATAATTCAACTAGTTGGTTAGGGTTTTTCCTAGATTAGCTCTCCTCTCCCATCTATAAATAAGAGAGGATTCTATTGTAATTGTGACCTTTTATCTTTTGCAATGAAGTGCTACCCAATTGTGAAGCAACAATTGAAACTTTGAGTTTATCTTTTTGAATCCATTTTTGATCAATAAAGAAGTGAACTTGCACACCAAACTTTGTGTTGGGAAAAATTATCTTGTGATTTGATTAAAATTGACAGTGTTTAGTAATTGAGATTAAAAGGTCATTTGAGTAAATTTGTGTAGACTTTGAGTTACACCCATTGCTTGAAATCGTGATATGGTTGATACTATTGGTGAATTCTCTATAAGACTTTGTGCTATATTTATGCATGCTCCTTGTGGGATTTATTGTCAAGTATATAGAAGACTTTATGCTTCTTTTACAACGCTAGTTACTATCTTGAAGGATTCATTATCAGAAACTATGGAACGACTTTGTGCCTCCATGAGCTTTTATTATTTGTTACTTATCTTTATCATGCTAGTGTTCCTAGGCTTTGCTTTGACAAGATAGGAATATTGGAATTTCCACTTAGTTTTAATTTAAAGTTGTATTGCATCCAGGAGTTAGAATTATAAAACATTGTAAAACATATTCTTTGAAAAAAAAGAGAATCATGAATGTGACATGCCCCCAAATCATTATTGTAGTTTACATTATTGTAAATACTTAATTATTTTTCTTTAGTTTCAATAAGAAGTAAGAAGGGAACCTCCCCTTTCTAAGAGGAGAGATTCTATCTCACATAACTGTGGTTGAATTTAAGTTTTCTAATCTAGATTAAAAGGGAACACCTTGAAAGAAATTTAACTGCTTTGGGAAGATCTTGGAGGTTAAACACATGTTTTCTAGAAGATTTCCTACTCCTCTAGAAGAGATTCCTACAGTTGGATTTACAGAAGAAGATTGCATAGCTGACATGAATGAAGAACTTAGAATGGCGCTTAAAGATCTATAAAGGACTAAAGGTGAAAACAAAGAGCTAAAAGAAAATGTCAAGGAAGCAGATGAATGCATCAAAAAGTTGAGAGAGAAAATTGAGAAATTCAGAGAAAGACACAAGGAGATCTGTCAATGAGTAGTTGAAGGAAGCAAATGAAACAATTACCAATCTGAAAGTACAAGTTGAATCTAAAAAAGAGTTGAAGAATTCTTGAATGCAAAGGTAAGAAGTGAAACTCAAGAATGCTCAAAACTTGAACAAGAAGTTATGAATTTGAGGTCAAATCTTGAAAAAGCAAAGAGTCGTGAAGACAAATTCAAGAAGAGCTCTATCATGCTTTATGAAATGATTACAAATCATAAAGTATCTAAGGACGAAGGTGGATTAGAGTTTGAAAAAGGAGAAAGTTCAAAAATAGATCAAACACCAAATACTAAAAAAAAGAACAATAAACAAAAGAAGATTGAAAACAAGAAGAACAATGGCAAGTAGATCCAGAATCAAAATAATGAAGTCAAAAGACCATCGATCGAACAACCAAATGCACAGAGGTACCCATATTTTAATGGTTTTTATTATTCTTGCAATAAATTTAGACATAAGGCTTTGGAATGTAGAAGCGGAATGAATCAAAATGTTTCATATTTTCTCAGCTAGTGGTTTACATGCAAAAGATTTGGTCATAAGGCTAGTGAATGCAGAATTAAATGATGAATGGATATAACAATGGTATGATTTTTAAATAATTCAATGGTTACTATTGTACATGCAATGGATTTGGGCATAAATCTAATCAATGCAGATCTAGAATGAATGGAACTAAGCTTGTTCAAAAGAATATCATATGTTACAATGGCAATAGACCAAGACATATCTCTAAGTTTTGCAGAAGCAAGAATGTGAAGAATCTGGTAAAGAAGAATGATCCAGTACAAAAGGTTTATCTGGTAGAAACAAAGAATGAGATGGCCTGAAAGATTTGGAAAAAGAAGAGACAAAGGTTAAGGTTGATTCTATACTAGGATTTGGTGTAGATGTTTCCTCTAGAAACTAAGTTGAGAGCTTTGGCTTAAGGGGAGCATTAATGAAAAATCATTTATCCCCTACCAAATAAATGGTGTTGGTGCTTCAGCATGTGTATATGAGGTGTAGGTTGACATGGTTAACCTATTAAAGAAGACACTAGTGAAAAATATATCATTGTGAAAATTCACAGAGTAGTTGAAGGTGATTGTGTTATGGTTAGGGTTCATCAACTTTATCGACTAAAGCGTTCAATGTGAATTAGGTCAATCTATAAAAAGGGTTTATTTAAGTGATTCCACTTAACCAAAAATTCATTTGCAAATGAGCATTCAAGGAGAGAAGAGCAATGAAGAGTGAAGAGAAGCATTCCAGTGTTCTTGTGCATGAAAAACCTAACCGATAGGTGGTCAAAGGTGGAAAAGTATAAAAATGACATTAATTTTCTTCTTTCCAAATATTATTGCATCATACAGGCTTTGATCCTAGGATAGTATGGATCCCAAAAAATGGATACAAGATTACAAAATAAGATATTTTTGGGATTGCAGACTATATGTTGAGTCAGCCTAGGGACACCTCTGAAGAGAGGTATGGTACCTACGAGGAGAATTTTGTGTAGGTACACATGGACCAAAGACAAAAACAAATAAAGAAGATTGTTCAGAGAGTAACTGCACAAGTTGTAGAGAAAGCTAAAGGCTTATCCATTGCTTTGGAAGGATCATCTAGTGTTAGGAGATCTGGTAGAATAGCTATCACTCTTGTGGTTTCCCCAAAGCCCTCTAGGACTAAGTTTGTCATTGGTGAGAAGATGAAAGAGTCTGCAAGTACTTCAATGAAGGAGAAGATAACTCTGGCTAAGCAACAAAAAGTGCCTAAGAAAGAAAAGGCCACTCCAGCAACACAACAAACCGGCCTTGCAAGAAGAAGAATAAAAACAAAATTTAAAAGAGAAAAATTTACTAGCATTAATGTAAATGAAGAAGGAGAAGAAGGATAAGATATAGGGCCTCTGATCTAGAAAAGATTAGATACATTTGAGGAAGATTCTAGTGGGAAGAGACAAAAAGGTAGAAATTGTGGACACTAACAATGAGGTTGAGATTGAAAAAGAGAAAGAAGACTATAAGATACAAATGAGGGAGAAGAAACCAAAATTTGACAAAGGACAAATCATTGGAAGCAAAGAAGAATGGTAAGATTTTGGACCTTTGGTAAGACAACATAGCCCTATGAAATTAGATTATTTATTTAATGGCATTATAGAGCATGAGATGTTAGAGAAAAATACTGCTCTATATACTACATTTGATGATGTAGATAAGGTTACTATAGAAGAGGTAGTTGTAAAACACATTGTTACTTTTGAAGTGAATAGGAAGAATATTGAGAAGAAATTGCCTGAGGAGTTAAGAAATGTACTATATGCTAGAAGACAAGAAGCCATCAATGAAGAGGAAAATTTGAGATCTTTTGCTTTAGAGAAGATTAGTGCACCTCTTTCGCATGAGAATAAAGCCACATTGGTTCAATTGTATAATAAGGAGTTTTGAACAAAGCAAAGGATAACTACCCTTATGAGAAGGGATTAGAATGATATTGAGAGGCTCCAGAATGAAACAATGGAGAAGGTTGTTGATCTAGAAAGGAGATTAGGACTAACTCCATACAATGAAGAAGAAATGCATGATGATATGTCGACCTTGGAAGTTAATATAATATAAGAATCACAACAAGAAGATGCTCAACATAAGCATGAAATAGAAGAGGAGAATGTGAAAGATGAAACTCGTCCAAATGTGGAAGAAAATTTTGTTGAAGAAAATGTTACTAGTGGTGAGAACATTCCATAAGAAGGTATTACCAGTGATGCTTCTCTAGTGGGAGAAAAAATTTCTGCAGAAGTAAATACTATAGAGGCATGGAAGGAAGATGCTCCTACAGATTGCAACTCCCCTCCTCGAGAACCAAAGAAGAATGTAGAGATTGCACAAGGCAACCAAGAGATGAATATGCCTCCAAAGAATACTGAAATGTTTTTGGATGATGAGAAAAAGATTGTGAATGCATATGATGTTGTGGAGAACAAGGATGAGGAAATACCAATCAATATTGGAAGGTTGTAGAAGATAATGTAAAGACGGTTGGAGAATCTTTTGGTACCTCCAAAGATTCACTAAAAAAATTCTTAAGTATGCAACTTCAATTTCAACTAGTAGTATCTTCCTAACTATTACAACTTCCAATGCAACAGGGGCAGGTTGATATGGATATAATTTCTCCTTTACACAAGCTTCAGTTAGGCGATGAATTTCACACCTTTTCTAGAAAAGAAATCCTACAAACACGTCAAAAGAGCATAGAACTAATTGATGAAGCGGTGAAGATGCTATAGGAGAGCATACCTAGTGCAAGCATAGATAATTCCTTATTCGGTATGAAAAATTTAAATTTTTTGCTTGATTCATTTAAAGAGTATTCTAGTGGCTTGAAGGAAAATTTGGAGAAGGAGATAGATAAAAGGGTGAATGATAAGAGATTAATGGACATAATAGAGAAGTGTGCTATGCACACATTAATAAATTTCAAGATAATCTCAAAGATGTGCAAAATTATGTTGTGGAAGCCAAAGTGTTGTTCCAATTTTGCATGAAGTGGCCCAACTCCACTAAAAGTATAAAGGATGAGATGGACTCAATTGAGTCCCAAATTGATAAGGAATCTGATGCCTATGATCCAACACAAGACATTGATGGGATCACAAGGACAGTAATTGAGAATCTACATGAGTAGTTCTTTAAATTGCAAGTACAAAAGGATAAGATAATTGTGCAGTTTGGTCATCTCAAGGATCTGGTGAATGCTAAATTCACAGGTCTATCTCCAGTGCCTTGTTGAATGTAGACAAAGCAATGAAGTTAAATCTGATACCCTACACTCTGGATGATGGTGAAGAACTTATTATGGAGTTTGAGACACAAAGTTGTATGCTTGGTCTAGCCAGGAAAGGTTGGGAAGAAGGGAAGAAGGACTGACAAGCACACCTTGAGAAATTGTAGGTGTCAAATACCTTTTCTGGATGATTGTATTTCTTTTTTTATGCATTTCAATTTCTTGGTCAGATTTCACTATATATATGTGAATGTTATAAGATTTTTTCAATGCAAATCTTGATCCGATTTATTGGATATCACTCTTAGGGGGAGTTTGTCAACTTTTTGAGTTCATTTCTCTCTTGTATGTATGTACATATCAGTTAGGGGGAGTATGCGAGTATGTGAGTATGTATGTAATCCAATATATGAGAACATGTTTTGCATCTTTTTCCCTTGATGTCAAAGGGGGAGAATAGTTTTGGGAGAGTAGTTGAGGCATGTTGTCATCAATGAAAAAGGGAGGAGATTATTGGAAAACTAATAATTTTTTCATTGATATGTTTATTGGCAACATGAGCATGAGTATGGGCATAAGTTGTACAATATGCAGATACAGTGTTGTCATTGATTTCAACATTGTGTTTTAGTATGAAGATTGATGTGTAGACCATTTTTTCTAGCATGAGCATGCATAAACATGTTAATTCAATGCTTAGCTGTAAGAAGGTTTGATCCGGCACAGACAGTTGAAGTGGAAAATTGGTTGTGACAGAACAATGTTTTCAGTGTACAGAACATCCAATAATTTGGTCTGCATTGGTCTACCATGAAAAATCTTGTGCTACAGTTTTAATGCAATTTTGTTGGATGTTAGAGAAGTCTAAATATAGATTTTCACATTATTTTGTACTCTGGTGTAGAAGTTATGAATGACAGAATATTGAGTCTTCCAGTGATAATGGTTGCCAATATAGGGTGTAAGTTTTGGTGAGTCAGCACTTTACTGTAAAATGGTATTCTGTCTTGCAGATTTTTGGGAGTATTGAAAGGTGTTAGGTGCACCTATTTTTAAGTGGCGTGAGGTTTGGAAGTCCATGTGTCCATTTGTGGTTGAACATATAGTGAATTTTGATGTTAGGTCAGTACCGGTGTCGACCTAGTATCTTTGGGGTATTGGAAAGTTTTGAGAAGTGTTGATTTTTTATAAGGGTGCTATTATAGGTCCACCTTGACCTATCATATGCATTATAAGTTTCAATTGAAGCGTGAAGTGTGTATGTTTGGATGTTGAGCTGACAAGTTATATTTTGCATGATACATCTAATTAGGCCAACCTAATTGATGTTTGAGGATGTGATGGATATATATATATATATATACATGTGTGTGTGTGTAAGTTCATTTTTTGGTATTGTGGATATGTATGTATATATATAATGATAAGTGTTGTTGATGTGAATCGTGCGAGTGTGAGGTGAATGCAAAGAAGAGCAGAGTGTTAGTGTAGATTAGTATGAAGTGTATAAAATTTGTGTATTGAGCTTCAATGGAACTATAATTCATGCATATTGTAGATGCAATTGTAACAATTCAAATCTTGACTATGTGCCACCACTCTCTTCTATATTTTCTTCTTTTTTGTGGGCAATAAGCCCACTAAGACACTGAGTCCATTTGCAATGATAAATTCTATAATATCTTATAACCGATTATAATATATTGTGAGATAAAGCCTAATCCTCACCGTGGTTTTTCCCTTTTTGGGTTTTCCACATAAAAATTTGGTATTCATGTGTTATGTGATCTTGATGATTGATTTCATGATTTTCTTTCTTACTACAAATTGAATATGCTATGTGGAATGAATGTTTAAATGAGTGATTGATTTCATGCTTTCCTTTCTTATTTTCAAGTGCCCATGCTTCTCATTTAATTAGTCCCTGGCACCTTTTCTTGTCCATTATTTCTTTTGTTTCTTTTACCTATGCTTAGGCTATGAGGGATGTGATAGATATGAGATACTAACTGATTGTGGTTGTTAGTTGACATTGTAGTCTAGACTGGTTAGTTGACTTATTGATTTAAGGTAATTGAGAATGAACTAGCTAAAGATGCTTTCTCAAATCAAGTTGAGCAGGTAGATGAAAGCTATAATGGTGCCTATGGGATCCAATTGAGAAGTTGAAGGCATTGATTGATTAGTTGGGATGACAAGATGAGCTTCTACAGGAGGAAATCTGATTTGAAGGACATGTTTCTAAGTGCAAAGAAGCTAGCTAGGGGAATTGAATGAGAGTCAAACAATGCCCATGTTATTTGTGGAATTCAATATGGATATCGACTCATTTGGGTATGGGCTACTTTTTAGCCTTTAAACTGATGCTAGAAATTATTGAAGTTGGGTTGCAACAAACACCATACTTACACCTTTGCAAACAACATTCCCTTACTTCTATAGAGAATCCCTTCCACAAGAGTACATCCTACAATGCACTAAGAATTGAAAATATTTTAGAAAGAGGTCATTGCAACAAATTTAATGAACAATAATAACCTCTCTAATACCATGTGCCTTCAGAATACTTGCCTCTCCTCCACTTCATTTTATTGTCTATATTGTAGTGCTATGGAATAATATATAGTCTGGTATGAACAAATCCATCTTACATAAAAAATAGAAGGGGTTAATTAAGGCACTAGAGGGAAAAAGTAAAAGACATAGCTAGTATGAAATAATCCATTTAACATAAAAATAGGTGCCAATGAAGGAAATGGAAGGCAAAGTGACATGGCTCAAATGATTAGCAAGACTGCCAAAGACTCAAGTACCCAGTTAGCCTTTGGTATCTCTCTTCACAATGACGATCGCATCAACAGAGCAAATTATTGCTACCAAGGAATTTTCAACCCACTGTGAATTGTATTACAATACGATGAGGATGGACACTAAATCACTGTTGGTGGATTTTGAATTTTAAGTTTTAACTGTAATTGCTCATATTTTTTGTTTTGTTTTTGTGATTTGTGTTTATTTACTCTGATATGAATTTTATATGGTAAAAGTTTTATACTTTATACATTTTATAAATCTCTTCCTTAGATTCAGTAAAGAAATGCTAAACTAAAAAATAAGGTCTTGAGCATGCTATGCAATGGAAAATTTGACAAATTTGGGTGACATTTCGTATGATAGGATCCCCCCAACCTCTTTCTACTATTGTAGTTACAATTGGATTTCATCTTGTTCTCTGCATTTCGATTTTGTCTTGTCTTTGCACTCAAAACTACTTGCTTATATATTTAGTAGTCCTCCAATTATTTCTTTTATCATTATGTAAAGGAGAGTGAACAAGTTGCGTGCCACAAATTATCGAATATTCTATGTAGAATGTCATTCCCAAATCGCTTTGATATAGAGCTCTAGCAGCATCCTCGGCCATGTTCATTTTGTTGTAGATGTAACTTTTAAAGGGTGTTTCCCCATCTATTCTGAGTAATGATTTTGACTTATGACATTTGTATAAGTTATTTATCTATTTTCAAAATATTTAATCAAATACTCAATTTTTAACATGAATATTGTCTAGAATAGAGGAAAGTTGTTCCTTATTAAAAATAAAAATGGTTTACAGAGATATCGGTATTCTTAATTTTGTTGAACAAATTGATTATAACATGATTAATAAGCATGCATATAAATCAAAAAATAATAGAAATGAAAATTGAGACAATTTATTTAATAACAACAAATTGAAAAAATGATTTTATCTTGCTTGTGTCTTGTTGGTTGATCTAAGGAGTGACTTACGGTTGCCTTAATTTATCTTTAGTTATGTTTATATAAAAAACATGAGGGATCAATATAAAATCATTAATGTGTAATTAATCTTTTGATTAATTACATTTGGATTTTTCCCTCAAGATGCTTGAACATGTTAAATTTATCAACATGTTTAGTTATTGTTTTTTCTATTGACTCTATTTTGATCCTATTCTTTCTCTATTACTTTGTTTTCATGTAGAATATGAAATGTCATTAATGTTTCATTGGGAATTTATTATCTTTTTGTGTTGTACTTTATTAAGAGCTATAAATATTTGTATTTATTGATCTTTGTTTGCATCTTAGATATTGTTACTAATTTAAAAATAAATGACTAGTAATCTAAGTGGTTTTTAATGATTTTTACAAGAAAGAAGCAACTCTAAAGACAATTTATACTATTCCCATTAAAGATCACTTCCAAATATACTACAATGACACAATAAATATTAATCATAAAAAAGAAAAATTCATAATTTAATCATCGTGTTCATTTTCATTGATTATATAGAAATGAAAAGTCTTAAGAGATGCATATCTTTATTTTAACAAAGGAATTCGTAAATGCTTTGAGTAACATTAAGACTTGCAAGTATAATGAATTTTAATGATCAAACAAGTTTCATCTTATTTCATCTCCCTAAATATCATTCAAAGTGAAAAAATCTTGTACATTATTTCTTGTCGCTATCACGATTTGAGGTTTTTCTTCCCCACTTTTATTAAGGCATATAAAACTTCCTTTCTAAGGATGAAGAAAACAAGTCTGGTATGCAACAAAAAAATCTTGAGACATATACTTAATGGAGTACTATGCTATTTTTTATGACATTTCTCTACTTACATGAGCAATTGTTAACATCTTTTTGTCTTTCATCATTACATACTTAAGAAGTGAAAAACACTAAAGGTTATTATGAATTTTATCCAATTTGTAAAATATTAGGACTACTAATGGGTTCTAATTAACAATTACGTTAAATTTAAGAATCCATAAACATTCAATCAAATTTAATATGGATTAGATGTGCATGTGTATACATATATAGAGAACATTAGTTCTAATAAATAGTTACTTACAATGTAAGAATTCATAAACATTCAATCAAATCTAATATGAGTTAGGTGTGTGAGTGTATACATATATAGAGAGAGAAACATTGGTTATAGTAAACAATGACTTAAAATTTAAGAAACCATAAAAATTCAATCAAATATAATATTGGTTGGTTGTGTGGGTGGTAAAGTAGATTTGATTGAATTTGTATGGATTCTTAAATAATGTATATTCATGACATAACAATTTTTTTGGTAGTAATCGTAAGAATAGGCATTTATTGTTGATGAGCTAATGGGGCTCTATAATGAATGGTTCATAAGGCACAACACTTGTTGAAGGTTTTGCAAATGGAGTTACAAGCTAAGTGGGCTTAACCTTGGGGAAAACTCTATGGTTAAGTGCACTTGAGTTGGAGTAGTACTGGGATGGGTGACCTCCCGAGAAGGCCCAATGCTTCAACTTTGTGAGCATCACCTAGATGGCTCTAGAAAAATTTACCACCAGCAATTCATCGTCTGAAAATTCACCGCAATGACAAATTCACCTCAAAAAAAATTCACCACCAGCAATTCATCGCATTAAAATTTTGCGACTAATTTTTTGTGGTGATGAATTGCTGGTGGTGAATTTTCTTTGAGGTGAATTTGTCATGGCGATGAATTTTCCCACGGTGAATTGTTGGCAATGAATTTTCTGACGGTGAATTGTTGGCGGTGAATTTACCGGATGCCCACCTAGATGTAATGAGTGCTAAGTGGACTATTCATTATCATGGGAGATGTGTTCTTGTGAACCACTACTCATGAAACATGGGTCAATGAGTTTGACTCATAAAACTACATAGTTGAATCAACACATTTATTACCAATGTTACAATACAAAAAATTATTTTACATTTGTACTCAACTTTAATATACATTAGTATAAAAAATCATTAAATGATATTACAATACAATAGATATAAAACCATGACATAAAAACCATCTTTTTAAAAAAAAAAAATTGACCCCACTAATTGTGGGCAAATGTGTAATCTATAAACGATCAACACTTGATTTTTACCATCTTGACGGAGTGACCCCTTAGAAATATAACAAGACATCATTCTTGAAATATGTTATATCTTAGGTAATGAATGGTTCTGTAAATAAGTCCATCTGTCAGATATCTCAATAATTTTCATGCTCACGAGTGGAGTTTGTGATTTATTATGGGATTATAATTTATGGTATGTGAATTCAGACTACTTCAGGTGTTGTCCAATGCCAGTTGGTAGACAGAGTTCAGACTGAGTTTGTTCATGCACAATGTTTGTATTCATGCTATTTGGTTTAATCTGAACTCATTAACAGATTTTACGTCCTGATTTATTTTTGGTTTTGATAGCTTATATGCCCATTATTTAATATTGTGTCAACAATCTTATGATAGAGAATACAGAATAGACAGTGTTAAGTTTTGAATTGGTGGGTTTTTAAAGATAAAGATCAGTGCAAAAGATTAAATTTGTACTTGTTGAAAACTGATATTAATCAAGGATGCAAACTGTATTGAAGAGTTTGAGATGTAATTTCTGGGTACAGAAAGCAGTATAAGTAGCTCTTTGATGAAGTGAAAGTCATGGATGAAATGTATTACCTCAAACTATTTATTTTCTTTCTGCTTTATTAGTTTCTGCCATGGAACTGTAGCTAAGGGAATATTTAACGAAGCATTATTTTTTGTAGTTTCAACCAATTTCAGTGTTATGTTGAATGGAACTGAAGGAGAATGTTTTGGTCCGTAACTTGGCTCATTTTTCACCCGAATGCTTTATTAGTTTCAGGCATTATTATGGTCGTAAGCTTCACAGAAATTCTCCCTTACCTGGGAAGGCATCAAACCAAGGTTTTATATGTTTGAAACAGGGTTTTGACAAACACAATGAACGACCTACAATCTGTGATACGTGGCATCAAGAACAGTGTATGCTAATGACTTGACGTTTTTATGCATAAACATTCAGTTTTAAGACATGCAGTTGAAATGTGGACAGAGCAGAGTGCATACACAAGGCACATCGACTATTAGTCAAAATGACTGAAAGAGACGTAGTCTCATAGAATGCAACAATTGTAGGATATGTACAAAATGGATTTCTTAAGAAGGCCTGGGAAATTTAGAAGCAAATACACTCACAACAGGTAGTAGATATTCTCACTGCAAAAGAGTAGGTAAGGATTGCCTTTTCAGGAGTTTTGTAAATGATATTATCTCATTGTCTTTTCAGTAGTCTTTCTTTTTCCAAATGGAGAATTCACACGGATAGTTTGAATTTTTTATCTTTACTTTTAGTTAACAGATTTGTTATTTTATTTTATCATTTAATTTTTTAATTTTTTTGAAATGTGGAAAGCTTAAAAGAAAATTTTAAATAGATGTACCCATCAGTAGATTTCAAAATTGAAACCCTTTGTATCAGGTGATGTTGAATCAATGCTATTTATTGGGTTTTTATATCAATTTTTATCATTTGTTGTGGAGTTTCTTTATTTTCACTTTCTAAGTACATATTCTTTTAGATGGTATATATTTTTAGATTACCACCAACTGAATGTGGTCTTTTTACCCAATACATATCAACCTTGTGTTCATTATAGTTGTTGTTGGAGAACAGGTGATATGCCTATTATAGCTGTTGTTGGAAAACAGGTGATAAACATTGTTGGGGAGAAATTTTCATTTGGTGTATACCAATTTTTGAAACAATAGTATTATTAATTGTAACTTGTTAATACTCACTCATGACACTATCTAATATGTTAATTGACTTTAAATTGAAAGTAATTTTTTAAAGATATTGTAGTTGTAAGTACCTTGGTAGACATGTACGGAGAATTTAACCATAGAAAAGGTAGCAAACTATTTGAAAAAATACCTCAAAAAAAAAGTGGTCCCATGGACTGCAATGATCATATGATGCAATAAAATGGTGTATTTAATGGAGATTTTAAGACTTTTCGATAAAATGTCTCGGATAAATACAGTCTCATGGAATGCAATGGTTGGAGGATATGCACAAAATGGGCTTGTCGAAAAGGCTTTGAAAACTTTCAAGCAAATGCAATTGTTAGTTGTATAGACAATCCCCACAACCTTTACTAGCAGCCTTATTGTCTATGGAAAAACTAGAGCTTTGCAACAGGGCATGGACATCCATCAGAGCATAATCAAAAGTAGATTTTTGTTAGATATTGTGGTATAAGTACCTTGCTAGACATTTATGCAAAATGTTAAAAGCATTCACAAGGCACGTGAACTATTCGACAAAATGCCTAAAAGAAATGGGATGATTTTTCTTGCGGCTTCTCTCATCATGCAGAGCCGAGCGAGTCATCACCACAAACCGCAGTGGCCGCAGGTGTGGTGATTGAGGTAGGAAACAGAGGATTACGTATGGATGTGCAGTCAAGAGTCATAGTGGTTTCCTGTGGAGCGCTCTGCAGCCCCGTCCTGCTTAAAAAGAGCGGCCTGAAAAATCCCAACATTGGGTGCAACTTCCATCTCCATCCCACCCAAATGGCGTGGGGATTTTACCCCAACACTAGTGAAAACAGCTACAAGGGTCCCATCACGACTACAATGCATTCAATGAATAAACCATAAAGCCATTATCCAGACCCCTTCGCTCCACCCGAGCATGTTTTCAGTCATGATACCATGGATATCTACTCTCGACATGAAAGAACGAATGTTGTGATTCTCCAGAACGTGTCATCTTTTCGCCTTGGCTAGAGACAAAGGCTCTGGCAAAGTCAACCAGCCAGGCCACTTAACATACCAGCTGAGCTCCCATGACGAAATGAATCTGAACAAAGCAATTGAAATGGCTCTTAGGATTCTCATCGCTACGGGTGCCCAAGAAATCGGTTCTCATCATTGCAAGGGAAAACGTTTGAAGATCCCTGGTTCAGGTGCGGAGGAGATTGAGAGTTTTATACAAAATGTCAATTGGATAAATTTTGATTTGATTCAGCATTGGAGATCTGATTTGATTGTCTGCTGAAGATATGATGTGATGCGGAAATCAGATTTCTTAAATTATATCTTTCAATGCAATCGGACAAGCTTTCCGACATGAGATGATTCAAAAGTTATTCAGGCGTGAGACATACTGAATTCCGGTGGGCTGTGCCCACTATAGATATCGGGTCTACCAATGACATACTGAATTCTGGTGGGTTGTGCCTACAATAGATATCGGGTGTAGAAGTTATGAATGAAAAAATATCAGGTCTGCCAGTGACAATGGTTAGCAATACAGGGTGTAAGTTTTGGTGAGTTGGCATTTCACCGCAGAATACTATTCAGTCTTGCGGATTTGTGGGAGTGTTGACAGGTGTCAAATGCACCTATGTTCCAAGTGGCATGAAGTTTGGAGGTCAGTTTGTGGTTGAACAGTTAGTGAATTATGATGTTAGGTTACTACCAATGTCGACCTAGTATCTTTGGGGTATTGCGAAGTTTTAAGAATTGTTGATTTGTTATAAGGTTGCTATTATAGGTCCACCCCGACCTATCTTATGCGTTACAAGTTTAAATTAAATCTTGAAGTGTGTATGTTTAGAAGTAGAACCAACAAGTTATATTTTGCACGACACATCTGATTAGGCCGACCTAATTGATGTGTTAAAGATGTGATATATATATATATATATATGTAAGTTCATTTTTTGGTATTGTGGATATGAATATATATATATATATATACAATGATAAGTGTTGTTGATGTGAATCATGAGTGTGAGCTGTATGCAAAGCAAAGCAGAGTGTTAGTGTAGATCACTATGAAGTGTATAAAGTTTATGTATTGAGCTTTAATGGAACTGTAGTTCATGCATATTGTAGATGCAATTGTAACAATTCAAATATCAACTATGTGCCACCACTCTTCTATATTTTCTTCTTTTTGTGGGCATGAGCCCACTAAGACAGTGAGTCCATTTGCAATGAGAAATTTTGTAATATCTTATAACCGATTATAATATATTGTGAGCTAATCCTCACCGTGGCTTTTCCCTTTTTGAGTTTTCCAAGTAAAAAATCTGGTGTTCATGTTTTATGTGATCTTGATGATTGATTTCATGGTTTTCTTTCTTACTACAAATTGAATATGCTATGTGGAATGAATGTTTAAATGTTTATGTGGAATGAATGATTGATTTCATGCTTTCCTTTCTTATTTTCAAGTGCCTATGCTTCTCATTTAATTAGTCCCCGGCACCTTTTCTTGTCCATTATCTCTTGCTTTTTTTACCTATGCTTAGGCTATGAGAGATGTGATAGATATGAGATACTAATTGATTGTGTCTGTTAATTGACATTGTAGTCTAGACTGGTTAGCTGACTTATTGATTTAAGGTAATTAAGGATGAACTAGCTAAAGATGCTTTCTCAAATCAAGTTGAACAGGTAGATGAAATCTATAATGGTGCTTTTATGGGATCCAATTGAGAAGTTGAAGGCATTGATTGATTAGTTGGGATGACAAGATGAGCTTCTACAGGAGGAAATCTGATTTGAAGGACATGTTTCTAAGTGCAAAGAAGTTAGCTAAGGAAATTGAATGAGAGTCAAACAATGCCCATGTTATTTGTGGAATTCAAGATGGATATCGACTCATTTGGGTATGAGCTACTTTCCAGCCTTTAAACTGACGCTAGAAATCATTGAAGTTGGGTTGCAACAAACACCATATGTGCACCTTTGTAGACAATATTCCCTTGCTTCTATAGAGAATCCCTTCCACAAGAGTCTCCTTCTATGCACTAAGAATGGAAAATATTTTAGAAAGAGGTTACATTACAAAAAAATTAATGAACAATAAGAACCTCTTTCTAATACCATGTGCTTTTAGAATACCTGCCTCTTCTCCACTTCATTTTATTGTCTATATTGTAGTGATATGGAATAGTATATAGTTTGGTATCAACAAATCCATCTTACATAAAAATAGAAGGGGTCAATTAAGGCACTAGAGGGCAAAAGTAAACGACATAGCTAGTATGAAATAATCCATTTAACATAAAAATAGGAGCCAATGAAGGAAATGGAAGGAAAAATGACATGGCTCAAATGATTAGCGAGATTGCCAAAGACTCAAGTACCTAGTCAGCCTTTGGTAACTCTCTTCACAATGACGAGCGCATTAACAGAGCAAATTATCACTACTAAGGAATTTTCAACCCACTATGAACTGAATTGCCGATATGACTGGGACAGACACTAAATCACTATTGGTGGATGAATTTTAACTGTAACTACTCCTGTTTTTGTTTTATTTTTGTGACCGAGTTATTTAAATTATCTTAATATTTGGTATTTATATTAGTTTGACAACTGCATGCATTTGGTCTATTGCAATTTCATCAACTATGTATTTGGTATTTTTGTGACAGCTTTGTCCTGCTATGTTGTTGCAATCTGTTGTTTTTTAACTAAAAGCTTTTAATTCAATATATTAAAAAAAAAAAATTGGCCCATTGTCAATAGCCATTGTCATTGTTTGACATCATTCTCATCCCTATAGATTATGGCATAATGTAGAGCACTAAATTTGCATTTAATGATAGAGAACACATGTTAAACTATGGGTGATCATAGACCTCTTTTATAGAGAATTTCAACCAACTGTTAAGATTCAAATTTTCAAAGCATAAACATTTAATAGATGGTGGTAGAGAGCACTCATATTCAACACTTCAATCTACAATACGGGTGGATCCAATGGCTCCTTTCTAATGAAATTTTGATTATCCAAGTAAGGTAGCAGCGGTAGATACTAACCAAATGCGACTAGACTTCAAAATAAATAGCTCATTGAAGCATAATGTAGTCCAACCATAGCAGAAGCAATAGATTTTAGACTCTAAAAAGTTCAAATTTAGAAACCTCAAGTAGGATCTTGTTGGAATTTATTATTCTCCCGAGCCTCCTGCTCTCACGACAAACCCCCCTGCAGCTCTCACCTACTCGTCAAGAGCCCTTTTGTTTTAGGGATCATCCCTACGTCTCTTGGCAACTCCTAAATTAAATGTGGTAACTTATTTTGAATTTCCAATTTATGGTGATAGGTAATTTCAAATTTTGAGAGGGAATGTTGAAGATGACAAAAGGAATGAAGGCAGTTAATTTTTTCAGTTGGAAAGCTGGAAGATGTTTTTCAAGAGTCTGTGTGAAGAATTTTGTGTTTGAGCTCCCAGAAGCTCCTGAACAACAACAATTGTATGTTATTATATATGTGAGCAGTGATTGCTTATAAAAGAGCTCTGTGTAGCTCTTGACAATGAGCTCCTAGTAGCTCTTGAAGTTCATCAGTCTAGTTGAGCAACTCTTGAATGCTCCCAGCTATTTGTAATTGTAGCTTAGTTTTATTTTTTGAGTTTTATGTTTTTTTCTGTAATCTCATTTCTAGTTATTGAATAGAAAAAAAATATTTCATATCCCCTCGTGCTTCCGCATTTTGATTTTTTTCATTCCTAGTTGATTGTGAAATAGAACAACAACTCTGTGTTTGTTTTGAGCATTTAAATCTTTGACATGGTATCAGAGCCATAGGCCCCATTTTCTTTGTGAGTTAGGGCATTTGTTTTTTCTAGGTATTGAGTATTTCCTAAAGGAGACATGGTTGGAGATGAAGGGAATAGTTGGAAGAAACCACCATCTTTTAATGGAAAAAATTACGATGTCTAGGCAAAGAAGATGAGGACCATTATGGTCGCCAATGATTTGTGGATTTTTTTGATAAATGGGTTCGTGGATGTCACTGACCCAACAAAATTTGTTGCTCTCACAAACAACCAGAAGACCTAGTTGAAGGAGCAGAGGAAGAAGGATGCTAAGGAATTGAGTTTGATATAAGCAGCCATGGCAAAGGCCATTTTTCCCAAGATAGTAGTAGTTGAGTATGCAAAGGAAGCTTGGGAAATCCTCCAAACAAGCTACAAATGGGCTGACAAGGTCAGATTGGTGAAGCTCTAGATGCTTCGAAGAGATTTTGAGGCTCCCTTGATGAGGGACAACAAGTCCATTTCAGACTTCCACACAAGGGTCTCTAGTTTTCTGAACCAGCTAAGGACGAATGGTGAACCCATGGAGGAGCAAAGGATCATGAAGAAGATCCTCGAGATTTTACCCACCAAGTATGATGCAATTGTGATTGACATTGAAGAGGCAAAGGACCTTTCTACTTTGACGGTGGATGAGTTAATGGGTTCTCTTCAAAGCCATGAGCAGTGCCTAAATAGGTTTACTACTTCTTCCCAAGAGAAATATTTTAAAGCATAGTCAAATGCAAGAGGAAGGGGGAGAGGTAGAAACAACTCTTGACATGGTAGAGGCGGATCTAGACAAGGAAATGTTGGAGGAGAAAGCTCGGGATGAGCAAGCAGCCAAGAGGGAGCGAGTGGTTCTCAGACCATTTCCCGAAAAGGCATGAAGAACCTTAATTCAAATAAGAGGAATGCCAAGAGCAATGTTGAATGTTACTACTATCATAAATTCGGTCATTATGCAAGTGAGTGCTAGAAAAAACACAATAATCAGCCAAAACATAATGCAAATGTGGTTGAAGGAAATCAGTTCACAACCTTCATCATGTGCAACATTGGTGAAGAAGGTAGCCCCGAAGTCTGGTATTTGGATAATGGTTGCAGCAACCACATGAGTGGTAATGAAATTTTATTTTATTTCATTGATAAGTAGCATCATAAATTAGAATGGGGAACAATGGATTAGCTCTAGTCAAGGGAAAAGGATCTATCATGACCCACACCAAGAAAAGTGAAAAGAAGGAGGTACAAAGTGTATTTTTTTCTCTTGAGTTAAAGCATAACCTCATAAGTGTTGGACAACTGATCCAAAATGGATACAAAGTGTTGATGGAGAAGAATGTGTCATTTATGACAAGAATGAGAGGACAAACATGTTTGCGGTAGTTCAAATGACAAAGAACTAGATGTTTCCTTTGAAGATTGACACATGTTTCTCATCTCATTCCATTGTTGCACCTCTCACGAATGGAAAATGTATAGCAATAAATTAAGTAGCCCTTAGGGGCACCACTAAAGACCTCTCCAAGTTATGGCATCTTAGGTATAGACACTTAGGCTTTGCTGGTTTGAGTCTTTTGTCCATGAACAAAATGGTTGATGGTTTTCTAAGAATAGAAGAGCCTAATGTTAGGTTTGAGGCTTGCATTTTGGGCAAGTAGCATAGGCAGCCCTTTCAATCAGGCAACTCTACAAGGGCAAGAGCACCATTGGAGCTAGTGCATTTGGATTTGGTAGGCCCTATGCAAATCACATCTATTGGTAAAAGCCAATATTTTATGACCTTCATTGATGATTTTAGCTGTAAGACATGAGTCTATTTTTTGCAGCATAAGCTTGAAGCATTTGATAAGTTTTTGTTGTTTAAGGCCCAAGTTGAAAAGGAGAGTGGACACTTGATCAAGGTCCTAAGATTAGATCAAGGAGGAGATTATATCTCCAATCAATTTGTGTGTTTTTTCAAGAAAAATGGTATCAAGAAGGAGCTCACAACAAGTTATACTCCATAGAAAAATGGAGTGGTTGAGAGAAAGAATAGAACCATCATGGAGATGGCAAGGAGCATGTTGAAAGAAAAGGGACTCCCAGATTTATATTGGGGAGATGTTATAGCAACAACTGTATATTTGATAAATAGAAGTCCAACAAAGGCGATCCATGACAAAATACCACAAGAGGCATGGACAAAACACAAGTGGATAGTTGATCACTTAAAATTGTTCGAGTGTTTGGCATATGCACTTGTGCCAAAAGAGGAGGAATAAATTGGATGACAAGGGTGAGAAGTTCTTATTTATGAGCTACATTGAAATTCCAAAGCCTACAGGCTGTATAACCCGATCACCAAGAAAATCGTCATCAGTAGAGATATAGAGTTCTTAGAGGATGAGTCATGGGATGGTACAATAGATCCTGACAGCTCCTAAAAGCTCCTAACAGTTTAGGATGATGAATAATTAAGATTTTTATGAAGATCAACAAGATCCTATAGCACCATAAATAGTCATCTCTTGATAGCTCCTAAGAGCTCCTGAAACAAACAAGCAGTTAAATAGACTATCTCATAACTCAATTGGAGAAAGTTCAAGTCAGGTTCTGAAAGCTCCTGAAGCTGGAAGACAATCAAAAAGATAGTCACAGATAGAGAGTTCCTGATAACTCTTGAAAGCTCCTAAAATGAGCAGATAGAAAGGCAAGCAACCATAGACAACTAGAGGATTGGCTCCTGAAAGCTCTCAACAACTCCTGAACTAGCTTGTTCAATAGTTAACAACAATAGTGAAAGTTTAGACCCCACTCTCACCTCCCTAATGCCAAAGAAGACAAAAATTCTAAGGGATATCTACCAAGATGAAAGGTATGATGAAGAGTTTGATGAGAATATGAATTTTGCATTGTTTTCTCATAGTGATTTGATTTATTTTGAGGATGATGTGAAAGAGGATAAATAGTGTGAGGCCATGGATGAGGAGATAGATGCAATAGAGAGGAACAAAACATGGGAGCTAACTGATTTCCTTCCAACAAGCAAGTTATTGGGGTGAAATGGGTCTACAAGACCAAGTGCAATGCCGAAGGAAGGATAGAGAGGCACAATGCATGATTAGTTGTCAAGGGGTACAAACCACATTTTGGGAGAGATTATGATGAGACATATGCCCCTGTCACAAGGATGGAGATCATGCGGGCAGTCATAGCAATTGCAGCCCAATACAAATGGAAGGTGTTTCAAATGGATGTGAAGTCCGCCTTCCTAAATGAAGTGTTGAAAGAGGAAGTTTATGTGGAGTGGTCTTTTGGATATGAAGTTCCAGGTTAAGAAGACAAGGTGTATAGGCTGAAGAAGGCCCTCTATGGGTTGAAGCAAGCTCCACGGGAATGGTACAACAGGATTGACTCATATTTGATGAGCATTGGCTTTAGCAAAAGCGATGGTGAGCCCACTCTTTACATCAAGGAAAAAAATGGTAAGATTTTGATTGTTGTCTTGTATGTAGATGATCTATTTTTTACTGGGGATGATGATTTCCTCATTGCTGATTTTAAAGAGGTCATGAAAAGAGAGTTTGAAATGACAGATTTAGGTCTCTTGAGGTATTTTCTAGGCATAGAAGTAAAACAAATGCATGATGGTCTTTTGGATATGAAGTTCTAGGTTAAGAAGACAAGGTGTATAGGCTGAAGAAGGCCCTCTATGGGTTGAAGCAAGCTCCATGGGAATGGTACAACAAGATTGACTCATATTTGATGAGCATTGGCTTTAGCAAAAGTGATGGTGAGCCCACTCTTTACATCAAGGCAACAAATGGTAAGATTTTCATTGTTGTCTTGTATGTAGATGATCTATTTTTTACTGGGGATGATGATTTCCTCATTGCATTTTTTAAAGAGGTCATGAAAAGAGAGTTCGAAATGACAGATTTAGGTCTCTTGAGGTATTTTCTAGGCATAGAAGTAAAACAAATGCATGATGGTATTTTTATCTTCAAGAAAAATATGCAAAAGAAATATTGAAGAGATTTAGGATGCTTGAAAACAAGCTTGCCCCAACACCAACAACCATAGATCTAAAGTTGAGAAAAGAAGATTGCAGTAGCAATGTGGATCCGACCATGTTTAAAAATTTGGTTGGAAGTTTGATGTACTTGACTGCAACTAGGCCTGATATAATGCATGGAGTGAGTCTTATCTCTATATTTATGGAAACTCCAAAATAAACCCATTGGAAAGTGGGTAAGAGAATCCAGAGGTGCATGAATGACACCAAAGGATATGATATTTTGTACACAACAACAAAAGAGTTTGGACTGGTTGGATACACAGATAGTGATTGGGAAGGAAGTTTGGATAATAGGAAGAGCACATCGGGCTATGTGTTTCATTTGGGTTTAGGAGCTATCTCATGGACTTCCAAGAAGAAGCCTATAGTATCCCTATCAACAACTAAGGCTGAGTATATAGTACAAAATGTAGCAGCATGTCAAGCTATTTGGCTGAGAAGAATCTTGGCAGATTTGAGAGAAGAACAAGAGGATGGAATAACAATATTTTGTGACAATGTTTCATCGATAGCTTTGACAAAAAATCTCGTGTTTCATGGAAGAAGAAAGAATATTGAAATCAAGTATCATTTTATTTCTAGAATTGGTTGAAAATGGTGAAATTAAAATGGAAGTTTGTAGATCTGAGTAGTAGCTAGTAGACATATTCACAAAGCCTTTAAGCAGGGACAGTTTCAAGTGCCTAAGGAGTAAATTGGGCATTGTTGATTTGGATCGGGATTGATCTTGTTTCGTCAGCTTAGTACAAAGGGGGAGTGTTGGAATTTATTATTCTCCTAAGCCTCTTACTCTCATGTCAGACCCCCCTGCAGCTCACACCTATGTGTCAGGAGCCCTTTCTATTTTGGGGATCATCCCTATAGCTCCTGACAGCTCAGATATTAAATGTGGTAGCTTATTTTGAATTTCTAATTTATGGTGGTAGGTAATTTTCAATTTTGAGAGAGAATTTTGAAGAAGACAAAAGGAATGAAGGCAGTTATTTATGTCATTTGGAAAGTTGGAAGAAGAAGTTTTGTAGCAGTTTGTGTGAAGAATTTTTTGTCTGAGCTCCCAGAAGCTCCTGAATAGTAGCAGTTGTATGTTATTTTGTATGTGAGAAGTGATTGCTCCTAAAAGAGCTCTGCATAGCCGCTGGCAGTGAGCTCCTAGTAGCTCTAGAAGTTCGTCAGTCTGGTTGAGTAGCTCCTGAATGCTCCCAGCTATTTGTAATTTGTAGCTTAGTTTTATTTTCTAAGTTTTATGTTTTTTTCTATAATCTCATTTCCAATTATTGAATAGAAAACAAATATTGCATGTCTCCTCGTGCTTCCACATTTTGAGTTTTTTCTTTCCTAGTTGATTGGGAAACAAAGCATCAACTCTATGTTTTTTTTTATCATTTAAATCTTTGACAGGTCTAACATGAAAACTAAAAAATTTTCCTTAAAACTAATTTAAAAAGGCCTACTTGGGAAAATAATACAAAACAATCATGAAAAAAACACAATTGTCAAGTTACCCTGATAAAGCTAGCCCAAAAGATTATGGTATATGTATCCATGGAAAATGATCATATGGAAGTTGCTTCTTTCCATTTCAATCCTAATTCTCTGCTTGTAAAAACCTCAAAATTTAAGCTTACATTCAAAGAATAACATCTATGGAAGTTGACTTTGTGTTTGACTCAAAATTTTGATTGCTCATTTCACATTTGCAATTGTTCAACCACTTCCAAGTTGTATTAGCTATGCAAGGGATAATTTTGGGCTAGAAGTGGAGAGTACATTACTACAGGTTAGGAAAATACCCAAAAGTTCTTTATGTCAGCATCGATAGGCTAGGAAATGGTTTTACCTTTATGATAAAAATTAAGGAAAAAGAAATATATTTTTAAACCTTCAAGGTCTCAATGTTACCATAATGCTAAATTGGCAATGAGAACCCTCGTGTAGGATCGAGGGTATTTTTTCATTTTACCCAAGTTGTGCACATCATGCACCTCTTGGATTTCACCTCATGACCAAACCCCATTGATGAAAAATATACATACTATTAGAGACCCCATCTTATTCTATAAACTAGATCTTATAAGAGGTATCCAAAAAATTTGAGGTGTCGATTCCTGTGTTTTCTAAATCATGTAGCATGCTTCTTTTTTTAAATTGTGATATCTCACTGCCATGTTTAACCTGGGTGCACTATCAACATCAAATGACTCTCATATTTTAATTTGGATGTTGTAGGACGAGTCTCTTAGTGGGAAACTAGAATGCAAATGAGAATAGATTCATGGTCTACCAAATTCAAACTTTCCCAATTTATGAATAGATAAATGAACCATAATACGAAGGAACAACTCAGGGTGGGGAGTAAATCACCAAACCACAAAACCTAACCGGATTCATCTAGTAGAAAATAACAACCATTAAATAGAAACCAGATGCCATGGAGGAAGTGAATTTAACATAAAGCTTTGATTGAATTTTGAACCTAGATAGCTCGACTATAATAAAAGATGAAGGGAGTGAAAGCACAAATACCTGGACTATAATAGTCTACCTACAATCCATGTAACTTTTTGAAATAAATTTTAAACTAGGTGTGCATAAAATCAATAAAATGAAATGAATTTGCCTAAAACATATAGAATTCTTCTACTATATGACTTTTATCAAAGTTCTAATTGAATATTCAATTTGGTTAAACAAACTGACTTGATTTAGTGTAGAAACTTATTACAAACTCTCAGTAATCCTTGTAGCCTTTTAATCAACTTTTCGAAGGGGTGTCCCTAAAATCAACAACCTCCTAGTAATTATAATCAATACTCCATTAATCAAAGATTTAAAAGTACCAATCTGACATTTATACTATACCTAAAACCCTACTACATGCCTTGCCATGCCCTTGAGATTGAAGAGGCACACAAATAAAACTATCTTCTCGTCCAACTGATCATTGTTTTAAAAGTTGTGGCAAACTTGTTCAAGATACAATGCAAGTATTGTGGTTCACATCATTGGTATAGGTATATTCAAATAATCTATATTTGTGGCTCGAGGGCACATCCACAATATTTTTAACTCCTACTTTGTTCTTTGCATCGCTCTGACTCTTCTCACCCTATTTTTTCTCCTCTTTCACAAGACCCATGCTCAGGAGTTCTCCATAGCCAAAATTTTTGAGTTTACCCATCAGAAGGATAGGGTCTGTGTCCCCTATTATGGTTATCTTTTTCTCCTTCATGTCTACTCCTAAAAATTCTAACCCTACAGATTCCACCCCTAAAACACAATTTTTTATTAGATTGCATAGATGAATAAACTTGGTGTCATAACTTGAAAGCGAATGAGAAGAGGTAGCATACCTTCGACAACTGTAATCACCTTAAGGAACCTTATCTTGCTCTTTTGGTCCTTGATTGTGTATTTCAACTCCAGTTTCTGCATAGAAGCACCCTCGGCTAGCAGAGAACGAATTGCAATTATAATTAATAGAAAAAATAATAGAAATTTTTTTCACCTTCATTATCTAAGAGGCGATGCAATTATATAAACAGAATAAAGAATAGAAAAAAAAATCACCTTCATTCTCTAAGAGGCGATGGGAGAATTACAAGATGCCTAAGCGATGAGATTTTTTTGCAAAATGGAAGAAAATAAGAATAGAATGAGATTAAAGGAATGGAAATAAGTGCCAACTTTCTTTTATAGTATTTTATATTTAATCAAAAAAATGTAAACTTTTGTTAATTATAATATTAATATAATGTTACATTAATGTTATTTTTTATTAAAATATGTAAATAATATATTAATCATTATAATAAATTGTAAGATAATGCATGTCTATATTTTATGTTAGTGGAATAAACTAGCATACATATAAATTAATTAATAATATATATAAAAAACACCGAGAGTTATCATTATCAAGGCACCTATTGACTTGAGGAAAAATGGTTACATCTTCATTAACATTAATTTGAAAAGTAATATATATAATTTCATTATAGTTGCTATCATTGTTTATTTCAATTCCCATATATAAGACATTCAAATATATCTGATTTCCACCCAAACTTATACTTTTATGTTTTGATTAATAATATCTTTGTAAGTATCTGGTTTTAGATTTTATAAATAATAATTTACAATCATAACAACTTGTATATAACAAAACATAAAATTAACATCAACCATTTTCATTTAATTAGAACTCAAATACTTTTAATTTTTTTTAAAAGCAATAGTTTTATTTAGTTAAACACTTATGCACTGGTAATAATTGTTCAACAATATGAAAAAAATAGTGGAACAATCTGACAACTCATGTATTATTATCAATTCATCAATTTTTATCAATCATCAGGTTCAGTATTAAAAACAACAAAGAACAATATAATGGTAAAAATCACACCAACTAACTTAGATATATCCACTGAGTTTATTTGAAATGTTTGAATACATTATTAACAAGATATAAAATCAAGCATTTCAATGTCATGAAACTTAGAGCTTTGCAATTGAATCTAATAAAGCTTTGCTCTGAGATGAATAATCAAACTCTTTTATTTTTATGACTATGCATTTAATCCTCTGTTCATCATTATAAGTCTCTCTTTTCACTTGAAGTTTAAATATGTATCTATTGAAAAGGGCCTTTTGTATAATGTGTCCAAACATGACATCATCTTGTTCTTCATGCTTCAAAATGTTCAATTCTTTTTTTGTAGCACCCATAATATTTTCTATTGCTTCTTCAAAAGTAGTAATCCAAGTGAAAGCAATATGGTCTTGCACTTTGCATTGAAGTATATATCTATAATCACATTCTGGGAAGTTTTTATCACATCTTCCACAATAACACTCACCATTTCCATTAGTGTTTACCTTCTTTTTGCAATGCCTACCTCTAATTTTCAAGGGGCAAGTTGTATAAAAAAAAAATTCTACCTTTATGAAAGATAAGGTAGCTTTTATCACTATCCAATAAGGTTTATCAGAGTTGCCAAGTTCTTGATGCTCTATTTGTGTGATACTTTTTAACATTTTATCTTCTATTATAGATGAGATTTCCTTTGTAATACAATGAGAATGGAGATTCTTCCCTTCTGTCTCAAACCAAAATCTCAATCATTGTGACTTTGGAAGATCTGGATTTATAGCAAGAATGGGGAAAGTTCCTAAATTACAAATTTCTTGGAATTGTTGACCTTCCTTATTGCGGAAACTACCCCAAATTGTTAATTCCACCATACAACCTGACATGTCTTTCAGTTGAAGGGTTCTTTTTTGAGTTTGTGTGGAATTCTTTTTGAATATTGTGTTTGGCGATTGAGAAAACAACACCAATGATATCAACCATACAATTGCTTTTCATGTTCTCAATTTCACTTATCGATGTAAAATGAAATTGTTGTTTTGGTATAAAGCTATCCTCCTCCAAACAAAAATCAACTATCGAATTAGTTTCTAATAAAATTTCCCATTCATTTTTTAATTGGTTGAGATTATTTTGTGCGGGTTTGAGTCTCCCAAGTTTTGAGATGATAAACACTTTCCCAGTTTCTATGCGATCATAAAACTATTTGGCAATTGCATTGAAACATGTGACTCTTATTTCACCACCATCTAAATCAACCAAGTCAAAATTAAACACTTTTCCATCTCCTTTTTCATTGTTAAAGTGAATAAGTTGACCCTTTCTAATGACTCTTGCCTTTATTGACTATCTATTCTGGTACGGATTTAGTGCTACAATAGGAATGGTTCTTGTAGGAGCTTCATGTTTTCCATAAATTGGGTGATTATATGGATTGTTGGTAGGATTCATTCTTGCATCATTATCATATAAGAAAAATAGTATTCAATAGAATTCGTACATGGACAAAGAATTGGAAGAGTACAATCATACACATAGCACCATTACAATAGAAGAATTGAAACATTTATAATTTGTTGAATGTTTAATATAGTAGAAAAATTGAATGTAGTGTAAAATTACATATCATACACATATATTTAACATTTTGAAATGTGACACTCATGGAACCAAATTTGAAGAACATAAGCATGTTACATCAAGTATTTTATAAAATTTTCAATTTGTTTTCTTCAACATTTCTCTTGGAAAGTTGTCTACCCTTTTTCATTTTCTCGTAATAGTCATATGTGAATGGTCGCATAATTATTAATCCTTCTATGGATTTTACATGGGATATAGCTACAAATGTTAATCTAGTTATTTCTCTTGGTCCTATATCAATAGTAGCTTTTGATAGAGTCAAACCTTGTGATTTATGAATTGTTAATTCCCAAGCCAATTTAATCAGAATTTGGATTGTCCCACCCCTCTGCATTGTTGTAATTGGAATTGTATTTGGGTTACAATCATCAAATGGTATTCCTGAATAGTTTTCAAACTCAACCATTACATATTCTGGTGGTTCTAGTGGACTGGTTCCAGGTTTGTATACTATGTTTCATATATATCCTAAAGCTCCACTGACAAGACCTGCTTGTATCAATAGATTTGAGGTTAACATAACCCTGTCATCTTTACATATTGATGGGAATTTCAATGTTTCAGTGTTGCGAGTTGAGGTTTTGGGGTTTCAAAGTCACCCATGGTGTTTTTTAATTATCGAATTTTGGAAACCCTCTTGTTATGTTTCAAGAGTGACTTACTACCAAGGGTAACCGGTCACTTAAGTGAGGTTTTATCCCTCTCGGGTCGTGTCTTTACCGGCCCCTTTCACCTGGCTTGTCGCTATTTTTGCCAAGATGACTTATGTTCTCATACCTTTGGGAGTTTCAATGGTCGATCCCACCTGAATGTTTCATCTGAGGTCTGGCTAACCGTCTGATCGTAGGTTTTGATTTGGTTCGTTTCTCGCTGACCTCATAGGTTTTCCTGCTGGCATCACCAAAGCGGTGCGAGGTTTGCGAGATGTCGCCATCTGGGATGAACGGATGTGTGGGGTTTTTCTTGAGGTGTTGGCAGTGACGTATGGTCATCTTTTCACTGGCGATGGTTTTTAATAACAAGGTTAATTATGACCTCTCGCACACATCGAATGAATGGAGTAAATATTCTTAATGGTATTGTGAGGTCTTCGAGGGGGTGACATGTGGTCTTTCTTCTTTGGCCAATGACGCTATGTGGGTCCCACTATATGGTTTAGACCTCCTATCTTTGTGGGTTTTGATTGGACGTCTTTTCCCAGGCGCTGAAGTGGATTGTCAATACTCATTGACTTGATCTCAACCCTTTGATTTGCCAAGTGTGTTCTGAATCAGTGGCTCAAATTCAAAGGAGGGGTGTGTGATTCATCTGTGTGGCATATACTACCTTGTTGTTGCTAGTGTCATTAATGGCATGGATTTTCCTTTTCTAGAGGATCTCCTCCTGATTTTTTCTCCGGTGTGTGAACAGTACCATCCTGCCGAAAAAACTCATGGTTGTATTAATCACTAATTGTTTAAGTGCTTGAATTGCTTTCAAGCAATTGTATCCTACACACTAGGCCATTCTATAAAGGTTGACTAAGTTACGTGCAATTAGCATTGCATTTTCTTGTGTTTTTGTGCAGGAAGGTTTCTTCTCGAGTGTATTGCAAGGCTTCATTTTCTCTATGGATAAATCGAATGAACGTAGGAGTGCGAGGCTAGGAGCCCGAAAGTTGTCAGGCATGATAGAGCCTACTACTCCCTTGGCGCCTAGGGGTACTACTAGAAATACTAGAAAGAAGCCAATACGCTGCTCGTCACTTGTGGTCATATCTAATTATGATGGTCATGAATCTGACACCGATTCAGACTACCGGTGTTACTTGGCCACCTTAACTGAGCTCATGGGAGTAAATGAGGAGGTCCTGGCAGTTGAACCTGTAATTGCATTGGCACCGGGTTCGGTTGTTAGGGGTTGTGCTAATGAGGCTGGTAGGAGAAAGGTGGTATCGTCGCTATCTCAAGCGTGGACTCGAAGCGGTCGCTTGTACCGGGGCCGTGTGCTTTCTTGATCCTCTAACCAGCCAAAAGTGTAGGAGAGGCTAGTCTTTAACTGACTCTCGTTAGTTGGCCACTAGCCTTTTGCATTCATTCACAATAGAGGTTGGCTACCTCTTAGAGAACTGCAAATCTCTATGTGGGAGAAAACACCAACAAATTGGCGAATTTGTTGGGGACAAACCCAAAATTTTTGGGTGCATACGGTGCTGGTATAGAGTCATTAAAGTGTTGAATTATGTATGTAACCAGAGGTCGACAATTTGTGAATTATTTCTCCTACTAGTGAAATTTCTAAATCACTGCTTGCAAATGGTTATAGAGTCATATTAAATGACATCTTGTTCTGAATTTACACAGTGAATGTTTTCAACCCAAGCAGAAGGAGGTAGTTCAAAATAATCCTGATACTCTTATGGTTTATGGTTTGCTATAAGCAAAGGTTTCAGGATTTCTAGAGTTATTCAGTGAAGCATGATTTTATTGGGGAGAACTTCTGAGAAATTTAAAAAAAAAGAGAGAGAAGGAAAATAGAGGAACCATAGGGGTTGGAGGTACTTATCATGAACTTGTTGTTCGATGCGAAGATAAGTGTTAGACTTCCATGATAAAGGATTATGATTGTGAAAGATATTAGTGATGGTATAGTGCGACTCTGTAATGGGTAGTGAAACCCATAATCTAGCAGAATTTAGAGAACAAAATGTCAAAGTTGTCTAAAATACTATCCTCTGTTGATGAGGTGGCGACTCTGTCTGAAGAACCAGTGAATAAATGAAGAAATAGTCCTAGATTTGTGTTATTTACAGTCTGGAAAAGACATTGATACATTCTATAAACAACTACTAGGCATTTCATCAAAACTAAAATAGTTCACTACTTCTAATGATAATGGGTGTTTTTGATTAAGGATAAAAATGGTTCCAAATTATATTTCAAGCATAAAAAAGGGAACAATGATTGGTTTTACCATACTTCTAGTAGTGTAGCATGTAAAAGGATTTATGAAACATATTTGTATTGCATAAAATCTTGGAAAGCAACGAATGCTATTGTCAGTCATTAATAAACTCCTGGTTGAGCTAATAAGTGATGTGCTTCATAATTATATGTTGTTGAGTAGTCTCCCATGTCTAAGGTCAGACATAAATATGACAAAAGAGCACGATGTATTAAGCCCTTTGGGGAGTTTTGTAACTCAAAGGTATATGCCTTTTATGTTTAGTGGTATCATTGATTACCCTAATTCAATTCCTAAAAAAATTAGGAAGTATTTACCTCAATATACTGGGCAAATTGCAGAATCAGCTTCTAAGCATTTACAACATTTTGTAGATGTAATGGGTGATTATGAAATCATTCATGAGGATTTTTTCATGAAACTATTTGTGCAATCCTTAAGAGGTGATGCCAGGGATTGGTTTTCCTATCTACCTACCTTTTTTGTTAATTCATGGAATCAATTGGTGATGGCCTTTATGGAACAATTCGGTGAAAGAATCAATCCCAACACATTGAGAAAAGGATTTATGGGAATTCACATACAAGAGGAGGAATTAGTCCCGTATTTTAATCTCAATTTTTCAAGAGCTTTAAGGGAAATCCCTAAAGAAATAAGACCAAATGAGGCTGAAATCTTGGTTGTGTAACTTGGTGCTTTCAACAAGAGGATGAGTTTTTTTATTAGGGGATAAAGAGCCTACTACTCTACACCAAGCATACCAACTGGCTATGGAAATTGAAAATAATATGAAATATTCAATGATGAAGAGGTATCCGGCTGCAAGGATTGATTACCCTAGCCTAACCAATGCTAATAGAATGTCAGAGCCGACTATTCAAAAAACTGATGATAAAATTCTTGCTAGAACTATTATAATCCACCAATGTAGTTTGATGATAATGAGACCCAAGTTGAAACCCAGTCCAATTTGAGTGATGATGATCAGGTTTCTTGTGTATCAGAACTGTATGATATGAGAAGGAAAGATAAGGAATAGCCATATGAGTTTTTCTTGAGATTTTTGGGAATCTTAATACAAATTCCTATGGATCAAAGACCTAATGATTATGAATGCATTGATTTATTTTGTGAAGTATATGAACCAGAACTAAGTTCTTTACTAGAGGAATTGAAACCTGCTAATTTGGCTCAAGTGATTCAATGGATAGAGATTGAAGAATCGACCAGAAATGCATCTACACAAAATATAGGTAGTGCTCATTCATTACAAAAATTTTTCATGAACATTGAAGAAATTAAGGGACAAAAGGATGTAGGATTGAATGAGACATCTATTGTGTTTCCTAATCCTAATGCTGATTCCCATGTCACTGAGATTCTATTGCAAGCTAGTGATTATGATTTCAAGGGTAATGATTGCAGTACTAAGATTGCAACAGAATTTTTATTTTTACCAGAGTTGTGTGGGAATGAAGAGCCCCATGTTTGTTCCCAAGTGAAGGAACAATTGCCAGATGATGTATATCTAGAGTGTACCCTAGATATATTAGCAACGGAATAGGGAAGTTGTATGAATATTGAGAAATCAAAGGACATTGATGTGTGTGGTCAAAAGGGTACAATTGGAGGTAGCCACTATGGTGATGAACACATTGGTACTATGGTTTTTCCTGATTATCTATGTGAAGTGGAGATGGAGGTGTTGCTGCCCTCCGACATTGATGTGGTTAGTAAAAGGTTTTTAGATTATGCTAAAATACTCACTTATAAATCAACATATTCAGCAGGTAGTGTTGAGTACAAGGAAGCCAGTACGTATTGTTCTATCTTTTCTGATCAAGGTGAAATTGATGCTTTTAAATCTGTTTCTGAGAGTTTTCATATAGAAATGGATGAAGATGTATAGGAAAGGATGTGTATGGAGTGGCCGGAGATGAATGTGTCTGTGCATTCCTTGAAGAATGATGTATCCAATACTGCTAACTTCTATAATGCCCTGGTGTACTCCCAATTGACAGATTTCATAAAGTGGCAACCAAACGTGAATATAAAATTCCAGGAGGGAAATTCCTGGAGCTATGTATCACCTTTGTTAGGTAATGGAAGTAAGGATATTATGCACACTGTTCTATATGACAACTTTCAGTTCAATGTGCAAACTAATGATACTAGAATGGATGTTGTTACAGACCAGGTAAGCTATGAAAGTTTCCATTTCCTAGTACAGCCAAGCCAGCATCCTATGAAATATGACCAGGAGTAGGATAAGGTGAAATATTATCACGGTCATATGTTGCTCTTAAAATGGTGGGGCAAAGCATTGATTAAACCTGTACAAGGGAAGAGTATAGGTAACCACCATAGTATTCTCAAAGGTATTAGTTATCCCGTGAATTCCGAAACATCAAATGGTGATTGTTGCAAGCTTTTTTTGCGCCAAAACACGGAAAATTTTGTTTTTGATAGGCGTAGACCTTGATTTCTCTTGTTTGGTGACCTGGGGCTATCAAGTTTGTACACACAAGTCCAATTGACAAAATAAGGTAATATATTGGTTTGAGGGCTTTTGTAATTCAATAATTTGGTCTATGAAACCAGAGATATTGGATTCTTGCTATGCCCACAGGGGGCATACATCCCCAGTCGGAGCCACTGATGGGAATTTCAATGTTTCAGTGTTACAAGCTAAGGTTTTGGGGTTTCAAAGTCACCCATGGTGTTTTTTAATTATCAAATTTTGGAAACCCTCTTGTTATGTTTCAATAGTGACTTACTACCGAGGGTAACCGGTCACTCAAGTGAGGTTTTATCCCTCTTGAGTCATGTCTTTACCGACCCCTTTCACCTAGCTTGTTAGTCTTTCTGCCAAGATGGCTTATGTTTTTGTACCGTTAGGAGTTTCAATGGCTGGTCCCACTTGAATGTTTCACTTGAGGTCTGGCTAACCGTCTAATCGCAGGTTTTGATCTAGGCCATTTCTCGCCAACCTCGCAGGTTTTCCTGCTAGCGTCACCAAAGTGGTGCGAGGTTTGCGAGATGTCACCATATGGCATGAACGGATGTGTGGGGTTTTTCTCACGGTGCTGGCAATGACGTATGGTCATCTTTTCACTGGCGATGGTTTTTAATAACGGGGTTAATTATGACCTCTCGCACACCTTGCACAATTGGAGTAAATATTCTTAATGGTACTGCAAGGTCTACGAGGGGGTGACATGTGGTCTTTCTTCTTTGGCCAATGAGGCTATGTGGGCCCCACTATATGGTTTAGACCTCCTATCTTCGTGGGTTTTGATTGGACGTCTTTTCCCAGGCACTGAAGTGGATTGTCAATACTCATTGACTTGATCTCAACCCTTTGATTTGCCAAGTGTGTTCTGAATCAGTGGTTCAAATTCAAAGGAGGGGTGTTTGATTCGTCTGTGTGGCATATACTACCTTGTTGTTGCTAGTATCATTAATGGCATGGATTTTCCTTTTCCAGAGGATCTCCTCCTGATTTTTTCTCCGGCGTGTGAACAATACCATCCTGCAGAAAAAACTCATGGTTGTATTAATCACTAATTGTTTAAGTGCTTGAATTGCTTTCAAGCAATTGTATCCTACACACTAGGCCATTCTATAAAGGTTGACTAAGTTACGTGCAATTAGCATTGCATTTTCTTGTGTTTTTGTGTAGGAAGGTTTCTTTTCCAGTGTATTGCAAGGCTTCATTTTCTCTATGGATAAATCGAATGAACATAGGAGTGCGAGGCTAGGAGCCCAAAAGTTGTTAGGCATGATAGAGCCTACTACTCCCTTGGTGCCTAGGGGTACTACTAGAAATACTGGAAAGAAGCCAATATGTTGCTCGTCCCCTGTGGTCATATCTGATTCCCATGGTCATGAATCTGACACCAATTCAAACTACCGGTGTTACTTGGCCACCTTAACTGAGCTCATGGGAGTAAATGAGGAGGTCCTAGTAGTTGAACCTGTAACTGCATTGGCATCGGGTCTAGTTGTGTTAACGAGGCTGGTAGGGGAAAGGTGGTTCCATCGTTGTCTCAGGCGTGGACTCGAAGCGGTCGCCTATACCGGGGCTGTGTGCTTTCTTGATGGTTATCGGTGGTGGGTTTGTTGGACATGTTTTTCTTGTTGTTTCATCATGTGGATGTGGATGTGCGCGTTCTTTGCACAAAATTTGGTTCTCCGATTGGTTACTATTTAACCATTTTTTTGATTCCTTTAATCATACGTGATGTTATCGAATGATAAGGAATGTGAATTTGAATTTCACTTTAGGTTGAAATTCAATTTTGTACCGACAATGTAGCCTAATGCTTGTTACTCTCCTAATATATAAAGGATATTTCACGGCTCATTATAGAGTCAGAATTTTGGGTCTAAAACCTTGGAGTTTGGACAGTTAGTTTTAATGTTGAAATGTTGTGAACATTGTTCAGAAAATCATCCCGGGTAGGGATTTGTATGAAGTTAGTATGCTATGCTTTTAATTACTGATATTGAAAGAAATCTACAAAATTAAGATGGTTTGCTCTCCTATGTGTGTGCCATGGATTATGAATGGATTTATCAAGGGTTTCTCTCTTCAGTTTCGATGATTAATTGAAAGTGTAATTGGTTTTCTTGCTTTAACTTAATGAGTTAACCAAATGCTTGAAAGGCTAAATTACATGTTCATGGTTGTATATCCCCAAGATTAGCTAAGAAGCACTATTTTAATATATTGAAATATCTCATGGTAGTAAGGCTATATGAAGATAAGTTCATAGTATCAGAATTATACTTTGTATGACTCTGTTGCCCAATGGATGAGGCACTGAATAATGTTTGCAACCTTTCTCTTTTGTGTAAGACTGTAGTTCTAAGCATGGTGATCCAAGTGCTGAACATAACCACATATTAAACCTTGTCTTCCTAAGGGAAGTAATTCTTGCTTTGAGTTTGTCAATTCCATTGCTCTTTGGTGCCTGTAATTATTCTCTAGTCTGCCAATACCAAGAATAATGACTATTCCCTTGAGCGTCTAGGGATTGTAATTTGTATAAATAAGGTGTTCTTACCAATTACAAGGTATTTTTATGAACACATTTTGGTTTACCCACCTTGGTCCTACAGAGCCAAAAGTGTAGGAGAGGTTAGTCTTTAACTGACTCTCGTTAGTTGGCCGCTAGCCTTTTGCAGTCATCCACAATAGAGGTTGGCTACCTCTTAGAGAACTGCAAATCTCTATGTGGGAAAAAACACCAACACATATCAATAATTATAGGCCTAGCTCATCATTGGAGCATTCTTCTACTGCATTACTACTTCTTGATTTTGTTGCAACACTATGTGCAACAGGATGCTTCAACGAGTATAGCATCTTCTTGTTATGGTTATTAACATTTTCATTTATGGAGAATAAATGAACACCACTTTCAAACTCCTCATTCCTTGCTACATCCAATGTAATAGTGGTTCTTGTCATAAGAAATTTCCAATCATCGATCATTGGGTTTGCATCTCTCAGATTTGTCAAAAGTTGATGAAATATTTGTTGGTGGTTGTTTTGTCCATCTTATCTAAATATTTTATCTAGAGTAACCACAATTTTGAATTATTCCTATAGAAACTTAGCTCATGTGTTGTTGTCATATGCTGGTCTATCATTAACAATAGGCAACTGACCCAAATCTCCAATAAGAATGATAGATATGCCTGATAGATAATTGATAACAATTATTTTTCATACTATAGAACTTTTTAGTAATACATTTTTCATTTACTTGAATTTTTCGCATTTCAATATAAAACAATTAATTTGGTGAATCAAATACATATGTACCTACAAAGTTATGATTTGAATTTTGTGGGAATGCTTATCAGAGTCGAGAATCAATGTTCTCTAGCAAGTTTTGACCAATGAAGCTCATTTCATCAATTAGAATGTACTTGATGTTTTCAATTTCTTCTTGAAAACTTGTGAGCCTTGCTCCTTCCAATTGAGAAAAATCTCTTTTTGGGATTCAATTTTTTGAATGAAATATGGATGCTCTTATGTTGAATGAACTGAAACACTAGTTGGTGCAAGTAATAGAAGAGGAGAAGGACTGGGATATGCTTCATTTTGAAGATATTGACTAATAGCACCAATTAGATATTACTTTCCTATCCCTATTGTTCCTTGAATTATCATCAACAAGGGCAATGCATTTTTATTATTATGGTAGCATGCCATGATTATGTTGAGTGCCTTTTTTTGTTTGTCATTGAGGGTTGTGTAGTTCATAGGCTATGGTATTTTTTCATGCATCAGACATCCATGTTCTCTCATGCTACTGATGAAATTGATTGCTTGACTCATGTACATTTCACCGGGATATTCATTACACCAATTTTCTTGTCTATCAATATCTCTCCTTCCCAAAATATCTATTTTAGAAACTTGTATATTTTGACCATGATGTAGTCTAGATAGTATTTCACATTCATGCTCGGTAGTATTTCTTTGAATAGCTTCAATGTCTTTAATTTTAGAATCATTGATTTTTTCATCATTTTCTTCCATTGCTATTCATTCCACATGCAAAGGGTTATAATGGAATGACTCCCAGTTTTGTCTTATTGAATCATTATCATGACAAATATCTCTATCCACATCATGAAAAGGTTTGCACAACAATAATTTTGAATAATAAAAATCAATCCATTTATCTAACTCATGTGGGGGAATGGATAAAAATTTCGTACATACTCTAACAATAGCCACTTTTTATCTTGGTTGCCATTTTTTATCTCTTCTTCTTTTAGGATTATATATCCATGATCTAGCTGCATCAATTAATGTAACACCTTCCATAGACAAAGGCCTTATTTTATATCCTTGAATGAAAATGTTATTTGTTCTTCATTGTTTTCTTCATCATTTACACTTATGGGTTTGAATACCTCACATGACACATTTAGTTTGATAAACCTTCTACTGCTCTCTACCAATTGAATTTCAAGTAGCATGTGACACGTCTCTTGAGCTCCAATGTCCCTTTCTATGATAGCCTCAGTCATAATTCTTCTATATTCTCTTGTAGCCAAATCATCAGGATTCTCCATGTTTGCAAGACGCATCAATATCTATTGGTATGTTTCTGATCTTTTTTCTGCTTTTGTTGCATACTTTGCAATATATTTTATTACAACATGTTTAGAAATAATAGGTTTCCAATCTATATTTTCTCTCCATAATTGCAATATGTAGCAATTGTGTGAGTTTACTCTATCATCATTCCTAGCTGGCTCAATTTTTTTCACATGTTTCTATGTCTTCATATAGTTTGGATCCCTCCAAATTATATAGACAAGGAGAATTATACATAGTATGAATATGAATAAGTAATGTGGGTATGTGCAGGATCATCATGGGAAAAGCGGGCCCTTAAGTGGCAAAAAATTAAGAAAAATCAAAGTTAGGCATCTTGACATAAAAATTTGAATAAGTTATCTATATTATTTTTAAAATATGTAAAATTAGAATTTGTAGCAAATTAAATGTAGTTTCTAAATTACTAGGTTTATTAAAAAAAATAAACATCTATTTGGTGAAAATTTGAAATTTCAATACAGTAGTACTTAAATTTCAGGGGAAAAATAAGAAGTAGGTGTTTGTCTGACCACCCTAACCACATTAAAATGATAATATTTTTTTTAATAATATTTTAGATATAAGTAGAGGACTTATGTCCTGATGTGATGCATATTTGTTTGTAATTTTCTTACAAGCAAATAATTAATTATAATTTTTTTATGACAAATTTTAAAAAATATAAAGACTTGTATGTCTGACCACCTTAACTTGGTCAAAAATTCATGAAATTCATTTTTTTATTTTTTTATCTTATAGTATGCAAAGCATAGAATGTGACACATGTTTTGGATTCAAAAAATATGTTACCCTTTGAAAGCTATAGATGCTTTTCAATTAGCCTAAAAATCAGCACTTTAGTCATAATTCAATGGAAAATGAAAAATAATTATTTATTAAATTCAAAGTAAAACATAGTTTATATTGGTGGAAAGCTGAGAATCTCCTTTAAAAACCCTTTTCGTTTCATCAATTTTGGGTTAAAAAAAAAGTCGTCAGCCACATACCCATCATATTGCCACTGTTTGGCCCATCATGATCCTGCACATACCCATGTATTTTAGTAGTTTTGAATCATATTACATGCCATTTTAATATAAATATTGTAACTTATGAATATTGTTAACTACAAACAACTGTTCCTCTTTTTTTGTAGGCATGCACCCTCCCTACAAATCGTGTGTCACTCTACATGGTTTAGTATCTCTTCATAGTCATGATCTGTTAGGTTTTGAAGGCAAGTATCTAAAAGCTAAATGCGGATATTATCAAATAAACCAAGAAATAAAAAAAACACAAAAAAATAACATAGAGAATTTAATGTGGTTCACCCAATATGGGCTACATCCACCAAACTGCAGCCATCCAATGATTTCATTAACCAGTGTAAAACCCTATTACAATATCGCAAGGACCCCGAAAAGGATACATGAAGAGTGTACAGTATACAATGATCAGTCGCCACATACCAACATGATCAACATCTATCTTTGCAAGTTGTGTCGTATTTTTTTGACATGGATGTTGAGGAAAATTTTGGAATGTCTACAATTGGATATACAAATATATTTATTAGTTATGTAATAAACTACAAATTTTTTACATCATATATGATATGGATAAGTTTAACTATTTTAAATCACATGCCTGGTTGTTTCGTTGATGTGGATCTTGTCTAGGATTCAATGCTTGAAAAATAGAATGGAAATATCTTTCTGCACTTTTTTGTTGCTCTTGATTTGACCAATCCAAGTTTTCCATATTTGGTGCTCTGTGTATCCATAAAAAATCCATGTACATGGGGTGAGCTCCTATGTTTCCACTCATTTCTAGACCAAAAATCCTTAATTTTCATTCATTTTTCTAACTAGTATTTTTGTTCTGAACATTGAATGTCTTAAGTGCATGTACTATGTGACTATATGAGGATAGTCAACAACGTTGTTTTTTCACCATATTTGAGCTTCCCGTGGAGTATTTGGTGATGTTATGGAATTATTGCATGCAAATCAGGCCAATACATATTTGTTGCACTCAAAGTGAATAATATTGTAGGAGAGCCTATTTGATGAAGCATGTCAATCAATTCTACATGACATTGTGTCTAGTATGACCTTGTACCCCTCAATGTTGTTCCAAATCACATCAACATGTCAGCTAGATGGGACTATGGCATGTTTTCTAGATGCTAACACAACTCGTTGATGGTGATTGGCATGTCTTGAAAATTTCTTTTGACAAATACAATAGAACAATTTTGTGCATAGTGTCTCATTATCATGTTCATAATGAAATATCAAAATCTTGGATGTAGACCAAAATGATGGTCCCTATAATACAATAAATGCTTAGCAAATTCATGCATATGCACTTTCCTCATTCGTGGTTCTAACCAATTAGATGTACCATCACGGAAAAATGTTGGGAATGCCATATCAAGTAATCTTGGAGTGGCATATTCCTTGATATGAGATGAACCAATTCCTGGCCAATCAATCATTGTTGTTGAATTTGTGTCAGGGTTATTAATCCATGCCTAAATCAATTCCATTTCTCTTTGACACTAGGTGGCATAGAAGCCATTGATGTAGTGTGCTCAATTATATTTCCTTCATCCATCTCCATGATTGGACCCACAAATACAATTTCATTTGAATCAGAATCATATTCCGTATGCACTATTTGTAATTTGTTAAAAAATATTTTCATCAAAATTTCCTATGAGATCATTCAAAGCATTTTTATTGATTCTAACATCTAAATAAAACTTCTTGATGTCTACATTTTATTTTAATTCCCTATAAACACGATCCCTATTGAATATGAATTGATAATTTGTGCCACGTCGATCCCTTCTTTGAACAATGATGATTGGCAACTCTCTTATTGAATGTGGCAAAACATTTGAAACATATTCCACATTTTTTGGAAAAATTATTGTGTGTCCTTTGTATTTATATTGACCACCTACTACATGGGTAACTTGTAATATGGGGCTAACATGTGCAATCAACATTTCTTCTACTTGAATCAATTTCACAAGCTCTTCTAGTTTTGGCCTAGGATCCATATTATTTAAAGCTGAAAATATATTATCCCCTCTCTCTTGATGACATCTATTACAAATTGAACCTTCAAAGGTGTGAAATACTTTCATTCCTAGGTTGAATTATTGACAAATATAACACATGTTTGGGTATGTGCAGGATCATCATGGAAAAAATAGGCCCTTAAGTGGCGATAAAAATTAAAAAAATCAGAGTTAGGCAACTTGACGTAAAAATTTGAATAAGTTATCTATATTATTTCAAAAATATGTAAGAATAGAATCTGTAGAAAATTGAAAATAGTTTCTAAACTACTAGGTTTATTTTAGAAAAAAAATAATCTATTTGGTGAAAATTTAAAATTTCAATGTAGTAGTACTTAAATTTCAGGGGAAAAATAAGAAGTAGGTGTCTGTTTGACCACCCTAACCACAATAAAATGATAATATTTTTTTATAATATTTTAGATATAATTAGAGGACTCATGTCCCAATCTTATGCATATTTTTTTGTAATTTTTTTCCAAGTAAATAATTAATTATGAATTTTTTATTACAACTTTTAAAAAATATAAAAACTCATGTGTCTAACCACCTTAACTTGGTCAAAACTTCATGAAATTCATTTTTTTTTTTAATCCTATAGTATGCAAAGCATAGAATGTGACGCATGTTTCGGATTCAAAAAATGTGATACCGTTTGAAAGCTATAGATGTTTTTCAATCAACTTATCAATTAGGACTTTAGTCATAATTCAAATAGAAAATGAATAATAATTATCTATTAAATTGAAAGTAAAGCATAATTTATATTGGTGGAAAGCAGTGAATCTCCTTTAAAAACTCTTTTCATTTCATTAATTTTGGGTAAAAAAAAGTCGTCAGCCACATGGGCCATCATATTACTTAAATATCACTTTTTTTTGGCCCATCGTGATCCTGCACATACTCGTCTGGTGTTCTGAAGTTATCTAATTCATGTTGAAATTGTATTTGAATTTTTTTGAAATCATCGTGAAGCATTCCATTTGGATTTTCTATGTTTCCTCATACACCTACATTTATCTCATCTTGTACTGTGACTTCTGCCCTTCTTCTAGCATATATTTCTCTTTCAACTTCATTGTGTTTTTTCCTTTGTTCTTCCCTTTCAACATCTATCATTTGTTCATGTTGTCATCTTATATATTATCTTTGATACTCTCTTTGATATTGCCTTCTTTGCTCCTCTGATTCAAAATTCAATCTTGGTCGCACCATATCTAGAAAATAATTGAAGTTGGATTTGTAAAATTGATGTTTTTCAATGGCAAATCTACTTTTCTTTTAAATGAGTTTCATTTAATATCAAAGAATATTGCAATAGAAAGGTTCTAAATAAAATAAAAATTTAGATTTTTTCCATGCTTCATGTGATTATTGCAGTGAATTCCCCCATCAGATAGGGCAAGGCAGTCTTAATCACAAATATTGCTCTACACATGAATTTAAGGTGAAGGAAGAGAAAATCTGAAATGAAAAGATTACTTACGTGGGCATATTATAAGTCAAGGGAATAAGGGTTCCAACACCGCCATCGAGTGGTAGATTTGGTACAACATAGAACCCCCCACTTTGATGATAAAACGGTGGGTACATATGCAATGGTAGCTTTGGATTTCCCTTTCATTGTACATCTCCTTTATCAGTATTGTCTTTGTAATCGCCACCTCCCAAAATGGAAATTATGAAGACAATATTGATAATGGAGATTTCAAAGGTTGGCTCCTTTCTTCTTTATGTACAACATGAACAATTCTAAAGACATGATTTCATTGGTTGCAAGGGATACTCCATCACCTCAATAAAAGAAAGCCAATTAAAAGTTTGGTAACCAAATGAAAGGAAAGTTTATTTGTATTATACTTTTAGAATAAATTAGCTTGATGCCTGTTGGATTATTTTCTATCCAACGTTTATAAAAAACACAAGATAAGAGTAAGTGACAGTTTGTATTGTTGTTAGTGGTACTTACAAAAGTGAGGGGGTATAAATTTTGAATTTATTTTGAAATCTATAATGAATTACAAAAGATTCCTTGTACATCAAATTTTGAACATTCTCAACGAAAAATTATTGTATTTAGGTAAAAAGGCCCACTCACCAACAAAAAGATTCATCATCAATTGCCACAAAATAATGGATTACAGTTTCACATCTCTTGACAAAGATTGATGCATTTTTATTCTATTACACTTCTTTTTGAATATGAATAAGTAGTGCATTTTATTAGTTTTGAATCATATTAAATGTTATTTTAATATAAATATTGTAGCTTATGAAAATTATTACCTACAAACCATTGTTCCTATGTTTTTTCATAGGCATGCACCCTCCCTATAGACCGTGTGTTGCTCTACATAGTTTAGTATCTCTTCATAGTCATGATCAACATTTATCTCTGCAAGTTGTGTTGTATTTTTCAAACATGGATGTTGAGGAAATTTTTGGAATGCCTACAATTGGATATACAAATAAATTTATTAGTTATGTGATAAACTAAAAATAATTTACATCATATATGATATGGATATGTTTAACTATCTTGAATGTTCATAGATTTTTCGTTGATGTGGATCTTGTCTAGGATTCCATTCTTGAACAATAGAATGGAAATATCTTTCTACACCTTTTTGTTGCTCTTGATTTGACCAGTCCAAGTTGTCCATCTTTGGTGCTCCATGTATCCATATGAATCCATGCACATGTGGTGAGCCCCTATGTTGCCACTCATATCTAGACCAAAAATCCTTAATTTTCATTCAGTTTTTTAGTTATTTTGTTCTAAGAACATTGAATGTATCAAGTGCATGTATTGTGTAACTATATGAGGATAGTCAATAACCTTTTGTTTTCGCCATATTTGATCTTCCTGTGGAGTAGTTGGTGATGTTCCTAGAATTATTGCATGCAAATCGATCCAATACATATCTACTACACTGAAAGTGAAGAATATTGTAGGAGAGCCTACTTGATGAAGCATGTTAGTTAATTCTACATGACATTGTGTCTAGTATAACCTTGTACTCCTCAATGTTGTTCCAAATCATATCGACCTATTAGCTAGATGGGGTTGTGGAATGTTTTCCAGATGTTGACACAACTCATTGATGGTGATTGGTATGTCTTGAAAATTTCTTTTGAAAAATACAACTGAAGAATTTTTTGCATGGTGTCTCATTATCATGTTCATCATGAAATATCAAAATCTTGGATGACGACCAAACCGATGGTCCCTATAACACAAGTAATGCTTAAAAAATTCATGCAGATACACTCTCCTCATTCATGGTTCTAACCAAGCACATGTACCATCAGGGAACAATGTTGGGAATTCCATATCAAGTAATCCTAGAGTGGCATATTCATTGATAGGAGATGAACGAATTCCCGACCAATCAATCAATGTTGTTGAATTTGCATCAGGTTTATTAACCCATGCATGAATCAATTCCATTTATCTTTGAGCATTAGGTGGAATAGAATCCATTGATGTAGTGTTCTCAATTATATTTTCTTCATCCATCTCCATGATTGGACCCACAAATACAATTTTATTTGAATTAGAATCATATTCCATATGCACTATGTAACTGTAGATTGAAAGTAGATGTATCTTTCGAATATGATGAGATGGATAATCTGCAACTAGAATAACAAAGTTAATACTAATCTAAATAATAATCTAAAATCAAACAACAAAGAACGAGGAAATAAACATAATAACTAAAAAAATTAATGGAAATCTCTCACTGAATATGCGTTCACCCCTTCGAATTATCTTGATTGTTCTTCTCCATTTTTCCTTTTCAGTATTCTTGCCCTCATATTTATGAGTTTGAATGTAAGTATAACTTCGTTGAGTGTCTAAGAAAAATATCGAAGATAAGTCTCTTCTCAAAAGTGTGATTTCGGGAGGAGGAATAATGATTATGACAAGCCATTTTATAGATTTTGGGTTTTCAAACGATCAACTCAGATTGAAAGAGAGATCGATAGATGAGATTGATGAATGCCATGTGATGTGAGTTATGTCTCAGATAGAACGCAAGTTAGAACACAAGTTGAGGAAAGGCTACAGATAGAGACTAAGTTAGAACACAAGTTTAGGGTCTTAATCTCCAAAAATAGAAGAAATAGACTTTTTATGCAAAAGACAAAGTTGGAACTCGAAGAATAATGCATTTGAATGCAAACAAGAGTCAGAACTAGTTAATCGACTAGTTGTGATGGAGAGTCTTCTCGCAAAGATAAACAGGTCTTGAATTCAGAGATAATTGGAGAACTAAAAATAGATCTCGATTCAGAAGGTGAGTGAATCACTTAGATAACTGAATGATAGAAGAATGTGACATAAATAATTAAATATGAATTAAATGTTAATTTAATTCAACATTCGAAAATAAAAGACTTTAATTAAATAAATAACGTAATTTATTTAATTTGACTGTTTGAAAAGGATAATATAAATAATTAAATAATAAATATTTAATTATAGATAAAGGGGGTTAAATGAATAATTAAATAAAGATATTTAATTATAGTTGAAAAAGTATGATAAAGGGGTAATTAAATAATAAATTATTTAATTGATAGATAAAGGGGGAAGAATTAATTAGTTTGCAACATAATTAAATAAATATGATTTATTTAATTAATCAAGTTGAATAAAGGATAATAATGAATTAATGAATTAATTAAAAAAGGGATATTTAATTAATAGAGGAAATATATGTTAGAAAGGTTAATTAAATAATTAACATTATTTAATCAAGACCACGGACTATACAAAATTATGTCGAATGTGTACTCGTAGGCCTAGACCAATTTTTGGTATCTACACACTATTTGTAATTAGTTGAAAATATTTTCATTTGAATTTCCTATGAGATCATTCAGAGAATTTTCATTGATTCTATCATCTAAATAAAAAATTTCATGGTCTACTTTGTATTTTAATGCCCTATACACATGATCCCTATTGTTTGTGAAGTGATACTTTGTGCCACGTTGATCCCTTCTTCAAACAATGATGATTGGAAAATCTCTCATTGAATATGGAAAAACATTTGAAACATATTCCACATTTTGTGGAAAACTTATTGTGTGTCCTCTATATTTATGTTGACCTCCTACTGCATGGGTAACTTGTAATATTGGGCTAGCATGTGCAATCAACATTTCTTCTACATGAGTCAATTCCGCAAGCTCTTCTGGTTGTGGCCTAGGATCCATACAATTTAAAGCTTAAAATCTATTATTCCCTCTCTCTTGATGATATCTATTACAAACCAAACTTTTAGAGGTGCGAAATACTTTCATTCCTAGGTGCATTCTTGACAAATATAACATATGTCTAGTGTTTTGAAGTTATCTAATTCATTTCGAAATTGTATTTAATGTTTTTTGAAATCATCATGAAGTATTCCATTTGGTTTTTGTATGTTTCCTCGTACACCTACATTTATGTCATCTTGTACTATGACTTTTGCCCTTCTTCTAGCATATCTTTCTCTTTCAACTTCATTGTGTCTTTCCTTTGTTCTCGCCTTTCAACATATTTCATGTGTTCATGTTGTTGTCTTCTATATTTTCTTTGATATTCTCTTTGATATTACCTTCTTGGCTCCTTTGATTCAAAATTCAATCTAAGTCGCACCATATCTAGAAAATAATTGATGTTGGATTTGAAAAATTAAAGTTTTTCATTGGTAAATCTACTTTTCTTTTAAATGAATTTCATTTAATATCAAAGACTATTGCAATAGAAAGGTTCTAAATAGAATAAAAATTTAGAATTTGGCCATGCTTCACATGATTGCTACAGTGAACTCCCCATTAGATAGGGCAAGGTAGTCTTAATCACAAATATTTATCTACACATGAATTTAAGGTGAAGGAAGAGCAAATTTGAAATGAAAAGATTACTTATGTGGGAATATTATAGGTCAAGGGAATAAGGGTACCAACATCGCCATCGAGTGGCAGATTTGGAATGACATAGAACCCCCCACTTTGATGATAAAACAATGGAGACATCTACAATGGCAGCTATGGCTTTCCCTTTCATTGCACATCTCCCTTATTAGTATTGTCTTCATAACTGCCACCTCCCAGAATGGCAGTTACGAAGACAATATTGATAATGGAGATGTCAAAGGTTGGCTCCTTTCTTCTTTATGTACAACATGAACAATTCTAAAGATAGGATTTCACTAGCTACAAGGGATACTCCATCACCTCAATAAAAAGATAGCCAATTAAACATTTGGTAACCAAAAAAAAGGAAAAAAAAAATGTATTATAATTTTAGTGTAAATTGACTTGATGCGTACTGGAGTATTTTCTATCCAACATTTATAAAAAACACAATATAGGAGTAATTGACTGTCTGTATTGTTGTTAGTGTTACTCGCAAAAGTGATGGGGTATAAAATTTGAATTTATTTTGAAATCTATAATGAATTACAAAAGCATCCTTCCACGTTAAATTTTGAACATTCTTAGTGAATGATTATTGTATTTAGGTAAATAGTACCACTCATCGATAAAAAGAATCATCATCCATAGTCACAAAACAATGGATTGTAGTTTCACATCTCTTAACAAATATTGATACATCTTTATTCTATTACTCTTCTTTTTGAAGAGAAATTTCATCTACTATGGAGAAAAAAAAAATGTTGTTGAGTTTGTGAAAGAACTAAATCCATACTGTAATCTCCTTTAATATAAATTAATAGATAAAACATAGAACCTAATAGTAAAACCAAGACCCCCAACCTAATGCAACCCTTAAATCTGTTTCAGTTTCCATTTGCAGCAAGGAAAGTGCAAAGAGAAGAGTAAAAATGAGGAATGAAAAGGATTTGGTCAACCATTAATATCATCATTCTGCTAGGTACCAACCATCAAACTTCAACACTTGTTTACATTGTGAAAAGGCATATTTTTTATTAAATATCATCATTCTGCTAGGTACCAACCATCAAACTTCAACACTTGTTTACATTGTGAAAAGGCATATTTTTTATTAAATATTCCAATTCAAGCAATGGACAATGCAAATTTTCATTGTCCATTGTCTCAATCTCATTGCTTTCAATAAATTAGATAGCTCATTGTTATGACTAATTAGTATAGGTTGGTTCAGTTTTTTTTGTCCATATTGTTTAAACTTGAGTTATTTCTTAATAATGGGTAGGCTGCAAGAGTGTGGATATGTGCATTTGTGTGCATGAGTTCTGACAAAGACTCCATTTTCAAAAGCATTCTCAAAAATTGCGCTTTCATTTTTGTAAGAACTTATGAACAACAACGATAGGATCTAGAGATCAAAGATAGCACAAAAGAGAGAGAGAAAGAATGAGAAAATATGATGATAGTATTCTCAATATGCATGAAGATAGTTGAAAAAACATGTATGTACAAGGCTTGCCTATAAAGGCAAGCTAGGACATAATGAAGGGCCATGAATGAGAAAAGTGGCACAATCATGTGTAGGGCAGGTAGAGAGAAATAATAGATAATTCCATGAAAGGTGGATCACCAATTTAAAGTGGAATTATCATGCCACGAAAGGTGGAGATGAAAAGGTGATAACTAGATCACACCACAAAGAGTCGAATTCCTCCAACACACACTTCCCTAGGTGTCCAACTCATATCTCTATATGCATGCACAAACCTAGATGCATGATGTAAATAACTAGATGTCTCAAGTGCAAACTAAAATGATATGCATTCCCTAAGTAAGCTTTTAAGTAAAGTGTAATAAGTAAAATACTTATTTACACCAACACCCCCTCTTAAGTGCAACTGGGGGAATGAAGACTCAATCAAACCATGCAAGATGGGTCTCAAAAACTAGGCCATGTTAGGTACCCATGTACAAATGTAGTGCAATCTCTCACAAGCGAGGAAAGGGAGAAAACCTCATGGGAAAAACTCCCCCTCAAAAGAGAGAAGAAAAAAAATGAATGTACAAATGAAGTAGGACAAAACACCAAGATGAGGAAAAATTCCTCCCCATGAAAGAGAATGAAGAAGTTAAGTGACTCCTCCTGTCACATCTTGCACCCCCAAGATATCTCACAACTGATTCAACTCCCTGAGGAAGTGCATATGAATCTCAATTTGCTTGGTCCTCTGATGTTGGACCAAATTATTGGATATCACAATAGCACTCTGATTGTCACACCGAATGACTGTCAAACATGGAATGGAAAAACCAAACTTAGAAATAACGTGTTGAAGCTAAATGGCCTCAGTGGCGGCATTAGCAACCCCCCTATACTCAACCTCTGTCAATGAAAGAGCAATGGCATGTTGCTTCTTGCTCTTCCATGAAACAAATCTTGAACCAAGATGGAAGTTATAGCTAAAGGTGGACTTGCAATCATCAGAATCACCAACCCAATCTAAGTTAGTATAGCCTACTAAATCAAGTTGTGCACCTGTTGCATAATGAATCCCATGTCGATGAGTACCCTATATGTAATGCAAGATGCATTTGGCGGCTTTCCAATGAAGCTCATGTGGTTCTTGCATAAATTGAGAGACCATTCCAACCGCATAAGAGATGTCAGGGCATGCATGAGTCAAGTAGATGAGAATTCTAAGAAGCTGACGATACAAAGTCGCATCAACAAGTGGAGTGGAGCACTTAGCCTCAAGTTTGACTCCTAAAAGAAAGGGAGTCAGAGCAGGCTTACAATCTATCATGCGGAACTATGAAAGAAGATCAAGAGCATAATTGGGCTATGAAAATGTACTCCCAAATGAAGATTGGTGAATCTCAATGCCAAGAAAGTAGTGAAGAAGGCCCAAGTCAGTCATGGAAAATATGTCCTACAAAACACTTTTGACACTGCCAATGATGGATGAGGTGCTCCCTGTAATTATCAAGTCATCAACATAGAGCACAAGTATCAAATGTGCATCATCATGCCTCAAGATGTAGACATTCTGATCGGAATGACACCTAGTGAATCTTGTGGAGAGAAGGAAGGAATCCATCTTGGCATACTAAGCTCGTGGGGCCTACTTAAGGCCATAGAGGGACTTCCTCAACTTGCAAACCAATGAAGTATCCTGGATGAAACCCTATGGCTGCTCCATATAGATCTCCTCATCAAGATCTCCATGTAGAAAAGCGCTCTTAACATCCATATAATGTACTTCCCAACCATGTGAAGCGAAAATGGCAAGTGTCAGATGAATGGAAGTCATCTTTGCAACATGAGCAAAGGTCTTAGTGTAGTCAATCCCTGTAACCTATGAGAAACCATTTGCAACAAGTCATACCTTATACTTATCAACACTCCCATCCACTGCATATTTTCTTCGATAGATCCACTTGCATCGAACCATCTTTCTCCCCTTAGGGAGATGGACTAATTCCCAAGTGTTGTTCCTCATCAAAGAACTATACTCTTCCTCCATAGCTGCATCCCATTCAAGAACCCCAAAGGCTTCCTTAAAGGATTGAGGATCTGAAGCTGAAGCAATGAGAGCATGTGGAAGAGGCTCATTCTCATGCTATGACCTAGTCCTTCGAGTATCCAAAGGGTCCCCAACAAGTGGACCTGCTACCTCAAGAGTCTGACAAGCCCAACGAGGTCTAGTAGGGGTAGAAGGAAAAGGCTCCTCAACTGGAATTGGACCCTACGAAGGTTGAACCTTGTGAGTCAGTGAGGAAGGAGAGCCATCATCATATGAATCACTATAATTATTGTCAAATGTAGAGGAAGGAGGAGTAGAAGAGTCAAGGCTAGGTGAGCTTTCCTCAACATGTACACTCCTCTCATAGAAAATCTCATGAGTCTCATGATCCATCAGTCTATATGCCTTAAAACCATCTGCATATCCCACAAAGATACAAGGCCTACTTTGTGGCTCCAATACCCTGCATTTCTATGAAGGAATACGAGCCCATGCTAGACTCCCAAACACTCTGAAGTGTTTCACAATGATTTTCCTAGCAAAAAAGCTTCAAAAGGAGTGATACCCTTCAAAGGTTTATGAGGAACCCGATTTTGGATCTAGGTGGTACAACTGATTGCTTCTGCCCAAAAAGATGGACCAAGAGACCTAACATGTATCATGCAGCTTGCCATTTCCTTGAGGGTTCTATTTTTCCTTTCTTCCACACCATTCTTCTAGGGTGTGTAGGCAATAGAATGTTGTAAGTCAATTCCCTCAAGTGTGCAAAATTCATCAAATCTATTGTTCACATACTCTCTGTCATTGTCTGTACGAAGGATCTTGACTTGCTTCCTGAATTGCTTCTTAGAATGTGTTTTGAAGTTGAGAAACTTGTCAAATACTTGACTTGTGTGACAAAGGAATTAGACCCAAGTGTATCGTGAAAAGTCATTAATAAAAGTGAGGAAATAACGAGCTTTTCCAAAGGATGGCACTGAAAATGGGCCTGCTACATCACTGTGAACAAGCTAAAGAAGATCCAAGGCTTTCCAAGAGTTCCCTCTATCAAAATTCTCTTTGAGATGCTTTCCCATGAAACATATGGAACATACACCCTTTGAAAAACTAAGTTGAGGAAGACCTTTGACCATGTCCTTGGCGTGAATTTTTTGTAGATAGCGGTAGTTGAGATGACCAAACCACTCATGCCATATCTTACTTTGTAAATTTGAATGAGTGATCAAAGCTATAGAAGGAGCACGAGGTACCCAATGGGAGAATGAGTAATGCCTTGCATTGTGATTAGCTCGACCCATTGCAACCAAAGCATCATTTTCAAGTTATTTTACCACAACTGTGTCAACAGTGAATTCAACTTTCTTACCATCTTGATGATGTGTGATTTGGTAGATGGAGAGAAGATTGGTACTCAAGTTTGGAACATAGAGCACATCCTCAAATGTCCATCACCCATCTCAATTGCACCTTTCCCCTCAACTTCCACTTGTGTATTATCACCAATGAATATTTGAGGCACTGAAGAGGACTCCAAGGAGGAAAACTACCCCTTTGAAGGACACATATGTTGAGTAGCCCCTGAATCAAGAATCCACTATTGTGATGAACCTATTACATTGCCATGAAATCTTTCCATTTTCCCTTACACAAAGATGAAGTAGAAGTGGAAGAAGATGACTCCTTCTTTTTATAGGCATTAGGAAAATTTATGTTGTTCTTCTTGATGATGTTGGTCAACTCATCAATTTTCTTAGCATGACAATGATGCTCCTCATGTCCAATCTTCTTACAATATGCACAAGTTGGTTTCTCCTTCGTGCTTGAATTGTTCTTCTTTGAAGAAGATGATGCACCTTGTTGTGGAGGATTGGATTGTTTTTTCTCTCCTTGTGGCTTTGGTGAAGATTGCTTTTTGTTTCCATGATTGACCACCAATGCTTTTGAAGTTGAAGACTTGAGAATGCCCATTTTCATCAACTTATTTTTCTCAAGAATCAAAAGATCTGTGAGAGCCTCAAAAGATGGTGATGTGAAGTTGCTAATTGTCAATCATTGAGTCTAAAAACTTGAAACAATGGCTACATACTTGGCTAGAAGTTTGTCCAACAAGTTAAAGACCAATTCATCATCCTCTTTCTCAATACCACAATATTTTAGTTGTTCTCTTAGCTCATTTGCTTTAGTGACATAATCTTGAAAGTGTCAAAATTCTTAGGATCAAGGCTTAGGAGATCATTTTCAAGTTTGTATCCCTTAACCTTATCAACCTTGCCATAAAAAGTAGCAAGCTTATCCCAAGCTTCCTTGGTTGTAGTACATTTATCAACATGAAAAATGAGATCATCTAAAATAAAATTTCTAAGTGTACCCAATTACATAGAAGTTTTAGTGAGCCAATCCATATATGCAGTTGGATCTACCTTAGGATCTTTAAGTGTAGTTTTGGTTCCATCAATGTAGTAAATTAAACCTTTTTCCATTAGTTTACTCCATGCACGTACTTTCCATGTAGCATAATTATGTGTAGTTAAGAGTGGAACTTTAGATGAACCCATGATGGAATGAAAGAGCATAAGAGATAAAATAGGCACAATCACACAAGAGACACCCCCCAAATTCACTCAATCAAAGTAACCCCCAAAAAAAAAAAAAGATGATTTTGGCACTTTATAATTTACTGTGTGTACAATAGGCCACTTGCAACTTGGCTAAGTGGACTTATGATTTCTGATTTTACAGCTTGCCACAAATAGACTGATAACAAACTAGTACACTGCAGCAAAGACCTAAATTCAAATCTATGCAATACAAGTGCCAAACAGGCCAAAAAAGACCATATGCTGAAAGTACAAAATCCACTCAAGATTGCTTCAAATTGATTGAAGATTAAAGAAGTAGATGAAAAATCATGCGCTTTAAAAAAAACAACACCTGAAAAGGAGTTTGTATGTGCCTATACAGAGCCCTGAAAGTTGCAGAAATGAGGATTGGACACGTACAGTGATGAAAAACTGAAAATTATGGAAAATATGTCCACCAAAACTAGAAACCAATTGCACCACTATGAAGAGCATGAAAAATTAGCCCAAATCAAAACAAATTTCTCAAAAAAGGAGCAAAAATCAGCAAGTTATGAGCCTTGAAAGTTCGCCTGCAAAATCAAAAAGCTCATTGGTGAGGTGGGAATTATTTTTGAAAATGCTAACGTATTGCTGACGTCAGCAGAACACTGTGTTAAATTTGATGGTCATTTGGCCATCACGGTCATCATTGCCATCATCGAAATATTCTTTAAGGATTCATCAGTATATTCCCTCGAGGATAGTATCTTTGGGCATGAAATATTTCGAAGGAATATTCGGCAGAATCTGCTGACGTGGCAGAATATTCTCGAAATCTTTTTCTGATGCCATTGGTTTAATTTTTTTTCTTGGCCTTTGTCAGAAATTGTTGTCAGTCGCTTGTCAGTTTCCTTTTTCCATTGTCGGGTTTGGAGTTTGTCGGTCGGGTGAAGTTTTTTGCCGGTTTTTATAAAACCAACTATCAAAATTTTTGACCGACCGCCTGTCGGTGTTTTGGCTGCGGACGGTGTACCTAGCTGCCATAGGCTGGTCCCTGCAGTATTTAGGGTGCACTGCAGATTTTTTAAAAAAAATTATTTTATTTTAATTTTTTAATTTTTTTAATTTTTATTTTTAAATAAAAATGAACAAAAAATCTCAAATAGAATTTTTTTTTAGAAAATAAAATGGAGATTTTTTTAAATTTTGTAAAAAAAAATTCAAAAATATTCTGACAGATAATTTTTTGCAAAAATATTCTCAAATGGAAATTTCTAAGAAAATATTTTTCCAAAACTATAGAGAAAAATAAAAAATTTGAAAAAAATATCCAATAGGTGATCCTTTTTTATCTAGAGCTCTTGGTGTTGGATTTTGGTGAAACGAAAGGTTTCCCTGACTAGAAACGGCCTTATGAATCTGAATTTGAGGTCACATCTAGTCTAGGATGCACTAAAATGATGCTTCTCCATAAATTTTCCTCTTGACCACCTTCACACGAACAGAGATCTCCCAACAATGGCTATGCAAAGAACCTCCAACTGTTCTGATACCATGTAAGAACTTATTAAAAACAACAATAGGATGTAGAGATCAAAGATAACATAAAAGAGAGAGATAGAATGAGATAATATGATGATAGTATTCTCAATATGCATGAAGATAGTTGACAAAGCATGTATGTACAAGGCTTGCTTATAAAGGCAAGCTATGACACAATGAAGGGCCATGAATAAGACAAGTGGCACAATCATGTGTAGGGTAGGTGGAGAGAGATAATAGATAATTCCATGAAAGGTGGATCACCCACCTAAAGTGGAATTATCATGCCACGAAAGGTGGAGATGAAAAGGTGATAAGTAGATCACACCACAAAGAGTCGAATTCCTCCAACACACACTTCCCTAGGTGTCCAACTCATATCTCTCTATGCATGCACAAACCTAGATGCATGATGTAAATAACTATGTGTCTCAAGTGCAAACTACAATGATATGCATTCCCTAAGTAAGCTTAAGTAAAGTGTAATAATTAAAATACTTATTTACACCAATAATTTTTATGTTGTTGTCCTATTTTGTTCCATGTCTCCTTGATGATTCTATTTTAAGTCGAGACAAGTTCACTCTCTCCATCATCTTTAATCCCTCCTTTGCATCGCCTTCTTCGCCCAAGGGCACAAAAATATGGAGTGCCAACAGAAAAGATCCAATGGGAGAAAAAAGTAGGGTGGTGTGTAATGCACAGGGCTAGTTGGTTCTCCTCAATTCTTTCAGTAGCATAGTTTGGTCCTCCGGTGGCTCTGTAGAGTCCATGGATTTTGGAGACACAGGAATTTGGGAGAATGGTGAATTTTGATTATTCAAATTACCAAGCTTGGGGAGAAATACATAACAATGTAGGCAAGCAAAATAGGAAGAAATATATGCTTGATTTTCCATTATGGAGCCAAGGATAAAGTACATGTAGTAGATGGTGTATACCTGAGTGACCCTTACCATGATCCAACAAAGCAGAGGAAAAATTCCATATAAGAGAAGTCAATCATTTACAGAGAAGAATCTTCTAGTGCAAGGATATATAAGCAATTTGATGTCCAAAATGCTTAAGGTAGATGCAAAATTTGGCATGCTTACATTTGATGGTACTATAGATGTTGAAAAAATGCACAAGTGGCTAATGCAATATGAAGTATAATGCACTTGATAAAATATTTCTACAATCAAAGAATTTATTTTTCCTAGCACAACATCAGTTTGTAATGCCATCCTATTATAGAAAATTCTTTTCTGAACACCAACACAGGGAAAGGCTTAAGTCACAACAGATTGGAACAATTTTGAGGGCATTTTATGTCTAGGTAGGCAGGTCCAAACAAGAACTTAAAACTCAAGTGTTATAATATTCATCAAAAACAAGAATGAGATGTGAATGAACACTACTAAATATCAAAGGATGCTAGCATACTAAAGCTTTCTGAGAAAGTAATAGCCAAAATTTATAAAATATTTATTAGTATTGCATCCTTACATCCAATAATTACTATTTTTATTTAATATGCAATGGATGGTGTATATCTAAGTGACCCTTACCACGATCCAACAAAGCGGAGGAAAAATGGCATATAAGATAAGTCAGTCATTCAGAGAGAAGAATCTTCTAATGCAAGGATATATAAGCAATTTTATGTCCAAAATGCTTAAGGTAGATGAAAAATTTGGCATGCTTACATTTGATGGTACTACAAATGTTGAAAAAATGCACAACTGGCTAATGCAATATGAAGTATGATGCAGTTGAGAAAATCTTTCTACAATGAAAGAATTTGTTTTTCCTAGCACAAAATCAGTTTGTAATGCCTTCCTATTATAGAAAATTATTTTATCAACACCAACACATGGAAAGGATTAAGTGATAGAAAATTGGAACAATTTTGAGGGAATTTTATGTCTAGGTGGGTAGGTGAAAACAAGAGTTCTTAAAACTCAAGTGTTATCCTAGAATATGCATCAAAAACAAATATGGGATGCAAATGAACACTGTTGAATATCACAGGTTGCTACCTTACTAGAGCTTTCTAAGAAAGTAACAACAAAATATTGTAAAATATTTATTATTGTTGCATCCTTACATCAAACAATTATTGTTCTTAGTTAATATTTAGGGTATGTGAAAGATCATCATGGAGAAAACAAGCCCTTAAGTGGCAATGAAAATTCAAAAAATTAGAGTTAGGCAACTTGACGTAAAAATTTGAATAAGCTATCTATATTATTTCAAAAATATGTAAAAATTGAATCTGTAGAAAATTGAATGTAGTTTCTAAACTACTAGGTTTATTTAAAAAACAAAAAAAAACTATTTGGTGAAAATTTGAAATTTCAATGCAGTAGTACTTAAATTTCAGGGAAAAAATAAGAAGTAGGTGTCTGTCTGACCACCCTAACCACAATAAAATGATAATATTTTTTTATAAGAGTTTAGATATAAGTAGAAGACTTATGTCTCGATGTGATGCATATTTTTTGTGATTTTTTTCCAGGTAAATAATTAATTATGAATTTTTTAATACAACTTTTAAAAAATATAAAAAACTCATATGTCTGACCACCTTAGCTTGGTCAAAACTTCATGAAATTCAATTTTTCTTTTTTTAATCCTATAGTATGTGAAACATAGAATGTGACGCATGTTTTAGATTCAAAAAATGTGATACTATTTGAAAGATATAGATGTTTTTCAATTAGCCTCTCAATTAGGACTTTAGTCATAATTCAAATATAAAATGAATAATAATTATTTATTAAATTCAAAGTAAAGCATAGTTTATATTGGTGGAAAGTTGGAAATCTCCTTTAAAAACCCTTTTCGTTTCATCAATTTTGGGTTAAAAAAAAGTCGCCAGCCACATAGGTCATCATATCACTTACATATCACCACTTTTTGGCCCATCATGATCCTGCACATACCCTTCAATGCCTCTAGATGACAATTGCACAAATGACATGTAAATTGAGATAACAAAAATAAATGTAGGCGACACACTAAAGGAGGAATTTCAGACATTGTAGACACTGCAAAAAGATAGCCACAGTTAAGAAGATTGTTGGAGCCTACATCTGTAAGGGGAAAAAATAAAGTAGTGTGACCCACAACACCAAAGTACAACGAAATCAGTATAGTAAATATTTGTGTATTAGATATTGAAAAAGAGCTTGTAAGGTGAAAGGATTACTAAGAAACTACCAACCTAAGAATCAAACAAATCACTTCTTCAGAATCAGAAACTCCGCCAGGAATTTAAGCTAAGGAATAGTAAAAATGTATGCTCGTTTGATGTGATTTAATGGGAAAAATCCAAAGAAGTGAAGCTCATAAACGTTCTACAGAACTAAAGCTCCTTCTAACTCGTCTTTCTTACAAAACCTCTTGCTATCCAACAAAATGGTCACATTAAAGACAAACTTAGAAACATAAAAACAAAAGCAAGATTTACATGCATTTCTCAAAGCATATCAAGGAATAACATTCGCTTACCTGCTCAGAAATGTTATATAGAATTGAAGCTCCTCCTAACTCATGTTGCTTACAATACCTCTAGCTTGAATTGTCTCTTTTAAAAAGAGTTCCCCTTAACTAAAAATGGCGATTAGATTAAGATCGACTATCCCATGTTCTCTATGTAAATGAAGTATAAAGAATTATCTGCAAGATTCACTGTTATATATAAGTTACTAAGTTTTTTCATAAGAGATTTATTTGTTTCGTTCACAACACTCCATACAGGCTATTTCCAAAATAATCTCTTGTTTAAGCGCCACCAACATCATATATAGTTTATAGAGAATTAAATAAACATAAAAATTGTTACAAAATTGTTACATTACCACATTTACAAACAAAACTATTTTTGAATGAATTCTTTTCTTTATGAAACATTTTTCTTCTTAAATTTTAAAAGATAAAATATTTTTTAAAATATTTAAAATTACTCTTTTTACTATTTTATGTTTTATTTTGTTTTGCTTTTTAGCAAACAACATTTAAATATTATATATTTAAATTGTTGATCTTATAAACTCTTTTCAAAATAAAGATAATTATGTAAAAATAAGTATTAAATGTTTAAAAAATATGGATTTTAAATTTTTTTAATTAATTTTTTCTTTAGTTAACATTTCTCTTTTGAAATTTTAGATATAAAATATTTTTTAATTTTTTTTGATCTTATACACTCTTTTCAAAAATATAAAATACAAAGTGACCATTATTTTTCATAATAATGAAATGATTTTATTTTTTTAATATAAAATTTATTTTATCTATTTTATCAATTAATAGAGTTTCAAAATATTTCATCGGTTATATGATTTTTAATATAAATTTATTTTTTAAAATATTATTCTATTGATTTCTCTAAGAGTTATATTATTGTATGTTAGATTAAAAAATATATATATTGAAGCATAGGAAGAACACTTCATATTACATAACAATTTTTTTATTAAAAAAATTACTATTTTTACTATTCTATGATGTATTTTGTTTTATTTTTATAAAAGTATAATAAATATTATATATTTATGTATAATTTATTATTTGATTGATGAAATACATAAAACCTACTTCTAAAAATAGTTTTTTAAGTAAAAATAAAATAAATTTTAAGTAAATGGAAAAAGTTCTTCAAATAAAAATAAAGTAATCAAGGCAAATAAAATAGTCTTTATCCCATTCTTATTTAAACATGAAGTTAGCCTTCACCAAAATGTCTCCGTGTAAAGATAGCTATGCGTATTTATATTAATATTAATAATTATTAATTTTAATTTAATTATATTATATAAAAATCAATTGTATATACAAAATTTAAATATTGCAAAGAAATCATAAATATCGAACAAAATCAAAATGAAAGGATAATATAATTATAAGAAAAAATATAATTATATAGATATTAAATTTATGTAATAATTATGTTACATAATAATATATATAATTTAATATATAAATAATATTTATTGATTATATAATATAAATTTAAATAATAATTGTTTAGATTATTTTATATTAATTAAAATATAAGTAAAATGAAATGATTATATAATACAATTATAAGAAATAATAAAATAATAATTATTTAAACATAATTTTATATAATAATTTTGTTAAATATCAATGTGTATAATATAATTTATTTGAAATAATAAAAAATATTATTAATTGTATTATTAAGTTTAGTTCAATTAGAGAAAAGAGTTGCATAATAAGTTGGTTCACAATAATAACAATATATGAATTTAAATTTCTAATTTTTATTATCACTATATTATTATTTAATTTATCTCTAATCTACCTATTTTCTAGCTTAATTTACTTAATGTTGTTCTCATTATTGGATGTTTGGGAATACCTACATAAATCATAATTTGTCTCGATCCCCATTCCTCAAACTCACATGTATTGAAGGTTAACCACTAGATTGAAGCATTTTATTGTTATTAAGATTCAATTACATAATTTTTTACTCAAACTCATTCATTCATATTTCATAAGTAATAGTTCACAGAGTTCATTTTTCATAATATGAAAAGTCTACTTAACAATCAATTGTTTCTAAGTGATGCTTGCAATATAAAAAATTCTCTAAAAATTACTTATCTCAATATTATTTAGATTGAAACCTACTCAATTACTTTCTTATAATCAAACCTACTTAACTTATTACTCCATTTACCAAACATTCCAAAACTATTATATTTTATAAAACTATATGTGGAGATATTTTTGGTTTGTGTGACTAGGTTTTGAAATTTTAATGTTTATTTGGTTTTGTTTTAACAAAAAAAAATCATTTCTTAAAAATAGATAAAATAATACTTCACTTATCTAAAAAAATAGGCAAAATAATAGTTCACTTATCTAAAAAATAAGAAAAATAACACACAAAACCTTTTAGCCATATTTACAAAAAAATATTTTTCATAATTTATAAAATTAAATATTGTACAAGTTCACTTTACAAAATTGAATTTTATTTTTATTTTTAAAAATTTAATTTTGATTGATTGAAAGCTAACTTATTAATAACTAATTAACTAAGAAAAATTAAAACTCATTGCAATAGTATTACCTAATGACAAGTACTAATAACAAATGAATAGATAAAAGAGGGGAATGTGTGATGGACACATCACATTCTGGATTCAAAGGCAAATAAAGAATTGCTTAGTGTTCTGGGGTCAACGTAGAAATTATAAGGTGCAATCATAATATGTTTTGGTAGCCAAGGGCCACTCTCTTATGCCCACTAGTGATAGGAAAGATGAAAGCATCATGATAGGCACGAGAATACCTAGCGCCAACAAAGGTATAAGATTGACACCTCAGGGGTATCTTTTTTAGAGGAAATGTTTCTCTTTTCAAAAATAATCAAAGCTCAGTTGGGAAACTTGTAGAGAAAAAATAATTCAAGGGGGTTGGAAAGCTCTTTATTCTCTACAAAATAGGTGTATAAATGCTAAATTATGGGATTGGAAAACCAAGAGAACTTTGTTTGGCTTACTTGTGACCTCGGTGGTTCTATGTGGGTGTGAAATTTAGGGAGCAACATGTCATATCAGAAATGGAGGCAAGTGGAAAGAATTCAAAAGAAGCTAATTGTTAGCAGCCTTAAACTCAAAATTGCAATACCCTATGAGATCTTATTGGTGGATACATGCACCTTCCCCTTGGAAGCTTCAACAATGATTCAGTTACTAAGTTACCTATAGAAGGTCCAAAATATGGAGAACCATCATTGGCTTAAGCTAACTGTTGAAGAAAAGTTGGATATAGAAGAAAGAATACATGGATGAAACAAAACAAAAAATGGATGGAAAACTGGGGTGTGAATATGTAGGATTGTCCAAGTACAAATGAATAAATAAAAAATTATGTGAAGCAAAAATTCAAAAATGCTATATGGACAAACAACCAGGGCAAAAAAAAGATTACTATATCAAAGAATTTAATCTCAAGGGGGACCATGAAGAAAAGGCCTATATAGGAGAAAATATTAAATGGAGAAAAAAGATGTTGATAGCTCAACTTTGGACTAGCTCACATCATCTTAGATGTGAAATGGGCAGGTGGATGGTTCCTAAAGTAGAGTGGGAAAAAATAGTATGTCATTTTGGTGACATGGGTCTGGTGGAGACAAAATGGCACTTTGTTATGGAGTGCTTAGCGTATAAAGATATTTGGGCCAGTTATGAGGACACCTTACAAGTTGATAACTTAAATACCTTGTTTGAGGAGGAAAGGTTGGTCAAATTGGTAAACTACATCATCAAAATTCACTATCGTAGTGTTGACCTCAAACGAAGATCTCAATCTGTTTAGGGTCTTTTCTTTTTGTTGGTGGTCTTGTGTTTTTCCTAGGTCCCTTAGGCTGCTATGTCCTCGTGGATGTTATTAAAATATTTCATTTTCATTTCAAACTATTTTGAAGTCAAATGGAAATAGACACCAAAGTTGGACTAGTTATGGTTTCCTATAGGTATTTACATTGATTTTTCTTTCACACAAGTTGGTCTAGGTGTAGACCATATAGGCATTTTCATTTCTTTTTTTTCATAAAAGTTGGTTTAGATATGGCCCATATAGGAATTTTCATTTCTTTTACTTTCACAAAAGTTGGTCTTCATGGTAAAAAAGTGTGGGTTTATCTTATTTTCTAAGTTTTTGGTTTATTTGAAGAAAGTTTACGTCAAAGGCATTCGCTCTATGAAAGGGAGCGAGTTGTCTTCCAAGGTAAATGGCTTAAGGTTCTTATTGATTCATTCTATCATGTAGTTTATTTTGACAAGTTGTGTCATATGTAGGTGAGTTGATGATGTGTGATTTCACTTTCGCTCAAGGCCGAGATGGTTCTATATTATTGTTAAGTTTTAAATGCGATTAAAGAAATTAAATGCTTATAGAGCAATAAGAAAATTTTTAAAAATAACACAATTGAAATGAATTTATGCGGTTCATAATTAAAGGTTACATCCATGGGAAAAACAAATGACAATCTCTTTTATTTAAGGTAATAGTTTAGAATGCTTTTCATCATTAAAATAAGAGATGGTTCTTTCAAAATATATGAAATTTTTTTGAGGCATATTAATGGATAAAATTAGTAAAAGAAGAATTAAAGAACATGTTAGAAGGTGAAGAGCTAGTGGAAAACTTCACATATTAACAATCTCTCATTTGAAGTATAATCCATGCTACACAAGGCTAAACTCGGAGATGTCACCCACTTTTGCAAGTTTTTGTTACAATTTCACCAAACCAAGAGAAGCTTTGTAGAAATCTAGCTTCTCTTTTGGGGCAACCTTCATCTTTTTTGAACCTTTTCTAACATAATTTACCCTATTCAAGGACACTCTGAATGAAATGAAACTACAACTCTTTGTGCTTTGTTCTCTTATGGAAAGCAACATTTTTGGAAAAACGTATATTTAAGGTAAAATCTTGTTGTTTGCTTCCCAACTCAACTAATAATTGTTGTAACCACAACATTACTTTAGCTCCTTTGGTGAGAGAAATGTATTATTGAGAGAGATTCCACCTTTTGCAATCTAGAAACCTGACTGATTGTTTCCCCTACAAAGGTGAATCCATACCTAGTGGTTGATCATCTTTTCTCTAAGTCATTGATCATATTTGAGTCAACAAAACCTTGCAATTGTGCATCCTTTCCTCTAAATATCAGAGCATGATGTGAAGTGTCCCTTAAGCATCTCAAGATCCATTTTACAACCTACCAATGATTTTTTATTGGATTACTCATATAATTGTTAACCACTCCCACTACATGAGCAATGTTTGGTCTTGTGCAGGCCATCACATACATGCGACTCCCAACAATAGAGGAGTAGGACACTCCTTCCATGTTTAAGTTTTTTCATCTTGTGTATTGGGACACATTTTGAAGGATGGATTGAAATAATCAACTAAATGTGTGCTAACTGCCTTGGCATTCTTCATGTGAAACTTGTCCAAAACCTTCTCAATTTAATTTTCTTGTGAAAATTTCAATTCTATTTTTTGCCTATATTTGATGATTTTCATTCCAAGGATTTTTTTGGTAGCCCCTAAACTATTCATCAAAAAAAATTTAGTCATCTTATGTTTTAGCTTGCTAAGCCATGTTAGTTCCTATCACTAGCATGCCATCAACATAAAGTAATAGAAACAAAAATTCACCATTTTCAAAAAAAAATTAATACACATAAGGATCATTTTCAGACCTATTGAAATTTTCACAACCATAAAAGAATTGAATTTTAAGTATCACTATTGTGAAGCTTGTTTCAAGCCATATAAACTCTGATTCAATCTACAAACTAAATCTTATTGTCCTTGTTTTTCAATGCCTTCAAGTTGCTTCATGTACAACTCTTCTTCCAAGTCTCCATGTAAAAAGGTGGTCTTGACATTAACTTTCTCTGATTCAAGATCATACACAACTACTAATCCCAGCATTACCCTAATGGTAGTCATGTTCACTACAGGTGAATTTTTTTTGGTGAAATCAACATCCTTTTGCTAATCATATCCTTTTACCACTAGTATGGCCATGTGTCTATTCTTATACTTGATGATGACATTATGTTATTTAACATTATGATGAAATTATGTGGAATGAAATATATTTGAATTTTGATGATTATATATTATTGAATCAAGATAATGATTGTGTCATTATTTATAATGGATAACTATTTGAATAATTTCTAAGTGAAATACACATGATTATTTTTATTGCCCTCTAGAGAGAGGGAGAGTACAATCAAAGAGAGGAATGTAGACTTTGGAAAAAAATAGGTTATGTCATTTGTGTTTTTGGACAAACTCACGTAGGTCTACCCTAATCCTATTGTTGAGTCAATTTGTGTGTATGTCAAAAATTGAGTTGTTCGAATCGATTCATTATGTTAAGTCTAACCTAGTCGAGCCTTAGTTATTATCTTTTGAAAAGGAAACTAAAGTGTTTAATGTTATTAATTTCAATGTTAATTGATTAGCTCATCTTGTAATTAAATCAAGATGAACAAAATATTATGAAATTATGTTAAATGGTAGATATATAATATATACAAGTATATATGTATATATATGAGATAATATATACATGTATATAGGTATTATAGCATTGTAAATTGTCACCTTTGATAATTTCACACTATGTTTTGTTCTCTCTTAAGCAATTGGACCTACTTGTACATCTAATGTCCCAAATTATGCATTATATGGCCCATTTTTAATATTTATCAACAAATTTTAAGTAGAAAACCAATGCATACATTTAATATTTTTCCCCCAACACCTTAGATCCCTCAAAATAGGGTTGGCACCTAGTCATCTAGAGTGACTTAGTCCTCCCTATTTTGTCTCCAAAATTGAATATGTCGGAGGTGGTATTTTATTATTTGAATTACAAATGTCCAATGTTGGCTATCAGGATTTAATTTATGATAAATTATCTTAATTGTATATAAATACCTAGTCATTGCACCATTTGAAACCTAACAAGAGATTTGAGAAAGAATTATTTTCAAGAGAATTATCAAGCAAGTCAAGAGCAAGTCAAAAATAGATTTATTGTAGGAATTCAATATCAAAGCATAATTTCAAATTGTATGTGAGTTTGTTCATGTTCATGTTATCATTGTGTTTGTGAGATCTAACCCTTGTACGTCTTTAAGAAAATCAAGTAAGAAAAAATAAAACCTTGAGGAGATGTGTATGACTTTAGTCCTTCAAGGAAGCCATTGTTTAGTGGTGAGTTGTAGTTCATTATTGATTCATCATTCATTTATCATTTAGCCTATATCCCTCAAAAAGATAAGCTCTTTACCATTGGCATTTACATTGTGAAAGTGGAAACACTAACATGGGGTTTGACTGAGGCAAGCCCCTATATGACACAACCATTCCTCTCTCTTTGAATGTACAGGTTTCAAATCTGAAGAAGATTGGGATAATTTTGAAGGTCAATTATTCATTATTGCAATCAAACCTTAGAACTTGACAACATATGGAAAATCACTTATCTCAACACCCATAAAAGATCCAACAATGCAACACAAAATAACAAAAGGCTTTGATATGGCTCTTGAGGACTGTGAAATCAAATATAAAGTTTACCTATAGGGACATAATCACCCGAGGTGACTTGGTCCTCCATTTTCAATCCCAAATTCATATCATAGGTATAGAAAACATTTCTCAATCTAATTTTGTAGTCTAAATTTTTCTAACCTTCTAGATTTGTTATTTTTGCATTAGAATAGTCATTTGCATCATTATCCTCATTCAATAATTGTATTTCATTCCCTATTTGGTCAAGGGAAAGTTGACTCACCTTTCAAGTTGTAATTCAATCTCATACCTTGTCCAATTCCATCAAACCCTCGCTACCTCAACCCTCTAATGAGACAAGAAAAAGGTGTCAAAACCCTAAAGAGTCAAATCACTCCCAAAGAGGATCTCCCAATTTTCTTTGTTTCATTTTGGTGAAACCAACATGTGAACATTATAGACCTTCTAAAATCTGAATAAATTCATTCTAGATCTAGGTTTAACATTGTATTATTTTGCATTGTTTATTTAGGCATTCATTTTTGCATCATAAAAATCACCAAAAAAATTAAAAAATTGCATATCATATATTGCATCATAGGTTGCAATAGGGTTAATCTCAGTCATCATAGGTCAGATCTACATTCCAATTGCACTTACAATCTACATTAGGTCATTTAAATCTGAAATCAAACTTAAAAGTGTTCATTGTATTCATTCATGCAGCTTGCATATAGTTGAAAAAAGTGAAAATTTTCATTATTTTGTTTCCAAATAATGTCAACATCATCATTTTTAGATTTTTGCATATTAGAATCAATCAATTGTTGCATCTTAGATCTTGAAATTGCATTTACAATTATCTGTTATTTCTTGAACATTTTGAAATTGTTGCACACTTGCATTCTCGCATTGCATATCTAAAATTGGGTAAATTATGGAAAAACATTCATTGTTAGACCTATATACACACAAACCAGAGAACCTTACACAGTATCATAAACAGTGAAACTTTGAATTTTACAAAAATGTGTTGCTAGACATAGTCGCCCTAGATGACCTAGTCTAGCTAATTTTGGCTCATTTTTTTTTCTCAAAAGTCTACCTTTGTGTTCTCTGTCTATTTCTTCTCTCTGATTTTTGCTTCTAAGTGTTTTACTATGAATTTTTGGTAATTTAGTGTCCATAGTCAGCACATCTAGGTTTTTTAAATTTTCTTGAGCTTCACGACCTGGTGTCCTATTACCAATACTTTAGTGAGACATAGTTCTAGACTTATGACATCCTACATTATTGTTACATCCATTGTGGATTTTGAGTCTCCCAACTCTTTCACTCAAGGTATTTTCAATAACCAGACCATTTTGGACTCTATCCCTAATCCTACCATACCAAAGACAACTTTATAAATAAATATTTTTATTGATGTTGATACTATTGTTGCCCATGTTCCCCAAGATAAACTAAAACAAATGGAAAAATATTTAGAAGGACTTCAAGATTACTTGAGCACTGAATCTTTGGATGGACAAATAGTTCCTATAGTGGATAACCTTAGGAAATTGATCAATGATGTTCAGGGATTGGAGGTTTTGAGTAGTCTAGCTCATATAGTTGATGCTAACATCCCTATGATGTCTAGTTGCACTCAAGCATTAGGATATGCTCAAAGCCAAGGAGGAAGTCAAATAACCCTTCCCACAACTATATCCTCTATTCCTACATTCACATTGCCAACTATAGCTTCAATTATGCAACAAACCAATAGCATAACTCCAAGCTTGGGGCTTTCTAGTGGGAATACTTATAGTTTTGTGACCTCACATGTAACACCTCAATATTCATCACCTCTCATAAAATTTCAATGTAGTAGTCCACCAAACACTTAAAAAATTCTACCATATTCACCACATTCTCAATACATTTCAAGCAATGATTAAGTCATAAACCAAGTTTTGCAAAATTTGGCATTAGTTCAACACTAAATCTCCACATTGAATCAGAATCAAAAATAGAAAACCACTGTAATATGTCAAAAGGAGCCCATTGTCACTTTAAATCTTGAAAACACCCATGCCACAAAACATAAATATTCCCTAATTTGAGAATTACAATGGTAAAGGAGATCCTAATAGTCACATATAGGCTTATATGACATTATGTAGTGACTTCATCTTTGAAGATAAGATCCTAGCTAAACTCTTTCCATGGCCTTGGAATGGTTTTCCTCATTATCGAATAACTCAATTCATTCATTCAATGAACTTGTTGATGCATTCTTCCAACATTTACAAGAAAACATTGGTCCTCAAATTAAATTAACTAATTTAGTGCAATGCAAATAAGGAAAACATGAAAAAGTAATAGACTTCATGGGATGATATCAGTTACTCTACTCACAAATCAATTACACTCTTCCTAATGTTGATCTTCAAAGAGTGTTCATAGGGAATTTGCAACTTGGAATTAGAGATAAGATCTTATTGATGAAGTATCCATATTTTACACACTTGTGTACGACTCTTAATGATTATCAAATTTCAATTAGTCAGTATGAAAAAACATATTCATTGACTCCTACTAAGAGATCTAAACCCATATATAAAAAAAAATATCAACCATTCAAGAAGAAAAACAAGAACTTTATCAAGATAAGCACACCTCAAACAACCAACCACATTGAGCCACAAGTCACAACCATAAGTTCAACTCCCTATCAATTTAGGTCAAGAGATAGAAAATCTACCCAATTACATGATTCCCTTCATTAAATCATGTTACAAATTTTAAGAAATAACTTAATCCAATTTCCTCTTATTAGACCTATGGATGCAACAAAACCTTTATCTCCAAATTTCAACCCAAAATATTTTTTTCAATATCATCGTACACATGGACATGATACAAAGCAATGTATGTGTCTTAAATATCAAGTGAAAGACCTTATCAATTCTAATCACATCTAGTTGGTCAATGTTAATAATAAAAGAAATAAATTTTCTACCTCATGAAATCAATTTTTTCAAATTTTCACAAATCCCATGCCAAATCATACATCCAACTTTGTGCAAGCTTGTGATGATAAGAATGATGATGAGATTGGTGATAATAATATGATAAGAGTGATTATGAGGATGGTCTAGATAACATGATTTTTCTAATAGATGTTCAACCTCATAAGGGCCAGATCACTTTGTTACTTGACATTTCTTTAGCACATATTGATGCATCTATGCATGTACCATATGGTCCTCTCTATATCATCAGATGTATCAATGAAAATCCTAAATAAGGGATACTCATTTATCCTATGTTCTTAGAGAATGTGATCACTGGGGAATTTTTGTATGTGCATCGGATTTATCAAGATTCTTATGAATAATCAAAATCATGGTTAAAAGCTCATGATGGTTTTGCTATCCCTACAATTGGTTAGATCACTCTTCTAATTAAATTTGGACCTAAACAACTTGGTGTATCATTATCCATCATCTCAATGTCAAACCAATTCTATGTGAAGATAGGTTATCCATAACTATGCTCCATGAATTTTTTCTCGTCAATTATCCATAAGTGCGTAAAGTTCCCATTTGAAAACCAGATATTTATAGTGCATCATAGTGTTGGAAGAATAAAGATTTTTTCATTGATGTAGTTGTTAGCAACATCAGCATAAGGGATAAGTACAAGGTATACTATTATGCATTGTAGTGTTTTCGTTGATGTCAAAATTGTATCTTGATATGGAGATCATAGTTTAGATATGTTTTGGTTGGTTCCAACATGTCTTGGAATGATCAAGTGGAAGATGATTTTGCAAGAAGGTTTGATCTGGTGAAGATAATTGTGATGGAAATTGACTAAGTGTCAATTCTGCTAATTTTGTGTAATAGGGAATCCAATTTTTAGGTTCGTACTAGTCCACAAATTAACATTTCTCTCTATGGTTCTAGCATAATTTTTTTGGTTGGTAGAAGCATCTAATTCTAGAATTCCACCTTGTTTTGGTTTTTGGTTTGAAAGTTGTGAATGATAGAAGTTTCGCTTGATAGTTACAATCATTTCTTGTTTAGTGCATATGAGTTGGAGAGTCTACACTTCTTCACAAATATGATTTTGGTTTTGTGGATTTAAGGATAATTTGATAGATGTCAATAGAGTGTTTTTTATAGATGGAACAGTATTTTGAGGACCGTGTGTCTGAATATGGGTATACAATTGAATAATTTTTGTATTAAGTCTTTTGCAGTGCCAACCTAATGGGTGTGAAGGTATGTAAAGATTAATTAAGTGTTGTGAAATTATGTGGGAACTATTATAGGTCCATGTCGACCTATTTCAAATTGTTTTAAGGATTAAATCTTGGCGCGTGGCGTGTGTGGAAGGATTTGAGATGACAAATCATATATTATATATTTTGTATGATACATATAATTAGGCCAACCTAATTGATGTTTTGTTTTCAAATTGGATATAAAAGCTAGATCATTTTCAGTGTTTTGAGATATTAAAAACATGCAAGTGATGTGAATGATGCGAATTGAGAAAATACACTACAAATTTAAGTTGTGAATGTTGAGCAAAATATTAGAGTGATGTGAATGCAGAGGAAAGAAGAGTGTTAGATAAGAATCAGGTGAAGTGTGTAAAGTCAATTTATTGAGCTTCATTGGGACTATATATCATTCATATGATAGATGCAATTGTAACAATTCAATTTAGTTTAAGACCCAAAAAATTTCTTCTATCGCTTTCTCTCAATGGATTGTGAGTCCACTTGTAGTGAGCACTTCTATAAATATACTATAATCAGTTAGAATATATTGTGAGATAATCATCTTTCCCATTTTGGGTTTTCCACATAAAAATCTTGGTGTTCATGTGTTATCTGATGTTTCATTCTTTCTTTCATTTACTAATTCACCCCCCCCCCCTCTCAGTATTTTAGGTGTTCAACACCTAGTGGGTTTAATCCTTTATCTTCCCATGGAAATTTTTCATGATTATTTTTGGCCTCAATCTATGGAACCAATTAATCCTTGTGAGGACTTATTTTTTAGGTCATACCAAAATTTAAGGAAGAAAACATATTAGAACTATCTCTTAGCAATATCCCACCTGAGAATGATCAAACTATGGTTGTTCCTCCCACCCCACAAGTCGTGGATGAACCCATGTCTAAGGAAAATAATCTTCCAAGTAAAAAAGGTATCTATGTTTTAATTCCTCTACCCATATCAAATAAAAGACCAAGAGACAATCACATGATTCCCTTTGTGCCTCCAAAGGAAAAAAATTGTATAGTCCTAAGGAGATAGTGGTTTACCAATCCCCTATAGTCCCTTTAGTTCCTCTATTAAGGGAATAAAAAAGACTAATGGTGGAGAAACCCACTCGTACACCTTCAAAAATCGAAAACCATACAATAAGAAATACAAATGCTAAAGAGTGTAGGCATAGACGTCATGCTATTGCTCATTAGTTGGAAGAAAAGAGTAAAACATTACCTGATGATCAAACACCTATCCAAACAAGCCACGATGAACCAAAAAATGAAAATGAACCTTACATGTCGCAACCAAAACTAAAACTAAAACAAGAACATACAACTAACATTTTTATCAAAACCACCGATTGTGATAAACTTATATTATGAGGATGAAGATGCTCAAGTTGATGAACAATTGCATAATGAACTATCTTTGTTGTGCTCGAAGTCTATGGATTTAGATGGGGTAACCGTGATGATCCTCTTGATTAGAGTGACTCACCACATGTTGAACCTAGTGATGCTCCTTGTATGATGTTTGTTGTATTCCCTTTGACTAGTTGTCCTCCTTCCATATATGATGAGCAATATTGGGATGTGAACAATTTTCTTTAGATCGGCTTGCATGTGTAGTACCCTTTTGTGTTTGTTTATTTTTATCTTTGTGTTTTCTTGCACCTAATATGATCTCTCATGTTGCACTACTTGGCATGTCTTTTTATTGTGATTTTTCTTTGGATGACCCTTGTTGGTCCATTGGTGTAGGGATACAAAGGAAATGAATCTATGGTTGCATTCTTCTATTTGCATCTCCATTCTTCTTTTTGTTGTCTTGTGTTTTCTTTTTGGGGATAATGCAAGGCATTGACACATTCAGGTCTCTTTAATGTTGACCCAAAATTTGTTTATTTTCTCTATGTGTTATTCTTCTATTGTTTTCATTGTTCCATGAGTATTTGGGGAATGATTTCAGATCCAAGCTCATTTCTATTATGGTAGAAAAGATGTATATTGACCCCAAATCAATAGATCCCTTATGTGTTCAATATGTTTTTGTGGTATTACACTTGGGGGAACCCCTTATCATGAGGAAAATTTATTTGGAAACATATCATTGGCATAGGGCTTTCCAAATAAGCTCTCATGACCTTATCACATGGAATTCATCATTTTTGTACCTTAAAAGAAATTGATCACAAAATAGTTTTTAGCAATTACTTTAAGGTGGGGGCATGCATTCCATTATGTGATTCAATTTTTTCACACACACTGAACTTAGTGATGCATTGTAATAGAATTCGTTCTTTACTTTGTTCACATGTATTGAACTTAGTGATTTATTTTCATAGAATTTTTTTCTTCACTTTGTTCACACATGTGGGACTTAGTGATGTGTTGGCATTGCATTTTGATCATTTTTGTAGAACCTTATTAGAATTATCAAGGATCTTAATTCTTTGTATGGTTTACATGGGTACACACCTAGTGAATATCAAAATTCACTAGTCCTTATATGTTTCTCATTTTGCTAATTTTTCAAGTGGGGGGTCACCTAGTGAATATCATACTTCACTAGCCTATGATGCCTTCAATTTGGGATTCACCTATCAAATATAAGACTTTTTTAGCCTATGAGTCATGAACACCTTGGGTATGGATCCTAGCATAACAGAACTTGCTATTCTATGATATTCGTATTCTCCTTTTGCATTATATGTTGACATCATATATGTTTGTTAATGTTATTTTACAGAATTTCATACATGTGTGTTCCTTTTTTCTTATGTTGTTTTCTCATAGGATCTTGAATCCTAGGGACTTGGGCACTCCCCATATATTCATTCTCATCCTATCTCTTCAACAATTGAACAATCAAACCCTTCTTAGCATATTTTTCTACTTTAGTGTGATTTTGAGCTTAATTTCATGCTCTCACTAAAGTGGGGCTAAATATATTGTCGTAGATTGTTACCCTTGACAATTTCACACTATGTTGTGCTCCCCCTTAAGAAATTGGACCTAATTGTATGCCTAATGTCCAAAATTATGTATTTTGCGGCCCATTTTTAACATTTATCAATGAATTGCAAGTATAAAACTAGTGCATACATTTAATATTTTACCTTTGAAACCTTAGATCTTTCAAAATAGGGTTGGGACCTATTCGCCTAGGGTGACTTAGTCCCCCTATTTTTCCCTCAGAATTGAATATGGAAAAAGTGACATTTTATTATTTCGAATTTCAAATGTCCAATGTCAAATATCAAGATTTAATTTATAGAAAATTAGATTAATTACATATAGATACCTACTCATTCAACCATTTACAAGTGATTTGAGAAATAATTATAGTCAAGAGCTTTATCAAGAAATTCAAGAGCTAGTAAAGAAAAAAATTATTGCAGCAATTCAATATCAAAGCATCATGTCAAATTGTATGTGAGTTTGTTCACATTCATTTTATCATTGTGTTTATGAGATCTAACCCTTGTAGGTATTCAAGTAAATCAAGTAAGAAACAATCAAGCCTTGAGGATATGTGTATGACTTCAATATTTCAAGGGAGCCATTTTTGAGTGGTGAATTGCAATCAATTGTTGATACATCATTCATTTTATCATTTAGCCTCTATCCCTCAAATGGATAGGCTCTCTATCAATGGTATTGCCATTGTGGAAGTGGAAACACTAACATGAGGTTTGAATAAGGCAAGCCCCTATATGGCACAATCCTTCCTCTCTCTTTGAATGTGTAGGTTTCAAATCTAAAGAAGATTGAGAGAAGTTAAGGTCAATTATCCATTATTGCAATCAAACCCCACAACTTGACAACATACACAAACTCACTTATCTCAACACATAACAAAGATCTGACAATACGAAATGGATCAATATTAGGCTATGATCTAGATCTTGAAGATTGAAATTAGATCTAAAGTTCACCAATAGGTACATAGTCACCCTAGTCGACTTGGTCCTCCATTTTCAGCCCTATATTCATATCATATGTGCACAAAACTCTGCTCAGACCATTTTTGTAGTCTGAACTTGTTTGTGACTTTCTAGATCTACTATTTTTGTATCAAAATAGTCATTTGCATCATTATCCCAGTTCAAATATTGTATTTCATTCCCAATTTGGTCAAGGGAAGGTTGACTCGCCTTTAAAGTTGTAAGTTAGTCTCATACCTTGTCCAAATCCATCAAACCTTCACTACCTCAACCCTCTAATGAAATAAGAAAAAGGTGTCAAAACCCTAAAGAGTTAAATCTCTCCCAAAGAGGATCTCCCCTTTTTCTTTGTTTTAGGTATGTATATATGATATAGATTAGTATATATATACACATATATAGTATTGGAAAAATAGAATATATATACATATATACACATTATATTATATAATATTTTGATTATATAATATTATATATTATATAATATGTTGGGGGTATTGTTGCAATATGGTGTGTCCCTTGGTCTTACTTGTGTAGTGTGGTGCTTGGGTTCATGAAATGGCTTAACTGCCTCTTATGGATCTTGTATAAATCTAGCAATTGTATCAGGCATTAATAGGTTGATCTTTTGGTGCAACGACAACCACCAATGTAACACAAGTGAATTTTAAGTTTGTGAGGGGAGATGTGTTAGGAGATGTCAGATTTAAATGCACAAAGCTAGAGGGATTCCTAGTGGAAATAATAAAGGTAGTATGGACATTTCTAGTAGGTTGTATGGTTTTAGTAACAATTGGATTAGTGTATGTCGAAATAGAGGTCATAGTTGTGGAAGGATGAATTAAATTTCCACCTTGACTTTGAGTATATCCTAAAGTTTGAGCACTAGTGATTGTAGGGACATGGTTGTTAATGATTTAAGACAAGCTATAGATAACTTCTATTCCTAGTTCATTATCAATTATTCTCCTCATGTTATCTATGATGGGAACCACAATACCATCAATATATTCATAACTCTCAAAGTTCTGCAATTTCTCTAGTTCTTCATCCATTCTTCTTAGTTTCTCTTGAGGGACATTAGAAACCATTGATTCAATAGTAGTAACATTGGTTGTTGGTAAGATGGTCATAGTAAATGAAGTGTCTATGGTATGGTCCATGATGGGTTGACTAGTGTCAATACTATGAGTGAAAGAGTTGGAAAGCCCAAGATCCATAATGAATGATGTATCATGGGATGACATGAGTCTTGAAGTACATCTCACAATAGCATTGGCAATAGGACACTAGGTTGCAAAGCACATAAAATTTTTACCAAACCTAGGTGGACACAAAATGGAGGATATGCACTAGATAAATACAACTAACAACCAATTCAATGCAAATATGTAAAAGGAGAGCAATTTCTAGATTTTACAAAAGATAATTTTCTGATTATCTTATACAAAAACCTAAAAATGATGTCTTTCTAAATACAATTTTGAATGCAAAAAATATACTAAATTTGACAAATTAACCTTGATGTGAGTGATTTCATAAAACATAAATTCTAGAAATTGAAAGTGATCTGAATGTAGAAACACAAAATGCAGATTAAAGGTTTTGAATGCCCAAAAATGCAGAAAAACACTTGATTGAGAACCTATTCACCAATGGGAAAATGGGTCTTATGTCAGGGTTCTGAAAAATTAAATCATAGATTTATGAGTCAATTTTTTGTGTTTTCAGGTTTTGGTTGAAAACAAGTAGTTATAGTTTTAGATTTCTAGAAAATAACATCTAAATTCAAGTGCAAAATGGTGTTAAATGACAAGAAAAAAGACCTAATTTGAGATACAATTTTGATTCAATTTTTTGATTTAAGTGATTGATCATGTAATGTTATGAATCTAACAATATGTAGATTTTTATGAATTTTTAGATTTTTAAGTATCTAAAAATGCACTTTAACACTCTAAAATACAAATGCAAAATAATGCAAATATAAGAGATCTAAAAAGACAGTCTAAATGCAAAAGAATGCAAGTCTAGATCTAGGGGTAAAATGGACTTTAATTTAAGAAAATCTATAGTGTAAGAATGTCGGGTTCACCAAAATGAAATGAAAGAAATGAGGTTCACCAATGAAACAAAGAATGTGTGTGGGTTAGATGGACCTAATCTCATTTATTCATTAGAAAATTAGATCCCCACAAAGAATTGATTAACAGCCCTTAGGTGAATCAACTCAATGTGAGAATCGGTTGATTTCCTTATGTCCGAGGATGGGGGTACAAGGCTGAACAACACTTTTGGGAGAAAAAATAAAAAATAAAAAATCAACCTAATTATGCCAATTCAAACTTGCAACATAAATTTAAAGAATAATACTAATAGAAAATTAAACTTTTGGAAGATCTGAGAAGGCCTAAGTGATGTGTACATATCACCAAAAGGTATTTCAGGAGGGAAACTAAGACTCATTCACCCATAGGAAAATGGGTCTTTTTTCAAGGACTTGAGACAAATTTTGGGAACCTTTGATCCTATGACTGCACTTCTAGATTCTTTGGGTTTCAGTGTCGAATTTTTGGAAATCAAATTTGTAGGTGAGATTTCATGATTTGAAAAAATTGACAACTTTTTCAATCTTTATTTTCAAGAGGTCTTCAATACTTCTTCAACCTAAGATCTGCAACACAATAATAAGAGAGAGAAATTATTTCTTTTTGGTGAATGGTCAAAACCCATTTGGTAATTAAACCTTGAAATGAAATAAGGGAAGCATGAAAGGAATGAAGAATGAACAATGCTATGTTGCAATTCTTGACAAACCCTTAAATAAACCTTTATAATGGAGATATTAGAAGGTCTAAAACTTGCATGAAATTTCTTTAATTGATGTGGATATTGATGCTTGAATATTTCTTTGAATGCTTGACTTGATCTTTGAAACCTACATCATAATATTAGCTCCAAAAATATGCATGATGCAAGAAGACTTTCACATGATTCTTGAAATCTTAAATGCTGCAATAAATCCTTGATAAATATGCTCTTGAATTCTCTTGATCCTAAAATTTTCTCTTGCAATTAATCATTCAAAATGCTCATGAAATTCTACAACTTAGAAAAAATGTAGACTTGATTTGATAAAATAACCTTGTATTTATAGGTATGTATCCTTAATTTCCCAAAAATTAAACATTACAATCTAACATTAAAATATGAATTTTGGGATATTAGAATCCACCAAAAACATAATTTAAATTTGGGTTCAAAGGCCTAGGGAGGACCCATTCACCCATGGGCGAATGGGTCCCAGGTTGCTATTCTCAAAACACACATAGCTCAAGATAAAGTGTTATGTTTAGGCATTAATTATTATCTGGATTCCCCATCAAAAAATGTAATTTAATAGGCTTTTAAATGCATAATAGGGATTATTAATGCCTAATTAAGCCTAATTTAATTAGGATGGCCCAAACAAATTGTGAAAATGTAAAGGGATACATTATTCTACACTGCAAGTCTAAAATATCAAAAAGTCAAAAAAACTTGTCGAACTACATTTTCTTTGAGCTTGAATGTAGGTAAGGCCATCATCAATGAGCCCCCAAGGAATTAGGTCAATCCTTTAGGATTCCATCATAATAAACTGACATCTCATCAATGTTCATATCCCATCGATAAATAGTTTACTAGTCATAGTTAGTAGAACTACGTCATCTCTATGCTAATGTAGGCAAGGCCATCATTGATGAGCCCCCAACACATTAGGTCAGTTTCTCCTTAGGTCTTGGTCTAAACCTTTGAAAACACACAAACATTTGGAAAATTTTGAAAACCATGAAAAACCTCAAATATCCAAAAAATCCTAAATAGCCTCAAATAACTTCAAAACATAAACATTCAAATAACCCAAAATCAAAACAGCCTCAAAACAATGTAAAACATCAAAAAAGTTAAAATCTCCCAAAAAAAGCTCCAAAACCATCTATCCCATTACACTTTTACCCACAATGAAATTCCATTCATAATAAATTGATCGTCATCTTCAACCTTTGGCAAACACAAATAGAAACAAGTGTGGCAATTAGTGAAGAATAACTCTTAAACGTCAAAATCTTGAGTCTTGATCATTGAGTAAAAAAGTTGGTTAAAATTTGTATCAAAAGCCTATCATCTAATTAGTTTTAGCTAAATCGTCTAATAACATGTACTAGAATGCATCCTTCCTACAATGGACATCATCATCAAAAATCATCTTACTCTTATTATCTTTGGAAAGAGATATGAATAATATTGACTGTTTGTTCATTTTGATATTTTCTTATGATTTATCTTATTGACCCATTCCAAGGACCTCTCAATGATGTCTATAAAGAAAAATAGATAGAAAATAATGGGGCATTGATCATTATCATTCATTTTTTGTGTTTGTTGGATTTTCTCGTAATATGACCTCAACGGATACTTCTCTTGTGTGTGCTAGGATAGTCTCAAGTAAAAAAATGGTGAGGCATATCAAGTTCTTCATACCTTTTATGTATTAGACTCCTTACTTTGATGGCTTATTAGTTCACATGGTCAAATAAAGGTTTTTGTATGTTAGGTATGACTGAGGATACTCTTGTCTATTTGTAGAGTCAAAGTCCATTGCATTAGATACAGTGTCATACTATTTTTAAATACCTTGATGCATCGTCTCTACTTTATTTATCAAACAATATAGAAAATCATCTTTCTCTTTATGTATCTAATAAATTCTTGAATAATCATAGGCTTGTTGTACTTTTGAGTCAATCTCAAAAAAAATAGTTAATCAATGGACATCTTCTTATTCTTCTATCTTCTTTCTATGCTAACATCTCCAACCTAGTATCATGACAGTTAACAAAAAATAATACATGCATCCATCCTAAATTGACAAATCTTCAACATACATTTTGCACAATCTTATCATATGACATAAAAAAATATGAAAAAAGATTCATATTATAGCATATAACATGGTATCCATCATACATTATGCACATCATATCATATGCAAAATATACTAAGAAAGAAAAATAAATACATCTCGTGGCATGCACATCCATCACATTGCATACATCCATATAAGAATAATCATAAAAATCACATAATATACATCTACATATATATCATGAACATATACATCACCATCCATACATGATAATAAAGCATAAAATAAAGAGCATCATATCATAATCGTATCGAAGGTCATCTCATATATATCATCAAAATCGTGAATTTCATGATACATATCTAAATCAATGTGTGATACATCAAAATATATACACGAGGCTATGAAAATCAACCAATGAATGGATATACATAATAAATCAAAGTTATACATCAAAAAAGTTTTTATATGTGTAGAACTATCCTTTTCTCTATCTATGATCATGTTGTGAAGGCTATTGGTGTCCACCCCTAATCGATGGCCCACCTGTTGAACCACTCGGTGTAGCCCCACTCAAATGTGAAAAATATGGTTGCTATCGATGTCAAGGAACTTCTCTTTGGTACAACATTTGATAATAGATTGCCTCATCTATGGCATGCCCATAAAGTGTGGTTGATGCAACCTATCCCGATGATTAAGAAGTTGATACCTTTAGCTACTATTTATGTGCAGTCTCTGAGGAACTATAGATCTAACTACTTTCTCAGTTGGAACTCCTACTCACACTCATAACTATATCTATATCACTCTTGGTGAGCCTAGTCTCTCTCAATTGTTAGTGTTTGAATCAGTACATCTCTAGGGTATGCACCCTGCTATTGCTACTATGGTGGTGGAGCTCTAACATGGTGTAATGGATGTACAAACTAGGGTACTTTCCCTACCCTTGGCTATTTCCCAACCTCAAGATTCTAACCATTCCCTAGAACCTATCATTCATTACCATCCTATCTAGGCTATTGTGGAGGCTACTATGGTACCCTACCCTATCCTTTAGCTCATCCTCTACCTCTACCTTGTCCCCCTGTTGAATCTATCAAACACACTAGGGAATGTTGTGCAAACTATAAATCATAGGCAGGTATATTACCTGCATCATATGGACCACCAACATAAGCCCATGGAACTGAGGCTAGCTATATAAAGTCATTGATGACCACTTATGGATTAATCTCTAGAACCCACTCTATCTCTCTCATTGTGAATGGAAATATGGATATGTAAAAAAGAGGGAATACATCCTGAGTCTCCCTAAACTTCCTTACAACCTAATCAAGAAGATATCTCTCAATCATATGATGGTGATGACCTACCATCCATTAGGTCCTTCATGCATAAAAAAGTTGATCCTGATTTTTGTACTAGGGATGGGCTTGGATCCAAGATCTCCATTTGAACACAGTCATGTCATCAATGACCCATCGCTAGTGTGCTATCCTTATGGTTCATGTTTAGTGGAGAGTGGTGATGGATCCATATCTATATACCATTGGATGATCCTCATCAATTTTTTCTAAGTAAATAATTGGTTTGAGAACAACAATGTCACTCTAGGTAATAGACTCTATCCTTGCATATGTACAACTTGTTGCATATCATGATATAAAGAAGCAAGGATCATAGGACCCAAAACATACAAGGTCATCTCCTTGATTATCCTATCCCAAAAAAATCCCCATCCAACAATGAAGCCTCTACTCTATTGGTTTGGAGCAAGCACTCCAAATATTAGTCCACCTATAACTAGTCTCAAATATGGTACCTGTCCTCTATATACAAAAATATCAATCTAATCACTATCTAGCTAGATAGTCTCTACACCAAGTACATCAAATATGGCATCTAGCTTGAGCTCTATATCATAACAATCCTCTGTGTGGATCAAAACCCTCATAATACACCATACATCCTCTAATGTGATGGTATCCTCTCCTATGGGAAGGTGGAAAGAGGAAGTCTTGATGTGCCAATGCTCCACTAAAGCTATCTGGTGGAGCTTACAAAATCCATGGTTAGCTAATTTTGAATTTTTTGTATCCCTAAGGTTTCAAAACTCCTCAATTCTATCTTATTAGGGTTCTAAATTGTGTACAGGGCTTAAACCCTCCTAAAATCCTAATTTTCCCATGCCTTGGTCTTTTGTTCTATCCACTCATTGACCTATTATTCCTAGTTTCTAGTCGTTTAAGTTGTAACTTATGTCTTAGGCAACCATTCTCTAACTGACACCTTTACCTTCCCTTTCCGGTCGCAAACCCATTCAAATATTTTATCATTATCCCTAGATCAAGGAATTATTTCACCTAAGTTTTATTTACCTAGTCGAGGCCCACATTTATGTTGCTAAAATTTGCATGTGCAAGTTTAAACTTTCAATACAGGTTGTTGGATCTAAGTGATTTGATCCTAATCATTCCCCACTCCCCCATTGGGTTTTAATATTCATTAAAATATTCCAATGGGTTGGCTGGTAGGTTCTATGTGTCTTGTCTATCAGTGGGGCCCATTATCTTGTGAAGGTAGCGAGCATCAAGGTCTAATAGATCAACAATTGAGATGAGGTGGTTTGGGTTAATCCTAATTGTTCCCCACTAGCCCATGGGGGACCCACCATCACCTCCTACCACATAGAGGGGAAGCAGGGAGGTGAAATGTGTTTTTAATGAGGCTCAATGCTTGGCCCACTAGATGGTTTCAATGACCCATATTTGTTGAAGGAGATCAACGGACATAGCGTGCATCATTCACATCATTGTTGTGAAGGATGTCACATAAGTGTTATCCGCAATAGTCTTATATGTTGCGATGGAGAACAGATGTTTCAGATTTAAAGATAGATGATCTAATAGTTATCATGGTTGCTTAGTGCATCATGATTATGTGTCAAAGGGTATTTTACCTTTCCACAATGACTGATGAATAACTAATATTTGGCGACGAACATCCAATGGTTGTGGTTACATCGAGCCCTTCCTTCACATCACTATTGTGAAGAAAGGTGGTGGAGTGGTTTACGTGATGCATGATAGGAGAAGATGGTGGTGGGGTCCAATTTCAAGTGGTGAAAATGTAAAATGTTGATAGGTTTCAAGGAGGATAGGTGGTGGTAGCTATCCAACCTGCTTGGATTTTATGGGCCCGCTTTCTTTGCTAGTGATACAATGGGGGATGTTGCATATTTAAATGGTGATAGATCAATGTTGCTGATGTGGATGGAAGGTGGAAGATTTTTGTTCCATTGAAGAGACTCTAAGAGGTCTCACTCTAGTATGTTGTGGTCTCTTTGATGTGATGCAATGGTGATGAAATGACCTAGAATTAAAGAGGTTTTACTCTGATGGACAGTTTTTAAAGTTCAAGGCAGTAAGCGATAGGCATTGGATCGTATCGTGAAGAAGATAGATCAACACCCATAATTCAAAGATTTGATTTCCCAATGGCTAGGTTTTGAGGTATGATGTGAATGCAAGACACAGTTGTGAATCGATACAAGGGAAAAATCAGTTGCTACAACCTCTTGAATTGCTCACATTGATGATTGATAAAGGCATGGATGGTGAAGAAGGGCATGATCTATCAGAGTTATTTTTCCTATCCAAATTTGGTTATGGATTTCATGGGCGCCTATGCTTTCATTCATGAATGTTGTTGGGGTGGAGTGTGCTCGAGGTGTCAGGGGCCTTTATGGCTGGTTGCTACTCTATTTTGGGGGGGAATTTTCAAATTTAATCCTCTCTGTAACGCTGATTGAGTTAGAGTTAGGGTTAGGGTTTAAATTTGAATATGAGTTATTCCTACACTATAAAGTAAAATCTTGTTGTTTTGTTTTGGGTTTAGACTTCTTCTCTCCAACTTGACTCGTTTGGTGTAGTGTTTCCCTTCCACGATTCTATTTTCTATTTTTTTGTAAGTCTTTGTATTGAGTCAAGTTCAATAGGGTAAATCCTTAAGGCATATATAGGGAATGTTTTAAGCTATGCTTTGTAATAATAATATATGACTATAATACATAGTGTATTTTGTCTAAAATCTAAATGTCAATATGTCATGTTCTCCAAATATTGTACACATTATCTTTTGAATCAAAGTAATCAAGGGTTACTTTGATGCTTCAAGCGCATTTGATGCTTGAATTATTTTTGTTTTTTCCTATCATTCAAGGAGTGATGTAATTTCTTGGATAGAGATAGTGAGGGTAATATTGATGCAATGTGGATTAATAAGTAATATGATGGTTGTCATTTTGTTGGTTTCCTATTGCAAGGTAGTAGGGTTATGATAAGCTATGGTTGGTCTATTGTGGGAGTTTATTTCATTCCTAACTCTATATGGATTAGGCACTAGTCAAGTAGAATCAAAAATTTTGAAGCTAGGGTAGAATAAAAATCTTTAAATCAAAAACATTTCCATACTTTCTTTGTTTAGATTTTATTTCATGTTTCTTGTTTGTCCTTTCCACACTACCTAAATTCACTGATAATACAGAAGGTTGCACAGATGATTTATCCCATCAAAGGACTTCCACCATTGTAGTGTGATTATATGCTTACATATAGGGATACCCACCTTCATCCTATAGAGCCTAAAGTGCAGAGAAGAATCTTTACAATCATATCCTATTCATTGGCCACTGACCTAGGGTCTCTAAGAATAAGGAGTAGCTACCCATTAGGAGAAACTAGACCATCAGATGGAAACACCGACAAATTGGTCACTCCACTGGGGATAAGTGCAAGAATATTTAGGTGAGAAATTGAAAATATGCTCTGCCTCTCTACGAGCCACATGAAGTGGTGATTCCTTTGAGGAAGATATAGATATATCCATTTGGGAGAGTATTTTTTGATCTTAAGTATTTGGCCAGATGATCCAAGGACCTATATACTTGAAAAGGCAGATTGTTGTAACATTTCTAGTGTGTTCTTAAGGTCCGGTACTCTATTGGTGGAGAGAACCTAGAAATACCTAGATCTTGGAAGAATATTTTTTTTGCTTGAAGATCTTTTCCTCTTTCAAAGAGGTGGCGACTCTACAAAAAATTTACATCATCAGAAGAGTTGGTCGCAATAGTTCTCAAGTATTTTTCTATTGCAAAATTTTTATATGAAGCTTTGCAACAAAAGATTCTAGTAAATATTGTCCCCTATCTAGTACTCTAAGGTACTAAAAGAAAAGGGAAATGAGAAAGAAGGATATTCTAAAATAAATATCAAGAAGTAGATGGTTGTAGAGGGGATTAACTCATTTGAAAGTATGTATAACCATTTTGGTTCCCCCTCTATGAGTTATGGTGTGATGAAAGAACAAAAATAATGTTGTTTAGAGAAGACCTTTATCTATTCAAATACATAGAGTATTAAATTTCCGTGGCATCCATAAATTCCCAAATCTTATTCCTAATGGGATTAGGGAACTTTTTCCAAAAATTTATGGAAAGAAACCTGAGTCATCAAGCAAGCATCCACAAGATTTTGTGAATCTAATGGAATATTATGAGGTATATGCTAAGGAAATTGTCATGAAACTCTTTTTTCAATCCCTAAAGGAAGATGCTAGGGATTGGTTTTCAAAATTGGCATCCTACTCCATTTCATCTTGCAATATTTTATGACAACATTCATAAAGTAGTTTGGTGAAAGAATTAATGTGTGTTTTGTGATTTCCAAATTCATGGATATCTAGAAGGCAAAAGAAGAACTGATTCCAAACTTTAATTTAAGGATTTAAAAGGCCATGAATGGAATTCCTATGAGTTTCAGACTCAATGATGTAGAATCCTTGGTTGTATATCTAGGCACATTTGATAGAAAAAATTAGCTATCTATTGAGAGAAAAGGAGCCTACAAAACATCACCAATCATATGAATTTTCCATGGATATTGAAAATAACAAAAGGTATTCAATGCCTAAGGGATATATGGCTGCAAGTGTCGGTCATCTTAGCATGTTTTTAGGATATCAAGTATCTAGATCAAAAAATAATAATGATTGTTTAGTTAATGATAATTCTTCTAAATTACAAATAGTTTATCATTACTCCCCATGATTCAAGGTGAATTCAAGATAGATTGTGTAAGTGCAATGCCTCAAAATGCTAGCAACATTTCTCCCATTCTGTGGTCTAATTAGAATAATGGCATGATGCATATGGATGAGAGGAATGTATTAGAAAATTATAATGCATCTTATGTTGATAGGGGTGAGCTTTGTATCCTGGATAATCTAGATGAAGTGTGTGAAGGAGTAAAAGGAATGCAAGGTTTCGTGCCTTGATTCTTTTTGTCAGTCAAAATAATGAGGGTGTTGCTAACCTTGATTATTTTTCTATTATTCATGATTACATGCATAAGATTGATATGGTTTCCTTCACTTAATTTGAAGAATATATTAATGTGCATATGGGTCAAGAAATGTGATTTGTCCCTAAAGAAGGAGTTGTGTGTTGTGATGGGTTACAATAATGTGAGTTGGAATTACTGATGGGTGATGATAAAAATAATAATGAAATTTCTTCTATTAGTTCTTTTGTTGATCTTGGTAGTTTCACATGTGTTGAGGATGATGTTGCTATTGGTCTTCATGATTATGTTAAATAGAAGATTTTTATGATTCATGGAATACTTATGAGGATGATAGCCTACATGAAGGCCATGATGGGGAAGAGATACTACCTAGTTCAAAGCTAATGCATAGTGGCAGTTATTCTTTTGTGTGTTTCAATTTTGATATGGAAATAGAGAGACAATCCGAAGAGTATAGCTCTTTACACAAGGTGTCTCATAGCTTAAATGGATGTGTTGAAAAGGTTTCTATCAACATATATGACCCCAAGGTATTCTAGTCATCCAGTGCCCTTGTTTTGGGTGAAGTTGAATATGAGACATTCATCTACAATGAAGAAATTTCTTCTCATGATGTGAAGTTAATGTCCCTGAGTTTGAGCAATTCATTTGGACCCAGCATGTAGCTTGCAAAAATGATGAGCAACCAAAAAGTTGTGATGTTGTGGTTGTTCATATCTCTAATGTGCTTGAGCTTCAACATTTTCAGTTTGACTTGTTTTAGGATGAGTTTTCCTTTGCAATTGAACATTATGAAGAGGCATATTTTTCTTTGCCAAATGAATTGGAGGCATTTTATTTTTTCCTTGATTCATCTGAGGAGGTCAACATGTATGAAAATTCCATGGTTTCATATCGTGTTGACTTGAGGTTTCAATTTTTTCCACCACCTACTATAAAAATGAAAAAAGTGGTTCATAACATCATGGTGTCCTATGTTATGTGGTTTCCCTACAACAACAAGATAAAATATGGAGAAATTCTACATTTATTCGGGGATAGTTGTTTTTTTGCATTTGTAGGAGAGGGGTTCTTATTTTACTTTGGAGTGGTAGAGAAAATTTTGGGTTAAGGGAGTTCAGCTCCTATGATAGGCTGGTATTTGATAGGGGTAAGTGTTGACTTCCCTTTTCTATTTGGTGGCTTGGGGCTATCAAATGAGGTTTGAAAGATTGGGTTGACTCTATGGACCAATGGTTGGCATGATCTGCTTCTCCAGAGATCTATATTATCTCTCTATTCCTCCTAAATAGATGTTCCCAACTAGAGCCACTGGTGGAGCTTACAAAATCCATGGCTAATTTTAAATTTTTCTGATCCCTGAGGTTTTGAAATTCCTCAATTGTATCTACTTAGGGTTCTAAATTGTTTACAAGACTTAAATCCTCCTAATACCCTAATTTTCCCATGCCTTGGTCTTTTGTTCTATCTGCTCATTGACCTGTTATACTTGGTTCTCAGTCGATTAAGTTGTAACTTATGTCTTAGGCGGTCATTCTTTAACTAACCCATTTACTTTACCTTTCTGGTTGTGGCCCCATTCAAATGTTTGACCATTATCCCTAGGTTGAGGATATTATGCCTAAGTTGTATTTACCTAGTTGAGGCCCACTTTTAAATTGCTAACATTTGCTCGTGCAAGTTTAAACTTTCAATATAGGTGGTCGGATCTCATTGATTTGTTAAAATATTCCAACAGGATGGTAGGAAAGTTCCATGTCTCTTACCTATCAATGTGGCCCATTATCTTGTGAAGGCAGTGAGCAATAAGGTCTAGTAGATCAATGGTTGAGATGAGGTGGTTTGGGTTAATCTTGACCATTCCTCACTAGGCCATGGGGGACCCACAATCATCTCCTATCAAACAGAGGGGAAGTAGGGAGGTGACATGTTTTTCTAATGGGACTCGGTGCTTGGCTCGCTGGATGGTTTCAATGACCCATATTTTTTGAAGGAGGTCAATAGAAATTGCATGCATCATTGACATCACTATTGTGAATGATTTCACTTAAGTGTTATTTGCAATAGTCTTATGCATTGCAAAGGAGAATAGATGGCTTAGATTTAAGGATAGATGATATAACAATTAGTGTGGTTTCTTAGTGCATCACGATTGTGCTTCATAGGGGATTTTTCCTTTCCTTGATGAGTGATGATTGACTAATATTTAACAAAGAACATCCAACGGTTGTGGTTACATTGTGCCCTTGCTTCACATTGCTATTATGAATCAAGGTGGTGGAGTGGTTTTCACGATGCACGATGGGAAAAGATGGTGGTTGGGTCCAGTTTCAAGTGGCGATGATGTAAAATGCTGACAGGTGTCAAGGAGGATAGGTGACAACAACCTGCTAGCTCACTTGGATTTTTGGGCCCACATTCTTTGCTAGCGATACAGCAAGGGATGGTGCAGATTTAAAGGTTGATAGATCAACGGTGCTGATGTGGATGGAAGGTGGTAGATTTTGTTCCATCAAAGAGACTCTAAAAGGTCTCACTCTGGTATGTTATGGTCTCTTCAATGTGATGAAATGGTGATCAAATAACCTAGATTTAAAGATGTTTTAATCTAAAGATCGGGTTTTAAAGTTCAAGGTAGTAAGCAACAGGTGTTAGATCCTAATGTGAAGAAGATAGATCAATGGCCATAATTCAAAGATGTGATTTCCCAACAGCTAGGTGGTGAGGCATGTTGTGAATAGTTGTGAATCGATACAAGGGAAAAAGTGCTTGTTGCGATTGCCTCAATTGTTCACATTGATGACTGATAAAGGCATGGATGACAGAGGACATGATTTGTCCAAGATATTTTTCTTTTCTAGATTTGGTTGTAGATTTATGAGAGCCTATACCTGTATTCATGAATTTCAATGGGATGGAGTGTGCTCGAGGTGTTAGAGGCCTTTATAGCTGGTTGTTGCTCTGTTTTGGGGGAAATATTCAAATATTTGTAATCATATCAGATTTAATCCTCTCTATAACTTTGATTGAGTTAGGTTTATGGTTTGAATTCAAATATGAGTTATTCTTGCACTATAAAGGAAAATTTTATTGTTTTTTTTTGTGTTTGGACTTTTGTTCTCCAACCTAAGTGATGTGGTCTAGTGTTTCCCTTCCATGATTATGTTTTCTAGTATTTTCTAAGGCTTTGTATTGATTCAAGTTGAATAGGGTAAGTCCTTAAGACATAGATAAGGAATGATTTAAGGTATTCTTTGTAATAACAATAGATGACTATAATACACATTGTATTTTGTGTCAAATCTAAATGTCAATCTGTCATGTTCTCCAAATACTGTACACATTATATTTTGAATCAAAGTAATCAAGGGTTATTTTGATGCTTCAAGCATATTTTATGTTTGAATTATTTATGTGTTTTCTTATCATTCAAGAAGTGGTGTAATTTCTTGCATAGAGATAATGAGGGTAATGTTGATTCAATGTGGATTAATAAGTACTGTGATGGTTATACTTTTGTTGGTTTCCTACTGCAAGGTAGTAGGGTTATGAGAATTCATGGTTGGTCTATTATAGGAGTTTATTTCATTCCCGAATATGCATGGATTAGGCACTAGTCAAGAAGATTAACAAAATTTGAAGTTAGGGTAGAATCAAAATCTTTAAATAAAAAAAAATTAACTACTTTCTTAGTTTATATTTTCTTTCATGTTTCTTGTTTGTCCTTTCCACACTACCTAAAGTCACTGTTTATACAAAAGGTTTCATAGATGATTTAGCCCATCAAAGCCCTTCCACCATTGTAATGTGATGATCTTCTTATATATAGGGATACCCACCTTGGTCCTACAAAGCCTAAAGTGTAGAGGAGAATTTTACCAATCATCTTTTGTTTATTAGCCACTGACCTAGGGTCTCTAAGCATAAGGAGTATCTACCATTTAGGAGAAAATCGACCATCAATTGGAAACACCCACACTGTCATCATCGCTAGATGTGTTTGGATGCCCCCTTCTTCATCAAATCTGTCATCGGGGCTGCATGTCATGAATAACCATTCACGAACCTATGGTAGAATCCACACAATCCGAGAAACCCTCTCAACTGTGTCAGGTTTGCCGGTGTGGGCCAATCAATAATGGTGTGGATCTTTTCAGGATCCATGCGCACTCCATCTGCACTGATAATATGACCAAGATATAGCTATTCGGTCATTCCCAAATCACACTTGGATTCCTTGGCATACAAGGACTCCCTCTCCAAGATACTCAACACTGTCTCCAAATGAGCTAAGTGCTCCTGCCATGTCCTACTATATATCTGAATATCATCAAAGAATACCAAGACGAACCTCCTCAGCTGTGAATGAAAAACCTGGTTCATCGTGGACTGAAAGGTGGCTGGCGCGTTAGTGAGCCCAAATGGCATCACTACGAACTCGAAGTGCCCACAATGACATCTGAAGGCTGTCTTCTCTATGTCCTGCTCACGGACTCTGATTTGATGATAACCTGACCATTAATCAATTTTGGTAAAGTAACAAGCACCATGGAGCTCATCAATAAGCTCGTCAATCCTCGGTATCGGGTACCTGTTCTTAATTGTCCTCTTATTCAGGACCCTGTAATCAATACACATGCGCAATGTTCCATCCTTCTTCTTAACCAAGACAATCGAAGAAGCGAATGGCGATTTGCTAGGCTGAATATGACCCATAGCCAGTAACTCCTTTATTGTCTTCTCTATCTCATCCTTTAACCTCTTAGGATGCCTATAAGGAGTTATCATCACGGGCTTAGCACCCTCCTCGAGCTCAATAATGTGCTCTATGCCCCTGTCTGGAGGTCTACCTGGTGGAATATCACTGAACACCTCATCATGCTTAATCCTCAACTTCTGAATGTCCAGATGATATTCTATCTTTTGCTGTCCCTCCTGTATAGGTGCTAAATGACACTCGGCATCCCACTCTACCATGTCGTGACGCATGAGCCACTCCATCCGACGAAAAGAAATTGTTTTGATGTCACTGTCCCGTATTGCTTTTAATATGTGTGTCTTCCCATTGACATCAAAATGGATCTCCATATCCTTGAGATGAAGAGTGACTTCCTCCAATGAATGAAGCCACTTCATTCCCAAGACCAAATCAATATCCCCCATATTAACAACATAGTAATCAGCCTTGAACTCATAATTGTTCAAGCGTAAAGGGAGATCCTTTATCATGCGTTCACACCTCAGCGTGTGCCTGTCAGCTACCTTAACTCTAATCCCTTCGAACTCCTCAGTGATGAGTCCGCGTTTTTCAACAAACCTAGCATCAATGAAATTATGTGTGGCTCCTGTATCAAGAAGGGAGATGACCCTTTGTCCTGCTAACACACCCCGAATCCTGAATGAGCCCTCCTGTTGAATGCTAGATAGCCGTGCCTCCTGTATCTGAAGCTCTGGCTCCATCTCCGCTCTAGGTTCTGGAGCCTCTGACTCTGAATCCTCAAAACTCTCCTGCTGTTCGGAATTTTCTGATTCTGAGTCCTCATAATATGCCCACATCACTCGATTTGCCTTGCCCTTAGGTCTTAGAGGACAATCGTGATTGGCATCATACGGTCCTTTGCAGTAGAAGCAAAGCTTCTTCCTGCGTAGGTCATTAAGGGCCTCACGATCCAAAGGTGGTGTTGCTGATTTACCTTTTGAATCATTTTTAAAGTCTGATTTTTCTTTGTTAAAATCAGATTTGTCCTTATTTTTGTTAAAGCCCTTATTATCTCTGAATGATGAAGAACCTCTGGAGTTAAATCTACTAGAAGGTGCTGCTAACTCCATGCTTCGTGCTTTCTTCATCACCTCCTGTAAAGAAGGAGGATCAAAGGCTTTGATCCAACCTCTCAGTGGCTCTGTCAAACCCTCCAGGAAGAGTACTACTAATCGCCTCTCTGAAATGTTTGGGACGATGACTGATAACTTCTGAAAATCACCAATATAGGACTCCAAACTGCCATTTTGTCTCAACTGAGCCAAGTCTCTGAAGTAGGATTTTGGATCCTTCCTGTCAAACTGCTCAACCAATCTGTCCACAAACTCCTGGTATACATGATCCTATCATGCTGTAAGGTCACCATACCGTGGTGCCACCAATCGTAGGCTACTCCCTCAAGATGCAGTGTCGCATAATGGATAGCATCTCTCTCAGCCATCGGGCGTAATGTGAGGAATCTATCTAACTTACTAATCCATGCCTGGGCTGTCACCTTGCCACTACCATCGAACATCGCTAAATTGAGTTTGTTGGTAGCATGTTTTAGGTCATTGTTCTGATGTCTAGGTCTCCAATCCTATCATCCTCTGCGATATTCTCTCCTCTGTGTAACAAATCGGTCAAAGGAAATCCTCTCTCTGACATCAGGTGGTACTAACTCCCACTCCTCGTTCGCTGCCATAAGTGTATCAACAAACAACTCCTCATGCTCCTCACCTGCAATAGCCTCATTGGGCTCCTGTCTCACAAAAGTAGGCCTAGTGGGCCTGTCTGTTGTCCGTGAAACAGTCCTAGGTGCTCTCTGAGATCCTGCATCACTCCTGTTGTCATCACGTTGTGGTGACGGTCTCCTCTGTATACCTAACCTCTGGATTGCCACTGCCAACTGCTGTAGCACATCGTTAGACTGCCGCTGACCTGCACGTAAGTCTCTAAGAGTGTTTAAAACCTCGACATTGTCTTGATCTCTAGGTATATCTGCTCTGTCAACCCTGTCATTCCTGTCAGCCATGTTTTCTGGCTGCCTACTCAAACTCTGTTGCCTGTCAATCAAGGCACGTCTGCATGTATAATACCTGTATGGTTCAAGCTCGTCTGGCTACATATGATGGCTAAACCCTTAGGATGGCAGGATTTAGCTCTGATACCACTGTAGAAACCCTTGTTTCCCCGTTTTCTCTGTATTTGACTGTTTTTATGATTTTTTGAAGGTTTTTGGTTTTTTGACTGTTTTTGAGGTTTTTGCATAAATAATGAAGATGGCAATTTTGCAATAAATGAAGAATAAATACTATAAAAATTATATAACTCTGGAAATGATGATATACGGATGCTAGTATATTTATTTGTCCTCTAAGACGATTACAATGAGTATTCTATTACATGCAAATAAAAGGCAATGAATTTTTGTTAAAGAACCTGGCAATATTGCTGCAATAAAGGATCTTCAGATGATGGTACGGCTGCAATGATATTAAGCTTCGCCTTCCGTCTAGTGCTCCGGATAAGATCCCAATGCTTAGGCGCCTCTAGGAGTGATGAAAGATGATCTTAATGAAAGGCGTTTTCTCCAGAACAAAAGTACGGCTCAAAAGAAGGTGGTACGGCCTGTAGCAAGTACGGCTATGTACAGCAGCAAATAGTAATAGGTACGGCTCCCTTTAAAGCCTCCAGAATATCAATAAGAATGGGCACCTTGATTGCAGTAAGCTTCCTAGATGAACCCTATGCTGAAACTCTGTAAATAAATAATCTCTGAAGTTCTATGATTTCTCCTGGATGAAGAAACCTTTGTGCTGGCAATAAATCAGATGTTATTTCACACCCTCTGAACTGCTTCGATGGAGATGGCTCATTCCCCAAAGAATTTCAAACTTGAAACCCTAAAGCTTCTTGCTCAGATCAAGTTGATCAATTTTCAATTCACAATAATCACATAATGGCTCAAAAACCAAGGCAAATCCTCTAATATGCTGAAAACTGCGATTTCCTTAAGAATAGGGTTTTAATTAATATTTGACTTTTTAATTCTTTTAATTCTCCATAGTCCTCAGCCAAATATTTAAATCATAATTTAATTTCCAAATAGGCCCCTTCTGATGATGGCGCACCCCTCAATGAGAAATCACTTAAGTTATAATTTAATATTATAACTTTATATTATAATCATTAAATGATTAATATTTAATTAATGCAATTAAATATTAATATCTTCCTCGATACTCATCCGATGACTGATCCGTCTGAAGCTGATGAACTCTGAAGTGATTCCGAATACTGCCAAAGCCATACTGCTAAAAATAGCAATTCTGCAAAAAGTCTCTGATCGAGCCCAAACAAAAGACTACTGATCAAACTCTGCTAACTGAAGCTGAGCCAAGCTCCGAAGTGACCCTCTATCCAGTCTATCAGCCTACGAGGGTCGTGTGATAGGCCAATCCTGTACTCCGAGAGATGTCACTGAGAAGGGGACATGACAAACTTCAATATTTACATCTTCATTTTCAACCCTATTTGATTTCTTTTTACACTTTTCAAGTTGGGTAATAACCTTTTTTTATTTGCAAAGTCTATATATGCACCATTAATAAGGGAAACTTCGTTGTCTTTATGTTAATCCATGTCATTTCTAGTATAGGAAAAAATAACTTGATCTATGACAAAACTTGTGCCATATCTACAAAGATATATTTAGAAATCTTTCAGGTTTGATCCATTCTTATGACTAGACTACCAACCTTTTCTTCTTTATTTTCCACACCAACTCTCTAGTTACACTAGATATTTTCCTTTTCTTGTTTTTTTCCTCATCTTCTCATACTTGGTCTTTATTATAGGTGACACAATCTAATTCATGGGCTTCTCAAGACCTTTTCCTTTATTTTTGTGTTATTGTCCTTTTATTTTAGGATTTTTCTTTTGTTTGATAGGAGACTAATCCTGTACCTCTCTTTCGTTATCCTTTATAAAAAATTTGTATACTCTACCTTAATCATTATTTTTTCTCTATTCCTTAAGTTATAATTACTATTCACGTGAGAAATAGTAGCAGTTTCCAATTCTTTAACCTCCTCCTTAGAAGGTCTTCTTAATTTGACATCAAAAGTAGAAGTCTCAAAATTATGCTATTCAACATGTCATTCTTCATTGTTAGAAAATACCTATTGATATCTCCTATAATAAAAAATTTCTTCAACACATCCTTCGTTTGAATAATAATCTTCATTTTCTAGAGCACAAACTAGTTGACATAATATTAATTTCATTATTTTCATAATGAAGATTATCATGGTCATCATAAGGATAGGAATAAACTTCAAAATATTATGCAAACATACACTGTCTAGGACAATGAGGTAATTACCAAGCCATACAATAAGGGTTATCTTCAACAAGGTTTGTATTAGTTATTCTCAAAAGATCAAGATTCTCTCTATTAGAAATTCCTTTTTGGTTACCTAAAGCAAGTTTACCATTACGCCATTTTGTATTATAAGTTTGGTCAGAGAAATTAGGCATTCTTTATTGCTTTTGGTAGTTAGGTCTATCATGGGACAAACCCTTCTCATTTTTGGAAGCCCTAGATCTCAAGTCTCTAAGAGAACTCATTACATTTTCAAGCTTATCTTTAGATGAAGGGACCTTAGCTTGATGTCCTTTTAGATAATACAAGATTTTTGCATCATCCCTTTTACTCATCTTTCCAAATACCTTTTTATCACTTTCAATGTGCATACATCTAATGTATGGTGGGATATTGGTCATGACCATAACAAACCTAATATTAAAATCACAGAAATAGTCATTGTATTCCTTGCTAATGGTCATGAATTCATTTATGATAAGCTTTGAGTCAGTTTTATCATCATAATATTATTTGAATATCCTTTTTAACTCTTCCCATGGCCCTATGCTTTCATCTAGTAGTCCTCTATACGAGTCTCTTGCATCATCAATTAGAGATTGCATAAATAGTTTCATTACACATCTTCTTCCTCTACTTCAAAATAATATATCAAATTGAGGAAAGTTCTAAGAAGATCTTCCACTAATAATATGTTGTTACCAAATAATCTAGTCAAAACATTTCTAACATCATTAGGAAGCACATTAGGGTATCCCAAGATACCAAATAAATCCAATTATCTATACCTTTCTAACTATTAATGTATTTTGGATTGGAATTTTCCCATAATATTATTTCCTTGAGGATTAGCTTGAATATTCTATTGATTAAAAAAATTATGACCTCTTGGTGGATTACAAAATTTCTCAAACACATGACCATCAAAATTTGGGTTGTATTGTTGGTAATTTCATAACCCCCAATATTTTTTGTGGCAACCATATTTGAGGTTGTGGATTAGGAATGGGTATATTCTAGTTTTTTGGGGCATTTTATAAGGAATAAGAGGTTTTTCTAATTCTATTTTTGGGAACAAAGGTGGTAATATCTATCAATTGTATCTTTTGGATAGGGCTTACAAGATTTTTTTGGAATTGCAAATTTCTAGAATGAAAAGTTTGGGGATTAGAACAAGGGAAAAATTGATTTCCTAACCCATAAGAATTTTTTAGAGAATCTATCCTTCTTCTCATATCATCTCTTATCTAATATTTTCATTCTTCCCAATTCTTCCTTAAAAGGTCATCAAATTCTTTCAATAATTATTCTTCAATATAAATATTTTGTCAAGATATAGAGGCTTTTGTGAAGATAGATCAATTTGTGAATTCCTATGTAGCATATCATGGGAACTAGGGAAATTTAAGCATAAGGATGAAATATTTCCTTGATTTGATGTCTTATATGTAGGATTGACTTGAACATCCATGGTTACAACCATAGTTTGAGAATTGAACCATATATATAAACCCTCTTGATGGTCATAATGTCTCTTGACCTATTCTCTTTCCCTCTCAAGTTTTTACATGAATGCATTATGGTCTAACAAAAATATCACATCTCTCATGTAATCAGTGTTCATCACCTAGTAGGCATGTTGTCAATGTGTTTTCTTTATTATACATAGAGTTATTGATAAGGGATTTAGAATACTTATTCGTGTCTCTATATTTCTATGTTTTCTTTTGAGGTTGGAGCTCACAAACCAAATTTTGACTAGGATCAATATAGAATAGAGACCTTTCTTACAAATTTGATGCTGATATTTTTATTCTTTAACTTTCACGAGTAGGGAGATTTTTCAGAGTTTCCACCCACAAGTGGGAATTGTAATCTAGGGTAAAATTCAGGTTAAGGTAAAATATCATAGAAACTAAATCTATTAAGCCCTGAACTAACAATAGAGCACAATCCAACACAAGAAACAAAAATCTAAAGTAAATTTGACCTATGTAAAGTTTTCTTGACCTCCATTTCTCTTCTCCATCTTGCTTCAATATGCTTGATGCCCTCAGATTTGAGTGTGCAATAATAGCCTATGACAATGACTAGCAAAATATTGAAGATAGTTGTCTCACACTAATAGCATGTACTTGCATATGAACTAGATAGATGAAAATGACAAGGACAAGAGTCTTTTATAGAAAAGAAAATTTTGAATGAAGGGTTCAAATTGAATGTCAATAAGATGTGTCAATCAATGGCCAAGAATAAAATTTGTAGTATGACATAGGGTTAGGACTAAATTAGGGAAAAGACAAGAGATGAATGGCTAAGATTGAATTATAAGATAATTCAATCAAGGGTTGAAAATGAATGAGACAAGAGAAGATAAGATTTGACATGGATAATAAGATTGGCATAGAAAAAGAGGTCGTTGGAGAACTTTAAATAATTATAAATTATTTAAATGGAGAGGGAAAATGAATAATTAAATAATAAAAAATTATTTAATTATAGATGGCATGTGACATGTTGACTTTTGAATTAAATAACAATCTAATTCAAAAATAGGAGGAAAATGACAAATTAGTAAGCAATTAAATAAATAAAATTTATTTAGTTTAAGGATAGAAAAGGCTAGTGAATAATTAAATAATTAAATAATTAAAATGACTATTTAATTATAGTAGAAAAATGGATTAAATAATTAAATAAATAATATTTATTTAATTATTGTGGAAAGGGGGACATTAGTTTTGTAATAAAATAAATTAATAAAATTTGTTTAATTAATCAAAGAAAGAAATAAAGGAAAAGAAATGAATTATTTAAATAATTATAATTATTTAATTAATAGAAGAAATATGACTTTAGGCAATAGTCAAATAATTAAAATTATTTAATTATTAGGGAAGAAAGGGAATTAATGAAGAAGAATGATGCTCGCAGGCCTAGGACATTTTTCAACATCTACATTTTGCCCCTCTTTGATACGATGCAATCTATCTCACTATGTCAAAGAAAATCAGTCAAAACATGTCGCAGTGTACGTAGGGTAGACCTACGCCCCCTCAGAGTTTTTTTGCAAATTTTCAAAAATAAAAATACAAATTGGAAATTGTTTCGATAAGTCAATTTGATAGTCAGGAATTCAATGGCGGTGACATAATTGATTTTTGAGGTCATTTTGATAGTCAAATTTAGGTCTGAAGGTGCCAAATAGCACATCTAGTTTACAACCCTAGTGCAAACCATAAAAACTCTAGGTTGATTGTTTATAAATATGCATTTTTTTAGGTAATTTGTTCATTTGTGCATGTCAAAGTTGGAAATTGGAGAGCTCTAAGGTGATAGAAGCTGAGAATATGTCACTCGTTCCACACTCTACACATCAAGGATATCACATCTACACCTTTCACCAACCTAAGGGAGCAAGGGACTTGGTAAGTACTCCAAACCCACCTTGTCATTTTTTGGTTTCTCGTGCATTTAGGGCTAGGAATTTTTTAGCTTGATATTGTAGTGAATTTCATTCGTTGCAATTGCATGTGTGAGTGACACAGTTGACTACAGTTTGTCGTAACCGTCCTGTTGCGATACAACTACTAGGGCATAATGGGGGGATCGATTGCGGTGTGACACAACTATAAAGTGTGCCACATTTACTTCTTGTGATGCACTTTTGAACAATAATGATGCAATCAAAAAATTACAATGTGATGAGAGCCAATTGTGTCCCATTTTATGCCACATTTTAGCCTATTTCATATACCTTCATACCCACTTCCACATTCCATTTTCATTCCATATCATACTATTTCCCCATTTTATGTTGCATATGATTAAATATGTATAAGTGGTATTTAATAGAGTTTTGGATAAAATATGGAGATTAATTATTGGTTGTCTTTACTAATAAGAATTATGATTTTTCAGACTTGAGAAATAAATTTTGTAGCCTGCAAATCAAAAGAACTTCCTCACACCTTTTATGTAGAATTCAGGAGCTTTTGTGTATTACCATTTGACCAAGCAATTTATTTCTATTATCTTTTCAAAGATGATGTTAGTCTCCAAGGTGGCGTTGGTTACCTCTTCAATGACCAAATTTGAATAAGCACAAGAAATCGTGGTTATTTCTTAATAGAGATGCAATTACCAGTTGTATAGAGAAAACCAAAAATCTTCCATTTTTAACATGGTCAACAAAAATATATAGCAAAGTACACTCAGCCAAGATTCCACATGCACCATTTTTGTGGTGATAAACTAAGTAAACTCATCATGGAGATGTCTACTAGTTTGTTGGAGGAAAAATTTGTAGATCTTCATGTCTTTTATTCTCGTCTCCTATTTCTACTCATTGTTATTTCTACTCATTGTTATAACATAATCATTTTTATTTGTCAACAACTGAACCATTGCGTTATAGTTTGTTGGTCATGAGCCAAATAAAACACAATATTTTTGTTTTATTTAGTAGCCATAAACAATGCATATATAAATACACATGGTGTAATGGAGTGGATAGAATTTGATTGACAAAATTTTATATATATTTTTTGTATCATTCTTTATGATAAATAAAATAGTGATCTTCTGATTAAGGCAACATAGGAAGACTTTTAATTCATTCCACCATGTGAACTAGGAGCAAGGGCCCACTCTTTGGGGAAGCTCAGTGATGATTTATTTTCTGTATTTTGTTTTCCTACGATTTGGTTTGGTTAAGATAGACATTATTTCCTTTTGACTGTGTGATTTCAATTCCAGCATAGTTTGGATAAAAGAATATGTAATCTGGTTTATTTTTCCTTTTTTTTGTAGCTACTACTATTATTGTTTCAAATTTTTGTTGTTTATTTTGCAGATCATTGTTGTTATTCCGACATATTGTTGCAACTCCTATCACTTTTTTCACAAAATAGAGCAGAATAAAAATATAAGTTTGAACTAGACTTTCATCATAGGTGCTCCTTTGTGTGTTCTAGCTGCATTCATTCCCCTTAATTCACTACTTTCCTCCCTTAGGTATACTATTGCAATTCTTTTCACAAGCTACAATCCTCAGGTTGACACTCTTAGACCAAGCCGAAATCCTTCTTATTCTTTGCCCCAATTTTGGCCTATCATTTTGGTGTTGTTGCTAGGGAGAAGTGTTAAAGGCCAGAAAATCCAGTGGGTTAAGTTAGGACCAATGCATTAGGATGAAAGCTCATGCAATTTCTAGCCTTGCCCAATGATTAGTCCTAATTTTTATTGTTTAAATCATATAGATGCATTGTTAGAATTTGTAGGTAGATTTTAGAAATAAAAATAAAAAACCATTTATATATCATACCAGTTGTTATGATTAAATTGATAAAAAGATGCAATTTTGAAGAAACAACATAAAAACAATAAAAATGTTGCATTTTCAAATTAGTTCAAACACATCACTTTTCATGGAAAAATGCTTCAAAAATGAAGAATCGCGCTACCTTGGGACCCTATAAGGGGTTGCCACCCCCAGACCCCTAATTTCAAATTTGAAAACAAAAGAAGAACTTGGTGGGGGAATAACGCCAACAAAAAATGGTATTTTTATACCCCCTCTGCATCAAGAATGCAACATAATATATTGATCTTTCACCACCATTTTCACATGCATCTACAAATCTTATTCCTATAGATGAACAAGAACATATCATTGATGAATTTTCAGGACAATGGATCTTTGAAAATGAATCATTTAATAAAGATTTGACCACTTTTTGTTCTCTTTGTTTCAAGGAAGAAGATAAGTGCACATGCCAAGTCGACATGGTGAAGGAGGAAGCCATTGTAAGTGAGACTCAACAAAAAAATGCACAAGTCTTCTTTGTAACTCAAGAACAACTTCATACGTTGAGTAGGAAAGATCAAGGTATGGTTAATGATTTTGAAATGTCTTATAGTTCTATTGGATTTGAAAGGCAATATGTTTCTTCACAAAAAAAATCTCCATCTATTATGTGTGGTGAATGGAAACAATAACCATACTACCAATAATGGAATAATGAATTCTCACAACAACCATACCCATCCCATATATTACCATATCCACCATACACGTCCTATATATTACCACCTTCACCATCTACTCTATATACCACACAGTTTTTACCATTATCATTATCCCATTCATATCACCCACCATCCGCCCCAACATATCCACCAAGGTAAATTGTAATTCCTAATAAATTACTATTATCTAATAAGGTGGTTCAATATACATATAATAATGAGGTTTCCTTTATCCTTGTACATTTCATTAATATGCATGAAATTGGCAAATCACAATTGCAATGCATTAACATAGCTAAAGGATGTGATTTTTGTTTAATTGCATTTGAAAAAAAAAAATGATGTACTACAAGATAATCCACATAGGTCTTCTTATCTACTTAAGGAATCACAACTTTTTATAACTCATACACATAAGGAAATAATTCAATTTGATTCTAATTTAAACATTGAAATGCTACATATGTGTGTTGAAATTAATCATAAAATAAGAAATGATGAACTATCAGCCTTAATAATTCAAGATTTTTGTGAGGTAAATAATGAAAACATACAAGATCTATCACTTATAAATATACTCAAACATCTCGATCTTGGGAGGCCTATGTAAAACTATGTATTCCTCACACACTTATTGATCTAGGTCCAATAATTTATTTTATGCTTAATAAGAACTAGAAGGGTTTGAATGCATTAATGACCATACAAAACATGCTAAAAATGAATGATCATTCATTAAGGATCAATGTATTATTAAATATGCCACTTTCTTCTTTGGCTTTTCCCAATACCCTCATGATTTTACAATGTGAAATTAAGTTGGGAGGATCCATTAAATTTTGGAAATATTTCGTTGATTATTTATTGAACAAGGTTCACGGTATTCTTAACTATGTCACTATCATTATTTATTCTTTGGATTGTCTTAATGATATCATGCCTTTGTAGTATGAAGTTAAGTTGGGGGGGAATCCCTTGGCTTTTGATGCTTCTTGATTACTCATTGTTTGTTTCATTGGTGCTTCTAATAAAACCACTTGTGTGATACTTGGACCAAATAAAGGTATGCATCCTTGTGTTGATTAACATTGATATTATATCTACACAAGTATTCATTATAATTATATTCATCCATTTTATTGTCAAGTATTTATTCATATTAATCAACTACATAATGGTGGAGGTATTAAATGGATGATATTACCTTACTATACTTGATATTCTTTGTCATGAGAATATGGTTATAGGTCTTTTATCATGGTGGCCCGAAACCTTTGCACCACTACCAATTGATGATGCTTATATACATGAGAATCGAAAGACACACCTGGTTGGCCTTGCTAGCTATACGGAACACCTCAAGTTTCCTTTTTGCTTCACTATTGGAGATCAAAAGAGTATTTTTGGGTGGGGTGTTCAACTTTCATGGACACAAGTTTTGTTTGATGACAACTTTGATGGCAAATCATTTGGAGGAAAATATGCAACTTGGTATATGAGAAACATGATACTATGTTCTTGGCTAATTCTTCACAAGTCATAGATCCAAAGCCAACTTGAAGACACACACATAGAGCTTTAGAATATTGTAGATCATCACACTCTGAGATGAGTATCCACCTACCTAAAGTTGTGTGGACACATTTGACAAGTTGAGAGACTACAATTGGTCTTTCACTATGCAACCTCGTCTTTGGTAAGGAAGTTGTATTATTTTCACTCTAGCTTTTCATACAGCTTTGGGAATAGTTATGGATATCTCTCATGCTTAAAAGGAAAGGATAACATAGCTTCATGATACATCAATATGATTTGTTTCAAGTTGGTCATCATAGAACAATGTGTCTTTCAAAGATTGCAGTCATTGTAAGTAATTCCTTCAACCAAGTGAGTGGACATGGATTCCAAAGTTCTATACTCTGATTTCTAATATGGTGGCATGAGCTAAATGGATCAATATTTTTTGTAGCACTTGTGCTCTAAAACTATGGATGGTCAATCTTGATGAAGGTATCTTTCTTGTCCATCATCATTTCAAGTTTTACATAGAACCCCATTTTAGTAGTGACCTTTTGTGGGGTCATAGAAGGAACTTAGGTTTTTGATAGTGTCACTTCTACATCCATATAAAGGGGTTCCTTCTCTATGGTCATTATATGCAAGTTATCTAAAAAAAAAAGTTAAAAAATGAAAAAAAAACTAAAAATCAGGGAAAAGAAAAGGAAAAAGCAATAAATTCTAAAAATGAAAACTTGATGGCATTGTTAGATAACTACACTTTGAAAACCAGTTTATGGAAAATTGTAGTTGAATAAAATTCTTATTGGTGAAAATTTTTTTCACAGTGCCACTAAGTGGTAAGTGATTGAAAACCGGCTTGCTAGCGGTCACTTGTCATTATCAAAATTGAAAAAATGAAAAAAAAAAAAAAAAAAATTTTTTTTGAAAAAATTCCAATAATTTGTGTTCTTTCTATGGGATAATCACTTTGCAAGTATACTCTATTGCTTCAAGGTTGTCTGAGTACCTCCTATCACCCCCTATTGCTCACTTGTGTAAATTTACTCTTATTTGTTGTGGTCCACTTCACTTTGATCACTTGTTGTCAGAGTTACATTTTCAGTTGAGTTTTTACAAAAACATGGAAAGAGAATTCAGGCTACCATCAGTATGCTTCCTAAATACTTCAGTCTAATGGATATATTTCATGTGTGGTGTGGCTACAATCCTTATCATGGTTTTTGCTTCCTTCCTTGTTGGCAATTCCTAGTTGTAGAGTTACATTGGCTACCATACCTTGGCATACATGGACATGCAAGTTGGTAAGAGAATCAATTTTCTTTTTCATTATTTTATCTTTTAACTTTATTAATATTTCTTATTGTATTGATCATATCTCTCAATATTCCTACCCATACTCTCCTTGCTTCCCGAGGATGGTCAACCCTTTAAGTTGGGGGGAAATCCACCATCCTTATTACCCATCTTTTCACCTATTACCCTTCATTATTCCATCATAGTCATAGTATCCATATTTGCACTTCTCATAATAATTCAAATTGCCTATCATTTCACCCATTTCAAATAGCTCATAAATGTGGGGATAGTCTTTTGTGATACCTCTTATATATAACATTTCCAATAAATAAATTCTATGGAAAAATTCCAACAAAATATGAGAAAAAATGATGGAATGAAAATGAGAAAAAATGATGAAAATAAAACTAAATGAAAAAAATGATGAAAAAAATAAAAATCAAAAGAGGTATGGTGAAAATAAAATTGGAAAAAAAAAAGAAAATCCATGAAGCTTGCTATGAAGCAAAGTGATAGACAAAAGTTATGATTGTGAATGAGCTATAATAGTAAAGGGGTGAAGAGGAAATCCAAAGTCACAATCCAAAGGCTACCCTCTCAAAAATAATGATTGCACGAGGATGTGCAATATGGTAAGTTGGGGGGAATGATGAGAGCCAATTGTGTCCCATTTTATGCCACATTTTAGCCTATTTCATATACCTTCACACCCACTTCCACATTCCATTTTTGTTCCATATCATACTATTTCCCCATTTTATGTTGCATATGATTAAATATGTATAAGTGGTATTTAATAGAGTTTTGGATAAAATATGAAAATAAATGATTGGTTGTCTTTACTAATAATCATTGTGATTTTCAGACTTGAGAAATGAAGTTTAAAGCCTACAAATCAGAAGAACTTCCTGTCACCTTTTATGTAGAATATCTTTCTATCATTTTTTGGTCAGGAGCTTATGTGTATTACCATTTGACCAAGAAATTTATTTCTATTATCTTTTCAAAGATGATGTTAGTCTCTAAGGTGGCGTTGGTTACCTCTTCAATGACGAAATTTGAATAAGCACAAGAAATTGTGGTTATTTCTGAATAGAGATGCAATTACCAGCTGTATAGAGAAAACCAAAAATCTTCCATTTTTATCGTGGTCAGCAAAAACATATAGAAAAGTACAATCAGCCAAGATTCCAAGTGCACCATTTTTGTGGTGATAAACTAAGGAAACTCATTATGGAGATGTCTGCTAATTCGTTGGAGGACAAAGTTGCAAATCTTCACGTCTTTTATTCTCGTCTCCTATTTCTACTCATTGTTATAAAAGAATCATTTTTTATTTGTCACCAACTGAACCATTGCATTATAGTTTTTTTGCCATGGGCCAAAGAAAACACAATATTTTTGTTGTATTTAGTAGCTATGAACAACGTATATATAAATACACATGGTGTAAAGGAGTTGATAGAATTTGATCGACATAATTTCATATAGATTTTTTATATCATTCTTTCTGATAAATAAAATAGAGATCTTTTGATTAAGGTAGCGTAGGAAGACTTTTAGTTCATCCCACTGTGTGAACCAGGAGCAAGGGCCCACTCTTTGGGGAAGCTTGGTGATGTTTAATTTTTTTATTTTGTTTGCTTATGATTTGGTTTGGTTAAGATAGACTTTATTTCCTTTCGACTATGTGATTTCAATTTCAACATAGTTTGGATAAAAGAATATGTAATCTGGTTTATTTTTCCTTTCTGCTATAGCTACTATTTTTTATTGTTGCAAAATATTGTTGTTTATTTTGTAGATCATTGTTGTTATTGCCACAAATTTTTGCAACTCCTATCACTTTTTTCACAAAATAGAGTAGAATAGAAATATAAGTTTGAACCAGATTTTCATCATAGGTGCTCCTTTGTGTGTTCTAGTTGCATTCATTCCCCTTAATTCACTACTTTCCTCCCTTAGGTATACTATTGCAACACTTCTCGCAAGCTATGATCCCTAGGTTGACACTCTTAGACCAAGCTGAAATCCTTCTTATTCTTTGCCCCAATTTTGGCCTATCACAATGCATATGCCAAGTGAAATGATGCATATGAAGGGGAAATGATGCAACTAATTAGGGGTTGACCATAATTGACCGTGGCAATGCATTAGCTAAGGCATGTGATGTAATTGTAGTTGTGTGATGCATATAAAAAAATAGTGATGTGATTATATTTTTTGATGCATGTACTAATCAGAATGACACAACTGACTGATAAATTTTTGCTCCCCAGTTTAGGATAAAATGTCTTGTCTAATTTAGGTCTAGTAGGTCTAATTAGGTTTTTCAATTGAAGCAATGTTGTTTATGTGTAACCCTAGGTTGTTAATGATCCAATCTACACTAGAGAGACACAACCAGTGACCTTTTGGCTATGGGATCAGTTATCTACCACTAAAAATCACAAACTGATGGAGCTAGGTTTGTACCATGTGACATATATTCCCATCATTAGGGAAAATCGAGAGTTTTTTATAGCACTTGTGGAGTGATGGCACTCTGAGACATATTCATTTCACTTGTCGATCGAGGATGCTATTGTGACACTTGAGGATGTATATAGGATACTTTGGCTACTGATCCGAGGGGAGTGAGTGAGATATGATCATGTTCGAGGGTTGCAGTCATTATGATTATAACGACGTGTTAGAGCTCGATGTTTAGGGCTATGAGATAATAAGGGAGACCTTGGTAGATTGGTATGATGGGTATGAATGTGTCTTATGTACCTTGATTGTCAGTGTTGTTATTCTAGACTACAAGGGACGTGGATTTCTAGTGGGTTTGGAGGAGGTGTTGGCAAGCATGATGTAGGATGGGATAGTGTACCAGTGGGGACCATGTCTACTAGTTATTCTTTACTTTTAGCTACATGACATCACATATTGAGGTGGTTAGAGCATGATTTATGGGGTGAAATTTCTAATGGTATGGGCATGGGAGAACATAGTAGTGTTTCATCTGGTGGTGGGGTATCAACTAGGAGATGGGATGCCACATGCATATTTGTATCATGGTGTTGACACATAGATGCATGTTGGGGATACAAGATACTGGAGACATGGTATAGATATTCAAGTGCTAGCTTCATTTGGAGGCCTTACAAATATTTCTAACATTGGGTTGATGAGGATAAACACCTACCCTTGTGTAGGTAGCCTTGATACTTTATCAGTCATGCAATCTAGTCTCAGCACATCATCGAGTAGTATCTGCTAGAGCAGGTGAGGAGATAGTTTGGAGAGGTACAAGATGTACCTCAAGGGATATTTGAGTTCATATGCTCCTCACGGGGGGTGTGTCCATGGGGAAAAGTGATAATGGTGGTGATGGTGGAGTAGGATATTGATGCACTACTACCAATGTAGTGGGCTTGGAGAGGGGGTGTAGCAAATCTAAGGATGATTGGAGAGTAGGATAGCTAGTAGGGGACTCACAGACCAATTCCCTATACATATCTAGATCAGTTGGAACCCCTAGAGTGCCAAGGCAAGGGAGCACGAGGTCGGAGGTGGGATATATGATATAGGGGAGGATGGGAAGATGGAGGGAAAGGAGACAAAGGGAGGGGAAATGAAAAAGGAGACAATAGAGTGGGCAGAGGAGGAGGCCAAGATAGGAGGAGGAGGGAAAGGAGATCAAAGGTGGTCATCCCATTGTCACCAATCCATGAGAAGGGTGAGGAGGAGAGGGTAGGTGAGGAGAGGGTGATGAAAGAGGAGAAACATGTGGAGATACCGGACCTTGAGGTGGGAGTCTAGGGTGTGGAGATGGAGGAGGTCAAGGTGGAGGAGGAGCATCGGGAGGAGGAGACGAGATGAGTTAGACATGGGAGAGGCAAAGTGGATCCTCTGAGAGCGGATAATTTTGGGAGTTGATGTGGAGGAGGGTCTAGAGGATATTGGAGTCAAGGGAGATGATGGTCTAATGGATTAGAGGATAACTAATTTATGGTCATGCCTAGAGCAGGCATCTGCTAAGATCCAGACACTAGAGGCCGAAGTTGGAGCTCTACACACGTAGCAAGATGGATTAAGGAACAAGCGAGATACTATAAAGACTAAGAGAGATACCATTATGATTAGGAGATAGGAGGTAGAGAAACGATTTATAGATTATATCACCACCCTTAGTGGATTGAGTGCAAACATGGTTGCAACACCGTTGAGAGTAGGCAGGTGAGAGCAGTATTATAGGGACTTCCACAAGACAAAGGTTCCACCAGAGTGTAGAGCACCAAGCACATCCAAGGCCTTGAGTAGCAATAGGTCTCATAGTGAATGATCAAATAGTAGATCTCGGAGTAGTGGCAGGGTATCAGGGCCGACATGGACAAGTCCATCTAATAGGCCACAATTAGAGCATAGGTCATTAGGGTCACCTCAACGAGAGGATATGAAATCACCTAGGTGGTCACCAAGACAAGATGAGGGTAGCTCTGGCTAGAGCATATGTTGAAATTTTATCATGACACTTCTTATTTTTTTACCATCGAGCCTACAAGTTCTATGTTGTTGTATATGATACATCTTGACATTGTATTGTGACACATTTTTTAGTGATATATATATATATATATATATATATATATATATATGATATGATTTTGGTAGCTATTTATGATATGTAGTCTTATGTTACATGGTTATGGTTGTGTTCTATGATGGTTATAAATTTCTATATGATGATGCTATATGTTAATGAAATAAGATGGATGATTAATTTATGTTTACATATATGTTAATGCAATATGATGGATGACTAATTTATGTTTATGTATATGTTGTTTAAATGATCTAGGTGGACACATTAATATTATGATTAATGATTGTTATGTGGATGTCGTATGATGTATGCTTGATGAATTTTTGATACCATGTACTATTTATGATCTGAGATTCAATTCCCTATATATGTAATATATGATAATGAACTATGATTATAAAATCATGTGCTATATGTATGCAATCTATGTTTTTTTAATTTTCTCATGAAAATATGATGACCTAATATGATGATGTTTATGATAATAATGATATCTATAATGTTTCCTAACATGATTATGTATGCAGGTATTTTTTTGTGTCACAAGATGCTATCAAGATGCGGATAGAAAAAATGTTAGCGCAGAAGATATGGATGTTAGTGGATACAACTTAAAGATGTATATTTTGCTAGGCAAGGCTCTACACTAATCATCATTAGGTAGTAACAATGTGAAAAATGAATTAAAAAAACCATGGTATTACATGAACCAAGGTGTGCAAGGTAATCTACTTGTAAAAAAGATAATCGTAGACAAGGAATGTCTTGACTCATACTAAGGGAAAAGTTTCCCTAGTCTTTTTATCAAAATGATCTGCAAGCAACAATCAAATAAAAGAGTCATGAGACATCCTCTCTCCTCTAAATCCTCCATGGGATGTCCTTGAGGTATCTATTAATGTGACTCACAAACAAATGCTAAAAGATAAGACAAAATAGACCACAAAATCAACAAAAATTCAGAGTTTTTTTCAAAGATTGATTATTTGATGTTTAATTTACTAGGTGATTGACAAGTTGTTTTTTGACAAAGCTTAGTTTTAGGAGAAGAAACATGTAGTATAAGATGTCAAGTCTGGTTTCAATCATGTGGCCACCTATATAAGGAAAATGACCAAGTTAAATTAAATGACAATTTCGAGTTTCCAAAAGGAAACATCTTGTATAAGACATAAGTTTGACTGGTTTTATGTTTAATGTTTGACAATTGTTTGATTTGACTTAATGACTTAGTGGCTTGTTTTTCTATGTTGTGTTTATTGTTTTGATGAATTCTTATGTCTAAGTTGACAATATCTAATTTATTATGACTGATGTGAAAAATCCTAAAAGATCGACCTAGGTTGCCTCAGGGGCTCATCAACGGATGGCCTTGCCTATGTAACAATGCACAAAGACGTCATAGTTCAACAGGACTTGACTTCATTTTATTAACATAGCACTAAGTCATGAGTTGACTTTTACTCAACAAACCCTAAGGGATTGACCTAGTGCCTTGGGGTCTCATTGATAAATGACCTTGCCTACATTATACACACAAAGGTGTCATAGTTTGATTGGACTTGGATTAACATGATTGAATTTAACTCTATTTTTGGGATTTTTGAAAGTTATTTGGAATTTTTTTGTTTTTTTGACATGTTTCAATATTTTTTTCCTTTTTGTGGTTTTATGATTTTTTAATCTTTTTTGATAATAGCGATCTCTTATAGTAAGTGTATGATCTAATGGCGTAGGCCAAGTATTTCCCCCAATAAAGTGTAAGAGCATTTTATTAGGGGTGAAATGGAATGGGTACTATAGTGCATAGGATATGAGAGGTGAAAGGATGCATGATGTCAATAATTCCAAGTTATGAAAAGGACAACCACACATTATTATAAATATAGAGGAAGTATGGACGAGTAATGTATGAAAGGGAAAGCCAAATGTGATGATGGTAGACGATGGAGTAGAAGTCAACTAAAAATGGCACCTGTTTGCTAGGTTTTCACCATGGTACTTATCCAAAGCACCACCGAAGTGGTTTTCACTATTGGATGAAATTTTTCTCTTTACCATTTTCTTTACTTTTTAATTTTTTTTGGTGTCACCAAGATGCCTATTTGCCAGGTTTTCATCAAGGTAACAATTTTTTGTGATTTTTTCTATTTGCATGGTTATGGAATGGCTCTCAGAAGCTACGTGTAGAATTTGTGTAGGTGTAGACTATTGATTGGTTTTGATAAGGATTACCCTTCAAGAGTTAAGAGTCAATAGGATCCTGATTCGAAGACTATTGTGACAATGTAGGGACCCAACCAATTTGGCTCAAATTTCCCTAGCTTTTATTGTTCTACTTGATTCTTAGGGTTTTCAATTAACACCAGGTCACCAATGTCAAAATGTTGGTTCAAAACCTTGTTATTATAGTTGTGATGGAGATAATTTTGATATGCTTGTAGATGGACCAATGTGTTTTGTCTTTGTTCATCTAAAAGTTCCAAATCATTTAGACTTGATACATGATATTCCTCATCATTGATCTTCCCTTGCATGGATACCCTTAGGGAAGGTAATTTGACCTCAATAGGTAAGATGGAATTGGAACTAAAGACTAGTGAATGTGGAGTGGCACTAGTGGGAGTGTGGATGGTGTGATGTGCCCATAAGGTGGGGTTGAGCTAAAGATTCCAATCACGACCAATGTCATTGATAGTATTTTTAAGAATTCAAATGATATTGTTGTTATATGCCTCAGCTTGGGCATCACCTTGCGGGTAGTATGGGGTGGAGAAGTGATTTTTGGATGTGAAACTTTTCACAAAGTTGGTGGACTTCTTGGTTCTTGATTGGACAACCATTTTTAGTGATAATGGATTGAGGGACACCATATCAAAAAAATGATATAGTTGAGGATAAACTTAGAGATTTTTTTACCAATAATATATGTCATAAGAATGGCTTCAATCCATTTAGTAAAGTACTCAGTCGTGATAATGATGGACTTGTGGTCATTAGATGATGTGGGATGGATCTTACCGATGAGGTTCAGTCCAAATTGGGAAAGGGGCCATGGTGATGTTATTGGATGTAGTTATTATGATAGTACATGTATCAAGTCTCCATGGATCTTACATTGTCGACATAATTTAACAAAGTGATAGGAGTCACGTTCCATTGTAGGCTAATAATAACCCAATCTCGTGAGTTTCTTAGCCAAGCTTGGACCACTAGAATGTGCTCCACAGATACCCTCATGTACTTCATGCAAGGTTTTTTGTGCTTCGTTAGCATCAAGACATCACAATAAGGTGTTATCAAAAGCTCATCTATAAAGTGTGTCACAAATGATGGCGTATTTAGAGGTTTGACAGATAAATGAATTGCGTTGGTTGGTGGAGAGGTTAGGGGAAATGGTATTGTTATGAAGGTAATCATAGATTTCTTCGTACCATAGGGAATTAGGACCAACACTTTTGTAGAACATCTCAGACTCAAGGATGTCAAAGGTAGGGATCAACAATTATTCTACCAAAAACTCATATCAAGGCACATTGTTTGGAATATCCAAGAGATAGTCAATGGTAGCCATGGCATATGTTGCTTTTTCCTAAATGCAAAAAGCCTAATGGAATATGATGTTGTTAAAATATTTTATGAAGCTATCTACCATTCATTTGTACGAGGTAAGCTATTCATCCTTGGTGTCATAATCATCATTGACCTATCAGATTACCAGTTGGGAGTCTTCGTACACTTGCAAATCCTTGATTTTCCATTTTATTACCATGTGAAGTCCTATGAGGAGAGCCTAATATTCATCTATGTTATTGGTGCATGAGAAGGTGATTTTGAATGCTTTGGGTATTGTATCACCTTGAACAGTGATAAATAGTATGCTTGCTCCTAAGCCATGATTTGTGTGTGACCCGTCAACATATAGTTTCCATGCTATTGGCATGTCCAAAGTGAATATTGACTCATTCGGGAAATAAAAGACTAATGGATGATCAATTTTTGTTGATGCATCTGCAAGTTGATCACAAATGACCTATCCTTTGATAGCCTTTCTTTCAACATACTATATATCATACTCGCTAAGTACTAATACCCATTTAGCTAGTCGTCCTATAATTGTTGCCTTAATAAGAAGATATTTCAATGGGTCTATCTTGGCAACCAAATTTGTTTGATGGTTCAACATGTAGTGCCTAAGTATTTGAGTACAAATACTAACACAAGACAAGCACATTCTATGGGACTGTAATTGAGTTCATAACCGACCAAGGTGTGACTGATATAATATATTTCTCATTCACAACCTTCATCATCATTTTGTGCAATAAATACCCCTAGTGTGGATGTTGTTGCTATAATATAGAGAATGAGATGTCTCCCATTGATAGGTGGCATTAGAATTGGTGGTGCTAGTAGGTAATCTTTAATCTATTGGAAGGCTTCCTGACACATTTCTATCCACATGAATGGTACACCTTATCTAAGAAAATGTTGAAATGGATGTATTTTCTTAGTCAGTTGTGCAATGAATCATCTGATCGATTAGAGACATCCTTACAGTGTGTGTAGTTTACCTATGTTGGTGTGTGGATTCATGTCTATTATAGCTTTGAATTTTATTGGGTCAACTTCAATGCCTCATCTAGAAACTATATAACCTGGAGCTTTCTTGATGTCATTCCAAACACACATTTATGGGATTTAGTCTCACTTTATATTCTTCCAGTCTCTTGAAAATCTTGTCTAGGACTCACAAATGGTCACCTCACCTCAATTATTTGGCTAGCAAGTCATCCACATAATCTTCCATTAGAGTATGCATGAGGTCATGGAAAATTGTAGTAATGGCGCGTTGGTATGTGGCTCCAATATTTTTGAGTCCAAAAGGCATGAAATTACAGAAATAAGCTACCCATGGACATGTGAGGGCCATCTTATGTTGATCTTCAAGAGATATATTGATTTGATTATACCCCAAGAATCCATTCATGAGGGATAACATCGCCATCCTACTATCAAATCTACAATTATGTCAATGTTTGGTAGAGGAAAGTCATCCTTAGGATATTCCTTATTTAGGTCTCAGAAGTCTATACAAATACTGATTCCACATATTCCTTTTCTTCATTGGCACAAGGTTGGAGATCCACTCTACATTTGATAGATCTGATAAATCCAACATCTAATAGTTTCTTCAGCTCAACCTTGAACAATTAAGCAATTTATGGGTGCATCTTTTTGAGCTTTTGTTTGACAAGTTTGGCATCAGAAAATAATGGAAAATGGTGCAATATCAAGTCAAGATCTAGTCAATAATGTTGGTGTAGGAATAGGGAAAATTATTTTGTCTATCTACAAAGAAAGCATGGAACTCAGGCTACTTTTATTTTGTCAATGATGCACCAAAGTGGACGATACTAGGATTTTCATCTATGACGATGTTGACTTCCATAGATTGTACAATAACCATTGGTGAATTCTCTTTGGTAATGGGAATATTGTCCAACCCTTCATCCTTGGGTGCCTCCGAGAGGTTTTCACCCTTGATATGTCCTTTCTTTTTACTTTTTATTGGTCTAAAGGCACCTTGCGGTTTTCACTAGAGACTCGTCATTTTTTGTTTTATTATTTTTTCTTTTGCAACTAGAGGGGAAAATAGACTCCCCAAAGTATGCCATATGATCTAAGTCAATGGTAAACCCAACTCTGTGATCACCACTAGGAATTCCTTCTCACAATCTCGTGAACTCAGTGATGGATTTTTCATTCTTGAATGCATCCAAGATGGGTGGTCGTTGTTGGTCCCAATTGATGAGTTGAGGGTAGACTAAAGGAATTCCATAATTGGTAGCATCCAAGTTTAGGGTGGATAAGTTAAATATGAAATTTTTGTCAATATCTCAAGTCATGGTGTCAGATAGGTCAAGTTCGGTAAGCATTTCAGCTATATCATATTCACTGGAGATAAGGGAATCCAATTCATATTCATTAGAATCAGTCTCAATATAGTCATCATCATATGTGTTGGATAGTTCATGGGTTTTTGGTGTCGTGGATGTCTCAATATTCTCATAAGCACTTACTTCCTCAGTCAAAAAAACCATAGTATGAGGAGCACCAATCTTAATAGGTTTAAACCCTAGCCCTATGCCTTTTGGTAGCTTTGATACTAACAAAGGTTCTATCATTCCACTTTTATTCAATCCAAGTCCATTGTGTCTATCATATCCTTTATTCTTCATTATTTGAAAGCCTTTTCATATTTATCTATCAATATTTGTGCGGGTAGAACCACTTCATCATCTTCTTTGTATAGCCAGGAGGTCACGTCTTCTTTATTGATGGATTCTATACTCAACTCTCCCCATTTTGTGAAATTAGTCATGGGAGGCATGTGGATAGTGACCTTTTGTTATCTCTTGTTTTTTATTAGTTTTTCGTATGAATTAGGGGTAGTGAGCTTTCTCACACAATAAGAATTCTTCATGTGATAGTCACCACACCCTTTATCTTGGACATCGATTTTGGGATTGGAAGGCAAAGATTTGGAAGTGGATGCTTTGAATAGGGTAGAAGGGTCAATGTAATGATATAAGGTGGATGATGAGGCTTCTTGGTTGATGGGAACTTGTTTTTGGGTAGTCCCTCTCAACTTACTGCAATATTGGAAAGGATTGGGATTGCTAGGGATTATGATTTCAGTGCTCTCATGGGGAAACTTTAGGCATTGGTGGTATGTGGATGGTACAAATTTCATGTCATGGATTCATGGTTGACCAAGGAGGATATTATATGGAAGTTCAAGTTCCAATAATTGGAAATTAGTATCCATAACCATAGGTCCAACTCTAAGTGGTAGTGTGATAACTCCTTTACAAGAGCATTCTTCATCATCATAGGCTTTGATAACAATGTTTTTTGTTGTATCTACACATACTTCTGAGAAGACTAATATCTTAACCAATTTGAGGGTGCAAATGTTTAACATTTCTCCACTGTCTACCAAGACTCATCTAACTTTGTGTTTATGGATGAAGACTTCAAGATGAAAGGGGTCATTGTGATTTGTCTTTTGAGTTGAATAGTCTTGGTCGAAAAAAGTGATGTGATGAGAATTAGCTAAGTAGACCATCATCTCTTGGTAGTGATTGATATCAAGATCAATGGGAATGATGGTTTCTTTTAAGGAATATCGAGAATGGCTCTATTCTTAGGTGATATATGGAATAACTCAAGGATTGAGATTTGCATGGGTGTCTTTCCCAAGAAGTCAAGAAAATTGTATTGGGATTTCAATGGGTATTGTTGTTTTGGGGGAGGACCTTGGATAGTCACCTTGGTTTGACCAGTATTGACAGCACATTTCGATGGTTTGTTGATGGTAATGGTATTGACATAATCGTCAATAGTGCGAATATGATTTACTATGGTGGCATAGTCATATTTGACATTAGTGTAATTGGCAGAATTATTGGTCTTATTACCCGAACTAGAGACCTTTTGATTTTCCATGGTCATGTAAAGGATCTATGAAGACTTTATGGTCACTATTAGAGGATTCTTTTTTCTATTGACTTTGATAGTGCCATTTTCAACAAGATCTTGGATGATATTCTTCAATTGTCAGTATTGTGAAGTAGGGTGTCCTTTAGCTTAGTGATTGTAACAAAAGGTATTATCATCCCACCATGATGGCTTGAACTACCCTAGATCATATAGTTTTATGTTAGGAAGTTGTATGACTTTGTGTTTCAAAATTTGTTTGAAGATAGATTTGATTGGTTCCCCTAAAGGAGTGTATTTACGTCTTGTGGGAAACCTCCTTTGGACTCTTTATTCCTGTGTGTTTTTTATGGCATTCGCTATTTGATAAGTATTTCTTGGTGTGTTGTTTGATGTGTGGGGCCCACTAAGTGTAATGGTAGGGCCTATGTGTATTTCCTTGGCATCAATGACTCCATCATTGGTCATATTTTTGTTACAATCCCAATATTTTCATTTTTCATTTGAATTGTTTTAGGTGGTTGTATTCTTGTTGGAAATCTTAATTTCTCCATTTTTGATGAGTTCCTTCTCAAGGATAATTCCTTTCTCTACTAGGTCCACAAATGAGGTACAACATTGCATTTGTAACTCATGTTTCAATTTTGAATTGAGGTTCTCTATAAAAATGAATTTTTTTTGTTTTTTCAAGTATTTCAATGAGACATCTACTAGCAAAACCCCTCCATTGTTGGAAGAAGGTCACAAATTTTTCACCCTCTTCTTGTGTGGTATGTGTTGGTTCTCAAAAATGTAGGTTTTAACCATAAGAGTTTGCCAAGCCCTTACAACATTTTTGGACAATGTACAAGGTCAATTACTCAATTAAACCTTCTACTCTTTAGGTTCTGCTAGACCTAGGTGGGCGAACCTTATGTGAAATATGCAGATTTGAAATGAATTTCCTGCTAAACAGTCTACCCACATTGGAAATTGGGAATGGATAGACAAAATAATACTACAACTACTCCTACTGTACAAAAGAAAATTTTTGAATATATGTTTTGTAGTGAATTCTATCCTCTGGGATATGGCAGATCAATGCCTTCTATCTATTGGGCAATGGAGTCAAAAATAATAAGAACTCAAGATGTTTTCCTCTCTGACTTAATTCAAGTTGTTAGACATATTTAAAGTATGAAATTCTATGACTGGCATATTATTTCACCCAATTCATGGCTTGCATAAATTATGCTTGAATGTTTTCCTACCAAGTTTTTCTTTAATCATCCAACAAAATCCTAAAATCGCTGTGACTTATCTAAAAGAGTTTAGTTCTTACTTGCAGACACCTATTAAATAAATCACACAAAGTGAAAAAATGCACTGTGATAAATCAGAAATAGACTTGTTATCTTGATTTAAATGATTTTAAAAATTCTAATTGGAGACAACCAGATAGGAAATACAACAATTACAATATCTCAACAACCGAACTCAGAAAAGACTTCACCAACGTATATATGTTCTCTCCATTACACATAGTTTCAAGAAGGATTGTTCATTGTTTATACCCCAATTCTATTATTATTTTGGAAAAATCTCCCCTCTCCAACCCCCGTCACTGGTTTTTTGCAAATATTTATACCATACATTCCAATAGTCATGACTTTTCATTTTCCCGTTATAACCACTTCACATTCTAACAAAAATGAAATATTTAATTAAGTTGACTTATTGGCAATTTAAATATTTCTTACATAAGCTTTTCCCGCCATGCTTATTTTACTTTAAACCCTACCGCTCTACCATGGTCAACTTTTTGACTGGCCATAGTATTGCGGTGTGACTGTCATGGTCTCCTCTTCCTTTAGCACTCCACCGTGGATTCGCTCTTAACCCTCTGCGATATCGTGGTGTCGCTATCTCTCACTGCCATCTCTTACCGCCTTATTGTGGCTTGCTCAATGCCTCCTCATGGTATTGCGGTGTGGCTGTTAGCCACTACCTCCCTCCTTACCACTCTACCGCGACCTTCATGCTTCCACCCTATGGTTCCATAGTATAGCTCTGACTGTTATCTTTGTTGTTTACTGCAGTCACCGCAGTCTCCTCATAGACTGTAAGTGGTACTGCAGTGTCTTTGATTTTTTGGTGCCTTAACTACTACCACGTTAATGCGGTCTCATTTCTACTTTTCCATGGTATCATGGTGACCGTCTTCAACCATCACCTCGCTATCGCTTCTATCCATCGTGCTACTACAGTCGCTGACTTAACTGCCAGCGGTACCCTGATGACCCCTTTGTTGGCTGCTTACTAGTTACCTTTGACCACTATGCCACCGCAATGTGTGTTCTAATTGACCACGGTGTAGTGGTAAGGATTTTATTGACTGCCACTTACCACCACCTCCACACCATGGCAATAGTGCAAATTATGTGTAGTGTAGTGGTAACGCTTGCCTTGACTGTGCCTAACCATTACCGCCATACCACGAGTATAGATTTAACCGTGTGTGGTAAAGTGGTAAAAAGGGTAATGGAAGGCTTTTAAATATGACAAAGGTATGGTGATAAAGACCCTTTTTAGCATTATGAATGGAAATAAAATGTTTTTTTCAATGAAAATATAGAAAAATGTTTAGTTCAAATGGGAAAAAGGCCTTAATATTTTCATGTAAAATTCTAGTTCTAATAGTATGACAAGGATGGAAATTGTTATCTTACTATAAATGTTGAATACAAGTTCTACAAATTTGTTTTCCATGCCTCCCCATGTTTGTATGCCATTTGGTAGCTGTGCAAACCACTCAAGTGCTTGTCCTATAAAACTTCATGAGAATAGTCTCATTAGATATGTAGGTTCATATGAATTGTCTATGCAAGTTGTAGAAAAATCTCTCACATGTTCGATAGTATTTCCCTTCCCTCTATACTTAGACAAGTTAGGCATGATGTAGCCATGTGGGATGGGAAGCATGTATAGACTCTTATCAAATGGATATGGACATAAATATTTTGTAGATTAAGTTTTCTTGTTGGGAACTTACATTCTCTCTATTTGTTGTTGTAAGACAAGCATTTTATTTGCTAAGACATCTACTTGGGTCAATGATGTGTCTTTTGTATTATGAGGGTCCATGTCGACATGTTGTAATCCAATGTTATGGGATGGATTTTGATTGGGTATGTAGGTATATGATGGATTTTGGTTTTGCATATGAGGAATTTAAGGTTGTATTTAGTTTTTGTTATGAGTTTTTTGATTGGGAGTTGGAATATGAGTGTTGTAGGGAGGATTGGATTGTGTATTCCATGAACTCGTAAAGGTATGACCATGTAGGTGTTGGTTTCCATGTTGTGTGAAAGGCCCTTGTGTATCATTTTTGCTGTCATATTGTGTGGAAGATTCTTGTCTATTATGTGGATTAGACCCTTGAGTATTGTGTTGTGCATGTATATGAGGAGTAGGACCTTGTTGTGATGTAACAGTATGTTTAAAGGCACCCATGTTTCATATATCATTTGTTTTGGGAGTCTTATTGATAAAAATCTTTGGTCTTTTTTTTGAGTTTTTTAGACCCATTCTAATTGGATTGGAAGATGATGTCCCTATGGTTTTGGATGTGGAAAATAGATTGAATGAAGTACCAAATATTTATGACATGGATTGTGTCATAGTTGATGTCATTCCTTGTGTTATAGTTTAGGTGCCATATGGTAAGTTGTGGATTGTCATTGAGTCTTGTGTGGATCCTCCTAATGGAATAGAAGTGTTGAATTGTGGGATGGAGCCACTAGAAGTAGTTGTATTGTGTCCTTAACTTTTCTTATTTGGTGTAGACATTTTGTTGTAATGTATTGACATAAAAACCATGAGGTAGTGTGGCTCCTTCTGACAATAGTTTAGCTAGGAAATTTTGGGGATCTAATGCCACAATTTCATCCACAAAATAGGCTATTCTAGGATCTTGTGTGGTAGCCTCTACTTTTTCTACAGTGACACATCTTTCTTTGTCTCTAATGATGAATTTTTTGAATGGATTGGGAAATGATGTTTGTGGTCTAGGTGCCCCATGGGAGGAATTCACAAAGGGGTTAAAAAACTCATCATCTTGTTTGAAGTCTATTTCTTTTCATTTATTTTGTAGCCTTGTTTTGACCATAAAAGATTTGCAAGAGGGGAGGTAGATGTGAATGTGATATGGTATGATGTCTAAGGTGACTATGCAAAGATATGATTCTTCCTAGGTGTGACCAAGGTTATGCAACTATGTTTTTTTGGATTTTTCAAAGTATATGATATGCCTAGTGATGATACCAAGATAAGGATTCAAAGCGACAATAGTCAAGATGTCAATAGTATAAATGTCACAATGAGGTTCCAAGCTATGGTAATTCCTATGCAAGATGGCTATTTTTTTGGATTTTTCAAGGTATAAATGATATCTAAGGATGATACCAAGATAAGGATTCAAAGTGAAAATAGTCAAGATTTCAAATAAGATAGTGTCACAATGAGGTCCAAGATCTATGTTATGTTTATGCAATATGGTTATGATGTCTAAAAATGACACCAAGGTAAGGATTTAAAGTGACAATAATCAAGATGTCAATAGTATAAATGTCACAATGAGGTCCAAGACTACATGGTATGTTGATATCTAAGGTATGCAAGATAATGTCTAATGGTGACAAGATAGAGAGTCAAAGTGACACTACTCGAGATTTCAATAAGGTAAGGTCACAATGAGATCACTATCTATGGTAGGCCTAAAGGTATATAGACCAAGATGAAGAATCAAAGTGATAATAGTCAAAATCTCAATCGTGTCACAATGGTCTAAACCTATGGTAATAGTAAGGTATGCCAAATGTAAATATAATTTTTTAAGGATGATGAAGGGTGGGAATGATAATGTTGTTGGAAGAATGAAGAAGAAACCCTCTAGTGTGTTGTCATTGATGCCAACATTGTTTGGTGGCATTACTATCTAGACTAGTAAACAATGTTGAATGCAATTTATGTTGCATAGGACATGGTGGTAAATGGAAGAGGCTATAATTTGTGTGAATTACTCTTAGATCAGCTTATGAATAAATTAAGCCTAACCAAGTCAAAGAAATATCGATTCAAGTTTGGAACACTAATAGTCTGTTTTCTATTTTTCTTTCTAAGAGAGCTACCTAGGAAGAAAAACATAATATGGGATACTAGCAGACTATTAGCACATCAAATCTTTGAAAATTGGAGTAGCATTGGAGATTTCAAGGAATAGGGTAATTCCCTAACAACATTTTTTGCAGTTTTCCAAAATGCCATGCATGAAAGGGAAATAATTCCAAAGAGTTTGGTAGCTAACATGCAAATAATATAACCTTCCTGGTATCCACTGATCAATGCATTATAGAAGCTATAAAACCTTAGAATCTATGGATAGAGCCTCTAGGATATGATATTGATGAGAAAACAACTAAGATTCTTATTAAAATATTGTTGGAAAGCCCTAGGGATCCTAATTTCCCATGGTATGATACATATGAAGAAAAATTTATTGAAGTGAATTTGGAGACTTCAACACCCCAAAGAACTAAAAGGGTAAATAAGAATTCTGAGGCATACTTCCAAATGCATTCACTTTCTAAGGATGATGTTGAAAGGTTAACGGAACTTGTAGTAAAAAAGAGGGTTGAAGACGCTAAAGTACCCTTTGGACCTAGAAAATTAGGAAGATCATCTTCCACTACTACCCCAACACCCTGTACAACTATAATAGTGAAAGGAAAGAAGAAAGAACATAGCACTCCAATGGTAGTTAATTTAACTACTTCAACTAGACCTAACACCCAAGATTCTAAGAGGAATAACATGCCCCATGTTACACCTTCTACTACCCTTGGAAAAAGGATAAAATAGAAGGATTGTAGGAAAAGGAACCCGAGTGATGTTGTACAAGAAGAGATTGATCTTGGATTGCAAGAAGAATGAGAATTGAAAAGGAATAGAATAAGCAGTACATCCACAAACAATGAAGGTATTTCACAAGTAACTAGAATAGAAAATGTTGTGGACTCATCTGATGAAGAGGAGACAAAGGAAGAAAATAATGCTTACACAATTCATGTACATGAGAAGAAGGGTGAAGAAGACACTTTTGAACCTATGGGGGAAAAGACCAACTCTCCTCCACTAAGAGACCACTCTCCTTTAAAATTGGATCCTTTAGTAAATAATATGATAGAATATGAGGATCTTTTAGGCATTGCTAAATTATTTGATGAAGTTAATAAAGAGGGCAAGGAAACAATTGTAGGTGCTTTTGTTATTTTTAATAAGTTTATGGAAGATAAAAGAAAGAAGGTGACTAACAATGTATAGAAATCTCTAGTAAAAAGAAGACATGAAGTTGTAAGTATTGATGAAAACATCAAATCCAATGCCTTGACCACATACGGATTCTCCTTATCTAAGGAAGATGGTGCTACTTTGTTAAATGAATGTTATAAGTTGTTTAGGGTCAAGCAAAGAGTCACTCTTATAATGAATAAAGAGAAAGACAATGCTGAAAAATTGAGGCAAGAGACTCTTGATACAGTAAGGCAAATGTAAAATAATTATGGGATGAGAACTGGTTCTTCATCTCATACAAATCAAGCACATCCTACTAATTTCACATAAGTAAAGGATTATCTTGCTTTGGATAAGGTTGGTGATTTAAATTTTCCTTCAAAGGAATCTCCTCCTCTAGGAGATACAAAGGATACAACCAGAGAATATACTGAAGATTAGTATAACAATGATACCAGTGACAACTCACAAGAACATCATCAGAACACTAGAAACAAAGGTGAAGAAGATAAAAATGATGGAGAAGAAAGCAAAAATGAAAATATTGATGTTAGAAAGGATGATGGGGATAAGGAGAAATAAAACAAAGATAAACCATCAGGAAATTTCTCTAAAGAAAAGGAAGAAGAAAATAAAGAAGAAAATAAGGAAGAAACAAAGGTTGGAAGAAGTGAAGAAAAATCTTCAAAGATCGGTGAGCCATCAAAGGTATTCGAAGAACCATTCGGAAACACTCTTAAGGGTCATTTTTCAAGGAAATTAAGGATTCATCTTATGCTTCCACCTGAGCTAATTCAGCTCCCATCACATCCTAGCTATGTGGATCTAAGTAAGATCCCACTAGATCAAAGGATAGAGATCTACAGTACTTTTCTTCACTTTGGAAAACATGAAATTATCAAAACTCATCATAGATGGATTGAACTAATAAATGATTCCATCTAGACCTTAGAAGATACAACTCTCGGTGCTTCAGTTGATGAATCCTTAGGTCTTATTGAGAATTTAAAACTCTTGGTTGATTCACTCAAAGAATACACATCTATTCTAAAGGAGCAAACTGAAAAATAGGTTGAGACAAGGTTATTGGAGAAAACATTATTGGTATTGTAGGAAAAATGTGCAACCACACACAACATGGTGTTGTACTATTTAAAGAGGTCAAGGAATGTGAAGAGGAAGCCCAAATATTGTTTGTGTATTACATGTGGTGGTTGGATTCCACTCAAGTTATTAAAGACTTAAAGGACTCAATAGAGTCACAACTTGCCACTATCTCTAAAGACTAAAAAATTATAGATGATAGAGGTTATGCTTTCTAGACTTCCATTTCGGACTTATAGAACAAGTTTTTCACCTTACAAAGGAAAAAAGAGGATGTAATGAGGTGGTTTTCACAACTTGGATATTTGGTGAAGTCCAAACATATACTAGTTTCATGTGCCCTGGTAGATGCATAGAAACTTGACAAGATAAATCTTAATCCATCCACTCTAGAAGAAGGTGAAGAGATCCTATTTGAACTATAATCTTTGCACAAAGCACTCATTAGAGACAAGGGGATCTAGGATGATGGAAAACCTTCTTGGGAAGTAATTCTCAAGGAATTAGAAGGTACCTCTAGTTCTGGTTAAAAAATTTCTTGTTACTATTATTTCAATTTACTTTTTCCACGCCCTTTGTCCTTGATGTCAAACGGGGAGAAGGTTTTGTGTAGAGATAAGTTTTGGTGTAGTTGAAGTTTAAGTTGTGATGTATACCTGAAAGGGGGATCTCACACACTTTTGTTGTTTTGGTTTATAATTTTGAACTCTTTTTGGAGAATAATTTTTTCCACATGTTGACATCAATGACAAAGGGGGAGATAGTTGGAAGAATGAAGAAGAAACCCTCTAGTGTGTTGTCATTGATTCTAACATTGTTTGGTGACATTTATGTCTAAACCGGTAAATAGTATTGATCTGATAATTTGATCTGGAATTTCTCATGTTAGAAGATTGACCTATGCAACTTTAATATGTTTTTTAGGACTATTAAATGCATCTATTAACCAGTTTCAAGCAAATTTGGTTGAATGGGCTTAAAATTTAAATAGCAGAAGTTTGGCATACAGGTTTTGTATCCTCCTTTAGTTGGCATGGATAAGTAGTATGAAAATATGATTTTTGTATGTTAAAGAGATCTTTCTTAGGTCTAATCCAACCTATTTTGTGTCATGCATGTTTTGGTTTGAGCACGAAAGAAGTTTGGTTTATTGCACCCAATAAGATATTTTTGAAATTAAGTATGTATACCTCCAATTAGGTCAACCTAATTGATGTGTAAGGATGTAATAGCATATACATATGAAAAAATTGTGTATCGAAGATATATATATGTGTGTGTGTGTGTGTGTAATTTGCGACAAGTGATGTGAATTGATATGTATGAGTTCTATATCAAGGAAGAATTGTAGTGTATTTTGTGAACCTATAAACTAGTGCAAGATTTTGTATTCTAGGGCCTAATTGGAATTGAACTCAACACAAGAAAGGTGTACTCCATCAGTTCAATTTTAGCAGTGAGCCACACTCCATTTTCTAATCAATTAAGGCTATGAGCCTTTCAAGGAAAGTGTGTCTTGGTAGTGTTCCCTTGTAATATCTTATGACCAGTTATAATATATTATGAACTAATCCTCACCATGGTTTTTCCCATTTTTGGTTTTCCATGTAAATATAATGGTGTTCATGTGTTGTGTGGTGTTATGATCTCTTTCATATATTTACTTACAATTTTAGTTAGATGTTCTCTAATATTTAGATGGTTAATAGCTAAATTATTTAGTGGAATATTGATTCAACCCCCCCTCTCAGTATTATGAGTGTTCAACAAATATGTCCTAAGATGATGGCTAAGATTATGATAGCTAAGCACCCTATGGTAAATATAAGGTAAGGTTACTAATCAAACTAAGATATCCAAGGATAAAAATATGATTTATCAAGAACTCAATGATGGTATGGACTACAATGAAGATTTGAAAAAGGTGGTCTCAAACTAGCCTTGTGAGTTGAGGAGCCAACCTAAATAACAAGGGACTAAGATGATGGAAAAGTGAACTCAAGATAGATTTTATTTTGTAACTATGGACTACTCTAAAGTCTGATAAGTTTCCAAAGCCAAAGTCTAGAAAAAGGTGTATGCAAGCTAACGAATGACCTAATGTTTAACCTATGGTAAATCTAGCTAATGCAAAGATGGAAGAATGGATTGAAAATGACAAGTTCTAGAATCTTGCAGGTTTGTGAGCAGAGGAAAAGATGATGCTTAGGAATTGATCAAAGAATGGATTGTCTTTGTTTTCCCTAAAATTTTCAACAATAGATAGTTGTGTCATTTTGAGTCTTAGTTGTAGTGTTCTATGTATCAGTCACGGTGTTCTATGTAACAGTTATGACTTTTTGGATGGAAGTTGTGGTGAATGATAGTCAATTACGGTGTACAACTTGTTTGACCCTAACTTGATGGTTTTGAACTCAATTTTGATCTAATTTATGTAAAATTATAATTAGAAAACACTATAAATAGTCTAAAAACACTTGGGTTGGTCTAAAGTGTCAAAAGTGTGTTCACCACAAATTTTCATGGGTATAGCACATATCAAATACAATATCACACATAGAAGACACTTATCTATCCTAAAAGTCAATGTCCAATGATGACACTCTTAGGCCCACTCTAGGAACCTCCTTCAGTGCAAGAGAGGGACACCCATATGGGATGCCTTGTTATGGCATGCATCACCTCTTGCCTAAAATAGTGGATAGGGAGGGGCCTCCTACACTAGAAGGATGTCGCAATCACCCGCTCCATGAAAAGTCTCAAGCCCAAAAGGAAAGTGACTTATAAAAGCTAAGGATTTTCATGTCACTAAGCGGAGCCAAATGTTTGGCATAAGAATCTTATGGGTGTGATGTTACACCCCTACACTAAGAATGTCACTAAAACTCAAGCAAAAGGGTGGATTCTAACTAGTTTTGATATTAGTCGCAACTTGGGGACATGGAACAATGTGAGTGTCTAACAAGCCACTTAAGGCTTTAATCACTCCTACTAGGGGCTCTTATAATTTTTACAGTAGTACACCATTCTAAATGACACAATATAGATAAGGCTTACATACCATGAGGACATGACAACTTAGTTTTATCCATTTATATACCGACTTGAGGGAAAAACCAATTGGAGTCACCTTTGAGTTCTTCATATGAATGTGTCTCTTAGGTAGGCCCCTCAAAGGGTAAACAAAAGTGAGAAAAATATGTTTTTTTTTTATCTCTAAGATCACACGAAGTGCAAGGAGAGATCATACACAACACCTTTTGCCCACAATCGCATGGTGTTCATTAACCTTAATAAATCGAAATGTGTGAGTTATAATAAAAGTGTTAAGAGATGTTTTTGATTCTCAAGATTACCAAAATGGTGTGAGAGAAGAGCATACACACATCTACAATAAAATATAAGACCACAAGACAAAGAAGACAATGATTTATTTTAAACCCTCTAAGAAATATGTGAAAGAAGACACTTGATGCAAAGTTGTTAATTTTACAACCAATGAGTGAATATGCAAGGTTAATTCTAGACCGAATGAGAGTAGTATGCAAGTTGTAAATTTTAAACCAAATGAGTGACTATGCAAGGTTAATTTTTGCCAAATGAGTGTGATTAAACAAAAATTGCAAAATGAGACTAGACAACAAGTTAGCAAAATCAAATGGAAAATGCCTCTTTTCCACCTATGCCACACACTGCAAATCCAATATTAGTACCATAAAACCTCTAAGCTACCAGATGCAAAAAGATAGAATTGAGAAATCTTAAGAAAATTAAAGATTCTGGAAAATAGGCAATTGTGTCACTATAACTAACAGTTGCGGCTCACTAATTTTGATAGATGTGGTTCCAAAATTGTTGACTACAGCTTTTAGGATGACAAATAAATCATAAAAATGTGGTGGTCCCCTCTACAATTACGGTGAAGCCCTTCACACTTATGGTAAATCAACCCTATAGCTATAAAACAAAATAAAATGACTGATTTGGAATAAACTAGAAACCAAACTGATATGATATGGATGTTAGCTGATAAAACCAGAAACTAGCAATAAGAAACAACAAGAAAATCTGAAAATGAATGACAAATAATTATGTTATGATGTCCTGAACAATTATGGTGATTCCCTAAGCAGATGCATCACAAAAACTTGTAGCTACAAAACACCACAAAAACATGTGATTTTGACCAAACCAAAGACTAAAATGATGCAAGACTAATGTTAGATGATGGAAATAAAAACTAGTAACCAAGATTAAACTAGAAATCTAAAAATAAAAGAAACCCAAGTGATATTCCTAATCTTGAAGCATTCATGGCTTTCCAGGTGTTAGTTGTGTCACATTTTCTTTTGGGAGTTGCATCGAAAAACTAAAAAAAAAAAAAATTCTACAAAATCTTGTTATCTTCACATCAGGTTCACCAATGTAATCTAGGGTAAAATTCAAGTTAAGGTTAAATAGCATAGAAACTAAACCTATTAATCCCTAAAATAACAATAGAGCACAATCCAACACAAGAAACACAAACATAAAGTAAATGTCACCTATTCAAAGGTTTCTTGACCTCCATTTCTCTTCTCCATATTTCTTGAATATTCTTGATGTGCTCATATTTGAGTGTTCTCACACTAATAGCATGTACTTGCATATGAACTAGATAGATGAAAGTGAAAAGGACAAGAGTCTTTTTATATAAAAGACAATTTTGAATGAAGGGTTGAGATTGAATGTCAATAAGATGTGTCAATCAATGGCCAAGAATAAAATTTGTAGTATGACATTATAGGGTTAGGGATAAATTAGGACAAAGAGAAGAGGTACATGGCTAAGATTGAATTATAACATAATTCAATCAAGGGCTGAAAATGAATGAGATAAGAGAAGATAAGATTTGGCATGGATGATAAGATTGGCACAGAAAAAAGAGGTCATTGGAGAACTTTAAATAATTATAAATTATTTAAATGGAGAGGAAAAGTGAATAATTAAATAATAAAACATTATTTAATTATAGATGGCATGTGACATGTTGAATTTTGAATTAAATAACAATTTAATTCAAAAATGGGAGGAAAATGACAAATTAGTAAGCAATTAAATAAATAAAATTTATTTAATTTAAGGATAGAAAAGGCTAGTGAATAATTAAATAATTAAAATAACTATTTAGTTATAGTAGAAAAATGGATCAAATAATTAAGTAAATTAATAAAATTTATTTAATTAATCAAACAAATAAATAAAGGAAAAGAAATTAATTAAATAAATAATTAAAATTATTTAATATTTATTATGGAAGAAAAGGAATTGACAAAGAAGAATGATGCTCGCAGGCCTAGGGCATTTTTCAGTGTCTATAGGAATAATGACACAGAAAAATTATAAAATTTGTGAGTCACAAAAACAACCAATTGTGTGTACAATGATTCTAAACAATAGAAGTATTTCAATACAAAATCTTTCTTAGACTCTACCCAAGAAGAAACTACTAGATTGGTAAATTTATGCAAGTCCCTGATAGAGTCAGCAATCTATCGGTTTATTTTCTAACTAATTATCTGATTGTCTCTAAAGTTAAGCTACTTCTAATATTCAAGACTCTTGGGTTAGTGGCTAGATTAACAAATAATTTAAACAAATTCTCTCTACTCTTTAGGCTTTGGAGAACCTAGGTGAGTTTTCCTTCTATACATAATCTCCAGATACTAGAAGACATAGATGATATAACAATAGGTAATAAATTCACACAATTTAATGAGGATTACACAAATATATATTTTTATTTTTCTAATTTTTTAATACTTTCTAAGATTAGTGTGAAAACATAAAAAGATAAAATACATTATATAAAAAAATTCTTTCAATTTTAGATTTGTTGTTTACTAGGGTTGAACAAGTAGTAACCTAGACATATGCCTCATCAATGCCTAGATTTAATTAAATAATAAATTCCTATAGTCAATAGCCTTAAAATATATTTAGTTGTACTTAAGATATTATTACCTAACAATAATAAGACCTGCTCATTTGTCACACTATCGTTTTAATTACAAATACTTAATATGATCATAATTTTCTTAACATTTAAATGGAAGCATAAATTTAATCTATCACTTGAACAGATTCCATTAATTAAATATTTGTTACAAAAAGTGTTCAACATAAATCTCCACAATACTTGATTTGTATTGATTGAAATAATACTAAATTACATTAAAGGAGATAACAACATGTCACATATTCAATTTGAGCTATATATTCAACTGTATGCTAATATACTTAGAAAATTATAATTTGTTTGGTTCTATATTTCAAAAAATAATGAAAAGGACTAACCTATCCACTCCAAATTACAAAACCTAGATCTAGACCTTTCTTAAAGAAACAAGAGTCCTATATATAAAAATGTGAGAACACATTCTCTCAAATATTGTCACATGACTCATGTGACATTTTACATTTACATTATACTTTTCACTTTTACATTCATTTATCATTGGGACTCAACTTGTTATAATATTTCATTTCAAATAATCATCCATAGAAGTAGTTGGAACTAACTAGAAGATATTATGATAACCACTAGAGTCTTTTAAAAAATATGTTGAATTTTCGACAAAAGAGAAAAGGACAAAACTATTGAGAAAAAAAAGAATTTAATATGATTTTTTTTTGAATGATTTGTCACTGAAGAGGAAAGCAATTCTAGTAGCTAAGAAGCATAAGAATATAGAAAATCTAAAACTACATCCATCTTGTGAAAATATGACAAAAGAAGAGTAGATGCAGTCGTTCATTTTGTATACTTCTCAAGCCACAAGTTATATTCTTCTTCGAAAGGCCATTGAAACCTAATAATTTCTAGACCTTATTATTGTGAGCATTAAATGTTGCATCAATAAGTGCTCTCATTTATTTTGTAAAATGATTCAAATTAGATACCAACTTGAATAAGTCATCAATTGAATTATTTAGTAATGTTAAATTTGGTCTCTCATCAATATATGCATATGAAGAGAAAGTAAGGATGAATTCAACAAACTCATATTATAATACATCTACAAATTTAATTATCCTAAACTTATCCAAAATAGAATGAATTAATCCCTTCTTCATATTTTCAAATATTTTTAGTTTTTCCTTTAGTTGCACATCAAACCTTGCTTGAAATGTTGAAACCTCCCTGAAGAATTCAATATGTTCAATTACCTACACAAGGTTCTTGGGGATATCATTATCAAATGTAGTCATCATTTTGGTCTCTTTAATAGTAGCCCTTGTTGGTGTTTTTTCCACATAGGATTTGTAATTCTCTAAGAGGTAGCCAACCTCTATTATAAAGAACTACAAAGTCTAGTGGCCAACTAACGAGATCTAGTCAAAGATTGACATCTCCTACACTTTTGGCTTTGTGAGACCAAGGTGGGTAAACCTTTTTGTGTTCATAATATTGTTCTATGACTGATAATAACACTTCTTCTTACAGATGCAATCCCCAAACACGCAATCATACAACAATTACCTTGGTTGTGGAAAAACCTAAAAATAATAACAGATGTCCCAAAGCAAAGTGACTGAAAATTATCATAAGATTTATATCTCAAAAGAGATAGCGTTTGATATTTCTTAATATGTTTAGATATTGAATCACCATGCTCAGAGCCACAGTCCTACACCTGAAAGAATTTTACCAACACTATCCAATGCCTCATTCATTGGGCAGGAGTCATATAAAACATAATTTAGATATTATGAACTTATCACCATAATGCTTTGCTACTATGAGATCTTTCAATATATTAAAACAATACTCCTTAGTGAATCCTAAGCATATACCATAAACATGCAATTTGTTTTCAAGCATTTGATTAACTCATTAAGTTAAAGCAGGAGAACAAGTTACACTTTCAAATACACCATTGAAACTAAATGAACAAACCCTTGATAAATCCATTCATAATCCATGACACATACACATGAGAGAAAATTGTCTTAATTCTTTTAGATTTATTTCGACATCAGTAATTACAAAAGTATAGCATACTTATTTCATACTATTCTTGACCCAAAATGATTTCCTAAATAATACCTTCAAAATCCTGCAGTAAAACTAACTGTACATACTCAGAACCTTATGGATACAAAATCTCGACCATAACAATGAGCCATGAAATCTCCTTTATAGGGCAAGAGAGCAACAAATCATTAGGCTACATTGTTAATTTCAAAATTGAATTTCATTTAGAATGAAATTCAAATTACCATTCCTCATCATTGGATAACAAGGTGCATCATCCGAGGAATCAAAAAAATGGTTACACAGTAACCAGTCGGAGAAAACACAAAAAGTGTGCCAGGCATGCGCATGTCCACATCAACAAGATGAAACACCAAGAAAAACACCGCCAAGCAGACCCAACACCAACAACCACTAAGTAGACACATGGCCCCAATACAAGCGACTGCTTTGATTTCTCACCTCAGTCAAAAGCGGAACCACCTTCTTTCCTCCAACCACATCTAGCAACTTGGCCCGATACCAGTGCAGTTATTGGTTTGACTGCAAGGACCTCCTCATTCACTCCCATGAGCTTAGTCAAAGCTGCTAGGTAACACTAGTAATCCGAGTCAGTCTCATATTCGTTATCATTAGAATCTGATGAAATTAACATAGGGGATGCACAACGCTCTGGCATTTTTCCAACACTCTTAGTAGTGGCCCTAGGTGTTCTGGAAGCAGGTTGCTCCTTCTCAACTAACGACTTCCTCGCTCCTACTCTGGCACTCATGTGCCCTATAGATTTATCCATAGCTTCACAGAATACAGGAGAATAACCACCACCTGCAAACAAAACAACTCAAAAAATATAATGATAACACTGGGTCACTTTAGCAAGCATTTATAGAGTGAATTGGTGTGAGGGATATTGATTTCTTAAATGCAAAGAAATCATTTGAGCCATAAGTGGCTAATGTAGCCACCATAATTACTTCTATCAGGAAGGCATCTTTCGCACGCTAGAGAAAATCCTCTGAAACGCTTGAGCCATTAATAAAATAAGCTTCAGAGTGTGAAAGCTCATCACATAGATGATTTGTAGTCTTTGAAAGTGAACCGTTGATGCTGAACGAACTTGGCAAGTCAGATGACTTAGATTGAGTCAATCGAGCGTTGAAAATCCACCTCAGCACCTTGAAAAACCATAGCCAATCAAAACCCATGAAAATAGGAGGTCGCAACCGGACAGTGGGTCCCATTTAGCCCTGTCGCTCCAAGAACCAGGCCACGTGTCGCCCTTCTGAAGGCCTCGCGATACTTTTGAGACGTTTGCTATGCTTGTGCAAGGTCTGCGAGGTCTGCAAGGGAGAATTATTATTAACCCCATAATTAAAACCTTCGTTGATGAAAAGATGAACACCTATCATCACTAGCACCTCGGAAAAAAACCCCGCCCCTCTGTACATGCCAGATGGCGGCATCTCATAGACCTCGCACCTCTTAGTGACATCAGCAGGAAAACCTATGAGCTTTGTGAGAAATGGTCCAGATCAAAACCCTTGATTGGATGGTTAACTAAACAAAATGCACGGACATTAGAATATTTAGGTGGGATCGACTGGTACAACCCTTGGCATTATAAAATTTTAAGCCCCGGTGACGGAAAAAGACCGACAAGCTGGGTGAAAGGGGCCAGTAAGAGCACAGAGGAAAGGGCTCAACTGGATCACTTAAGTGACCGGCTACCTTCGGTAGCAAGTCACCATTGAAACATAACAAGAGGGTTTCAAAATTTGATAATTCACACCACCCTGGGTAAGTTTAAACCCTAAAACCTTAGCCTCCTTCCTTCGAAAATTAAAATTCCCATCAGTGGCTCTGACTTGGGATGTATCCACCCTGTGGGCATAGCAAGAATCTAGAATCTCTGGTTTCGTAGACCAGACTACTGAATTACACAAGTTCCTTGACAAATATATCACCTTGCTTTGTCATTTGGACTTGTGCAATACCAACTTGGTGGCCTCAGATCACCTGACAAGAGAAATCAAAATTTGCCCCTATCAAAAACAAAATTTTCTATCACCTGGAGTAAACAAGGTCTACAACATTTACACTTTGATGCTTAAAAAATAATAGGATAATCAATATTTCTGGAAGTATCATAATGTTTATTTATACTCCCCTGCATCAATTTAGTCCATGTCATGTTCCAAAACTTTAAAAGAAACATATGACCATGATAACATTTCACCTTACTCTGCCCCTGGTCATAACTCATAGGATGTTGGCCCAATTGAATTGAGAAGTGGAAATATTCATAACTTACCTGGTCTATAGCATTACACATTCTGGCATCATTATCAATTTGCACATCAAACTAAAAATTTTCATATAAAACTATGTGCATATTATCCATACTTTTATTGCTCAACACAGGTGATACACAACTCGGGGAATCCCCACCCAAGAATTTCCCAGATAAGTTAGGTTGCCTACACTTGAATTCCATCAATTTGGGATACATCCTAGCATCACAAATTTCATCAGTACTAGTTACATCATTCTCCAGAGAATGTGTAAACACATTCATTTCAGGCTTCTCAATGTACACATTCCCCTGTATTTCTTCATTTATTCTTAAATGAAAACCCTCAAAGACAGAGTCAAATACATTATTTTAAAACTAATCAAAAGAGAAAGAGCAATATGCACTGGCCTCCTTGTACTCAACATTACCTATTGTATGTGTTAATTTATAAGTGAAAATTTTGGAACAAGCTGAAAAATTTTCATCGGCAATATCAATGTCAAAAGGTAACAACATATCCATCTCAACTTCACATAAGCAGTCAGGGAAAACAATAGTACCAATATTTTCATCAATATGTTGGTTGTCTTCAGTACTATTCCTTTGATCACATACTTCATTGTCCTCAAATTCCTCAACATTTATACAATAGGCTTGTTCCATTACCAGTATACCCGGAGTATACTCTAAATATTTATCATTTGAAAATTGTTCCTTCACTTGGGAACAAGTAAGAACATGAGGTTCTAAATTTCCATACAACTCTGGTGAAAATACAAGCCTAGTTCCGTCCTCAGTACTACAATCACTACCTCTGAAATCACAATCACTAGCCTGTAACAAAATCTCAGTGACATGAGTATTATAATCAATATTAGGAGACACAATAGGTGTCTCACATAATCCTACATTATTTTGCCCCTCAAATTCCTCTGTAGTTATCCAAATTTCTTCAAAAGGGCAAACATTGTCTTCATTTTGTGTAGGTGCATTCTTGGCTGATTCTGCAATTTCTATCCACTTAATGACTTGGGCCAAATTAGCAGGTTTTAATTCTTCTAGCAAAGCACTTAGCCCTGGTTCATAAAGTTCACAAAATAAATCAATGCATTCATAGTCATTAGGTCTATGACTTCTAGTAATTTGTATCAAGACTTCTAAAAATCTCAAGAAAAACTCATATGGCGATTCCCTCTCTTGCCTCTTCATTTCATACAATTCTGGTACAAGAGAAGTTTGATCAACATCATTCAAACTAGACTGGATTTCAACTTGGATCTCATTATTATCACACTACAATGGTGAAGAAATAACAGTTTTAAAAATACCCTGATCATGTAATCAGTTCTATGAGTAACTTCCTCTGACATTTTACTAGTACTAGGTAAGCTAGGGTAATCAATACTTGCAGCAAGATACCCCTTCATCATTGAGTATTTCATATTGTTTTCAATTTCCATAGCTATTTGATATGCTTGGTGCAAAATTGTAGGTTCTTTATCTCTTAGTAAGTAACCCATCCTTTTGTCAAAAGCACCAAGATATACAACTAAGCATTCACCCTCACTCGGTCTTATTTCTTTAGGGATTTCTCTTAAAGCTTTTGAAAACCTGAGATTAAAATATGGGATTAACTCCTCTTCTTTTATGTGAATTCCCATAAAACCTTTTCTTAATATGTTGGGATTGACTCGTTCACCAAATTGCTCCATAAAAACTATCACCAACTGATTCCATGAGTTAATAGAATAGGTAGGTAAATAGGAAAACCAATCCATGGCATCACCCTTCAAGGATTGCAAAAAAAGATTCATGACAACATCCTCATGACTAACTTCATAATCCCCCATTACATCTACAAAATGTTGTAAATGCTTAGAGGCTGATTATGCACTTTGCCCTGTATATTTAGGCAAATACTTCTTAATCTTCTTAGGAATTGGATTAGGGTAACCACTGACATCACTAAAAATAAAAGGCATATACCTTTGAGTTACAAAAAATCTCGAAGGGCTTAATGCAACTTGTTCTCTTTGCATAGTTATGTCTATTTTTACATATGGGAAATCACTTATACCCATTTCAAATTTCATCAAAAGTATATATTTATCAAACATATTATTTACTATCACAACCATGATTTCGTTAGTGACTACAAATAGTATTCCTTGCTTTCCAAGATATGATGCAACATAAACATTATTTCATATGACCTTATACATATTGCATCATCAAAATTATGGCAAAACTAATCATTGTTCCTTTCTTGATGCTAGACATCTAGTTTGGAACCATTTGCATCCTTAATTACAAACACCCATCACAATTAAAAATAGTGAATTATTTAGTTTTGATTAAATACCTGGTAATTTTTTGTTTTGGCAACATGTATTAAATTCTTCTTCCTGACTATAAATATCACAGATCTAGGATTGTTTCTTCATTCATCAACTGGTTCTTCAAACAGAGTCCCCACCTCTTCAACAGAGGATTATATTAAAAGAAATATGAAATTCATTTCAAAGCTTGTCAAATTATGGGTTTTTACCCACAACAGAGTTGTACCATACCACTACCAATATCCTTCAAAACCACAATCCATTACCATCCAAATTTTAACATTCAAATTCACTTAACAAAAGATTCTAGATAGCATCCTTCAATACCTGTGGTTCCTTGTTTCTCTTTTTCTTTTAAATTTCTTAGAAATTCTCCCCAATAAAACCACCATTCATCTAATGATTCCAGAACTCCTTAATCCTTTGCCAATATGATACCATAGATCATAGGATTGTCAGGTTCATTTCAACAACCTTTTCCATCTAAGGTTGAAAACATTCACTATGTAAATTCAGAACAGAAAATCTACGATATGACTCTATAACCATCTGCAACTGGTGATTTAGAACTCCCTAGTAGAGTCGCAATTTTGTTGGTGACTCAGATTGGAAAATAGTTCAATAATGTGCAACCTTTGGTTACAGAAATAATTCAACACTTTAATGAATCTATAACAACACCGTCTGCAACCAAAACTTATGAGTTCATCCCCAACGGAGTCGCGATTCTGCTAGTGTTTTTTCTCACATAGGATTTACAATTCTCTAAGAGGTAGCCAACCTCTATTATAAAGAACTACAAAGGCTAGTGGACAACTAACGAGATCTAGTCCAAGACTAACATCTCCTACACTTTTGGCTCTATGAGACCAAGGTGGGTAAACCTTCATGTGTTCATAAGATTGTTCTATGACTAATAAGAACACTTCTTCTTATAGATGCAGTCCCCACACACGCAATCAGACAACAATTACCTTGGTTGTGGAAAAAACTAAGAATAATAAAAAATGTCCCAAAGCAAAGAGATTGAAAATTATCATAAGATTTATATCTCAAAAGACATAGTGTTTGATATATCTTAAAATGATCATATATTGAATCACCATGCTCAGAGCCATAGTCCTACACCTGAAAGAATTTTATCGACACTATCCAGTGTCTCATTCATTAGGCGGGAGTCATATAAAACATAATTCAGATCTTATGAACTTATCACCATAATGCTTTGCTACTATGAGATCTTTCAGTATATTAAAACAATACTCCTTAGTGAATCTAGAGCATATGACCATAAACATGCAATTTGTTTTCAAGCATTTTATTAACTCATTAAGTTAAAGCAGGAGAACAAGTTACACTTTCAAATACACCATTGAAACTGAATGAACAAACCCTTGATAAATCCATTCGTAATCCATGAAACATACACAGGAGAGAAAATTGTCTTAATTCTTTTAGATTTCTTTCCATGTCAGTAATTACAAAAGTATAGCATACTTATTTCATACTATTCCCGACCCAGAATGATTTCCTAAATAATACCTTCAAAATCTTGCAGTAAAACTAACTGTACATACTCAGAACCTTATGGATCCAAAATCTTGACCATAACAATGAGCCATGAAATCTTGTTTATAGGACAGGAGAGAAACAAAGCATTAGGCTACATTGTTAATTTCAAAATTGAATTTCATTTAGAATTAAATTCGAATTCACATTCCTCATCATTGGATAACAAGGTGCATGATCTGAGGAATCAAAAACGGTTACACAGTAACCAGTCGGAGAAAAAACAAAAAGCGTGCCAGGCATGCACACATCCACATCAACAAGGTGAAACACCAGAAAAAACACCGCCCAGCAAACCCAACACCAGCAACCACTAAGTAGACACACGACCCTGGTACAAGCGACCGCTTTGAGTTCTCGCCTTTGTCAAAAGCGGAACCACCTTCTTTCCTCCAACCACATCTAGCAACTTGGCTTAGTACCAATGTAGTTATTGGTTCGACTGCAAGGACCTCCTCGTTCACTCCCATGAGCTCAGTCAAAGCCGCCAGATAACACCGGTAATCCGAGTCAGTCTTGGATTCGTTATCATAAGAATTTGATGAAATTAACACAAGGGATGCACAACGCTCTGGCCTTTTTCCAGCACTCTTAGTAGTGACCCCAGGTGTTCTAGGAGCAGGTTGCTCATTCTCAACTAATCACTTCCTGGCTCCTACTCTAGCACTCCTATGCTCTATAGATTTATCCATAGCTTCATATAATACAAGAGAATAACCACCACTTGCAAACAAAATAACTCAAAAAATATAATGATAACACTGGGTCACTTTAGCAAGCATTTATAGAGTGAATTGGTGCGAGGGATATTGATTGCTTGAATGCAAAACAAACATTTGAGCCATAAGTGGCTGACGTAGCCACCATAATTGTTTCTATCAGGAGGGCATCATTTGCACGCTAGAGAAAATCCTCTGAAATGCTCAAACCATTAATAAAATAAGCTTCAGAGTGTGAAAGCTCACCACACAGATGATTTGTAGTCTCTGAAACTACACTATTGATGTTGAATGAACTTGGCAAGTTGGATGACTCAGATTGAGTCAATCGAGCATTGAAAATCCACCTCAGCACCTTGAAAAACCACAACCAATCAAAACCCATGAAAATAGGAGGTCACAACCGGATAGTGGGTCCCATTTAGCCCTGTCACTCCAAGAACTAGGCCACGTGTCGCCCTTTCACAAACCTCATGGTACTTTTGAGACATTTTCTATGCTCATGTGAGGTCTGTGAGGGAGAATTATTATTAACCCCATAATGAAAGCCCTCGCTAATGAAAAGACGACCACCTATCATCGCTGGCACCTCGGGAGAAAACCCCACCCCTCTGTACATGTCAGATGGCGGCATCTCGCAGACCTTCGCACCTCTTAGTGACATCAACAAGAAAACCTGTGAGGTTTGCGATAAATAGTCTAGATCAAAATCCGTGATCGGACGGTTAACCAAAAAACATGCACGGACATTAGAATATTCAGGTGGAATCGGTTGGTACAACCCTTGGTGTTATAAAAATTTAAGCCCTGGTGATGGAAAAAGACCAACAGGCTAGGTGAAAGGGGCCAATAAGAGCATGGAGGAAAGGGCTCAATTGGATCACTTAAGTGACTGGTTACCTTCGGTAGCAAGTCACCATTGAAACATAACAAGAGGGTTTCAAAATTTGATAATTCACATCACCTTGGGTAACTTTAAGCCCTAAAACCCTAGACCCCTTCCTTCAAAAATTAAAAGTCCCATCAGTCCTAAGGATCTAGTTGTTCCATGCACCCTCAAGCTTGTGTAAAATGTTTGAAATTCTATGTGTGAGTAAGTCATGAATCATATATGTAGCCACCTTTTTCATGTCTTCCTTGGCAACCTTCTCTTTTTATTTAATGTGCTTCAAATGATCCCTTAATTCCTTTATCTTTATAGAAAGAGTCTACTTATCCTAACCTAATGTCACATCTCATTTTTTGCTTACATTTAATAATGTTAAGTTAATTGAAATAATTAGAAAATGAATTTTATCAATTTTTGACTTGTGATGAAATTTAAGATTTCAATCACATTTGAAATATTTCATCTATGTAAACTTTATGATTTAATGAATCCTTCCATTTTGATCAATTAAATTTTACAGATGAAAATTTGCAAGTGCAAGTGTGTGTGAGTGTAGGAATAGGTTGAAGAATGAGAACATGGTTGAGGTAGGAGTATTTAGGCGAATGAAAAATGGTAAGCATGTTGGAATCTTGAGAGCACACACCACTGAAAATCATAGTATCTGCATTGAATTTACAATTGGTAGATATCATTTTCATGTGAAATGTGTCGATGACTAAATAGGTAATCTTGAGGAAAACACATTTGTTAGATCATTTTCCTACCTTGTCTATTTGATGTTATTGCATTTCATAAGAAAATAAAATAATAGTGTTTGGAATATACTTAATTATATATTAAATTGCTCATGAGTCATTAAGAGAATGATTTAAATTAAATTATTTCAAAAAGAATTTGAAAGAAAATTTCTTGTAAAATAAATAAATATTAAGTAGATATGAGAAAGAGAAATGAAGAATATTATAATTAAAAATACTTGAGAAATAATATTTAATTGTTATTTAAAAGTTATTATTTTTAATTGTTAAATATTAAAAAAAAACACCACATTATGCAATTAATTAAGTGCTCTGGTTGTTTTAAAAATTTCACAAAATGGGAATTTAATGGATTGAGGACTGCTCATAACCCCTAAAATGTAGGAGAGATTTTATTGCAATAGGTGGGGTGGCTAATTTAATTGAGCCCTCTAATTTTAGAGAAAACACAGTTTTCAAAGGGAGAAAAAACATACAAAAGGCAGAGGAGAGATAGCATGAAGAAAAAGAAGGAGAATTTTCATCCAAAAAGCAAGGGAAAGAGGTCGACTAGGAAGGGTAAGGAAAAAAAGTTGTTTCAAAGAATCTCATAGATTTCTACACTCTCTATCTTGTACGATTGTGTGCAACAAATAAAGTTAAGATCAGCCTCTAATGGTATGTTTCCATTTATATATTCTTTCTCTTCCTACTCCATCAAATTGCTCTAATTTTCTATTGATAATCTTGTTTCTAATAAAATAAAACCATTTAATTTTCATGTCTCTGCATATATGTCTCTATAAATGCAAGATGTTGGTCTTGTCATTTTGACATCAACCTCCCTTTGTTTGATAAAAACCTATGTCTCTATCCAACCTTTGGACACCATCTCCATATCTCACCATATTCAATTTGTTTTGCTTTGTCTATGTAAATATATCAGGTTCATAATTATCCATGTACGTGAATGCATGAATGAAGGGTAACGCTAGTTGGATTGTAATAATCACCCCCTCATCGCTTATCCTCTATGGTTAACGGATTGATTGAGCCCTCTCATTTCTAAATCTTTCACTATTGTATCAATATCATGTTCAAACTGGTTTCTCAACAACGTACTCCATGTGACCGAACCTTGTAAAATGTTAATACTTAGAGGGTTTTTTCACTATTCATTTCAATAGAATGTCTCTTGTTTAAATATCTAATAAGTCACTTGATTTTTCAAGCATATATTTATAGGAAATGCAAAACGATACTATCGTTCGATCCAAAAGAATTTCCTTCTAAACTGAAGCCTTTAAAGGCTGAGCAATGTATTAGCATCAATCTTGTACCATTGTTTTTGGATGAATTTTAAACCAACTGATCGATCCTTATGTATATAATTAATCCGTAGTTTGGTTAATTGAACCAGAAAATGATGTCATTGTTCTAATTTATATATGTACTTTCTTAACTTAAAACATGTTGTCTTAGTTTTGAACAATTCATATTGTTCCATTTATTAAGTTATATTTTAAAAAGTAAAATTTTATTCATTGTCTTTAAATAAATCCTTAACAGGCCGAATGATGTATTTTCCCATCGTTCCAATAATAATGTTTCTAAAAGATACATAATGATGTATATATATACAGTCATTTAGTATGAATATGTTTTAAACAATGTTGAGCATTTCATATTCACTATTGTCATATGTTGATTTTAATGGTTCCTTTATTAACTAAATGATAGTTTCCATATCATTCCAAACTTGATAGTGAATTTTTTTAAAGGATGATTAAAATAGAATGATATTCATCATATCATTTTTAACAATATTAAATGATTTAAATGATGTTTAAAATTGAATGATAGTAAACATATCATTCTTTGATATTAATTTTTTTAAGAATGCGTTAAAACTTAATGATATATACCATTCTGAATAAAGTTTATTTTTTAAATATACTCTATTTAAAATCAAAATGATACATATATCATTATAAAGTAAAAAATGATACCTTACCAATATAGAAAGCTTTGCAATGGATGATACCAATTCTTCACAAAACTTATTTAACTTTTTGATGTTTATTTTAATGCAACAAATGATGACATGGTTATAAAGGAACCAAAATTTTCATGTAGAACATAATGAATTAAGAATAACTAGTGATTTCTCCATGGAAGTAAACTAGAATGGAACTAGTAATGTATGGACTTTGTCTTAACTCGGATTAACTCTAGTATTGATTACATTTTTTTAATTTAAAACAACCTTGTGACTAGATTAATTCTAGTATTGATTACATTTTTTTAATTTAAAACAACCTTGTGACATCCTAGATGATATTTAGACTCAAAATGTTAAGGCTAGTGATTTATCTATTAATTATATCCTTAATATTCTCACTTGAATCTTGATGTAGATATAGAGAAAATTGTGCAAGAATGAGTTTTTTGATGGAAGATAATGTCTCTTTCTGAACATAATGATCTATATGTAGTTTGGATTTTTTTATTATTATTTAAAAGAACATATACGCATATACAGTTATGATTAGAAGGCCACATATGTGTACATGCATAAATATTTCATTTAACCATATACACATACACATGATATACCTTATTTTTATCAAATTATTTACTTTATTTGATAAATAAGGTATTTCACATGCATAAATATTTCATTTATGTATATACACATACATGAGATATAACTTCCTTTTATCAACTTATTTACTTTACTCAAATAATTTTTGACTTATTTAATTGTAAAGAAGAAAAGAATAAGGTATTGGAATGATACTATATGTGCATTAATATGTGTATATGTGATTCCACACAAATAATGATTAGATATCAAGATAAATGGTTGATTTCATATTGCATAAAATTTTGGAAATAATTAATCTAATTTAGAATACTACACATTGTATCTATTGACTTAAGGTCGTGTATCTATATCAAATAGATCATGCTTGTAGAATATTTAGATTCTATTAAAAATTAAAAGTTGATGTAATATAGACTATTGCATATTATGTTATATGTTGCAAGTGAATAGTCTAGTAGAAAGGGGTATCCTTTATGTATGTAGAAATTTTCCTTTCAGGATGGGTGCCAAAACTATATTTACAAAGGGTGTAGATTTTTCTTTCTCAAAAATCTAACTTTTAGTTGCTTTATGCAACATGTGTCTAGGAAAGTTTTGTAGCCCATAATTTTTATATATGGACTAATTATATGTTATTACTCTATTTCATTTCCTAACACTGAACGCATGTTCTAAATGTAGATATAAATGCATGTATTTTTTAGGTATGCACCAGATTCCACCTTGAATATTATTCTCTCTTTCTAATTATTCTGTGTAGTGTCAGGTATTCTTCGAGTTAGGAAGAATTCTAGGGAAGCATAGCTTTGTGGTTGGGTGGAAAAAGTGTCTGAACCATGTTCTCATCCACCAAATGCGATAGGCATTAAGGGTGGAATGACATGGAATTCCATTTTGAGTATTACACTTTGTACCATTTGATGTATGGTTTGAGTTGACTAAGTGGCAAGCTAGCCTAGTCAAACCTTGTAAACCATCAATTTGGAATTTGTAAATGAATATAATTTATTATTTTAAACATATTGTGCTATGATAGAAAATAACTAATTGATTTGTTCTCTTTAATTTATTATTCATAATATCATAATTGATTTAATGGATTTAATTAAATGTATGACACATTACATTTGGTATCAGAGCTTAGGGTTCAACTCTAGGCCTATGAGTCCACAATGGTTGAAATTAGGGTTAGTAGACCCTTATTTGATTTTGATTTTGATGAACCTAAATTGAATGCAGGTATGAGAAGGTCAAAGTCTAAGAAAAAGAAGAGAAAGACAGTTGGGAATTCCAAAAAGAAAGTCATTATAGAAGAGAACACAAACCCTAAAGTCAAAAATTAGATTCTCGATGACTAGACCTTGGCACATGCCCTTACATAACTAAAATTAGAAAGGTTAAAAAGAATTGAAGAGTCTAAACACACCATCAAAACTAAGAAAACTTCTAAAATATGAGATTTTCCTTTGTGGTATGGACCTAATGCACCCACTCTGACTAAAGAAGAGTGTTTGTTCCCACATCCCTCCTCTTCCAAGAAGGTTGTAACAAACTCTGATGAGGACCTAGAAGAGTTTCCTCTATCTAAAAATGAATAACTACCTAATAAGAGGGAAATTTTGTAAATAAGGATCTACGTAATCTACTATTATAATAAATAAATGAAGTTTTTATTTATGTTAAAATTTGTGGTTTTGAATGAATTTATCCTTTCTATGAATGAACATGAATATATTTTATCGATTGCATGATATAATACTTAGTATTATGTGTATAAAATGATTAAACATATAAGGACTTATGTTAGTTATGCTAAACATGGTTTATTACACAAGTAAATTATGAGCCATCATGGTGAACACTAGGAATGGAGATTCAAATGATGAAAAAATTGAAGGTTGAAATAAGAGGCTAGACTGTATCCTCGATCTCTTGAATCAACAAGAAAAAAAGATGAACCATTTGGAAAAAGGATTTTGAGGTATATGAGATGGTCAAAATCTAAGAAATGAGGAACAACCACAAAGAGATGGGGGTCCAAGTGTCAATAACCAAGAAAAAATCAAAGGAGAGCTTAGTAAGGACCTTAAAAGGGTAGCTCCACTGAATTTTGATGTAAAACTATCGAGGATGGAGTTAAATCATGGATAATCAAAATGGAGAACTATTTCAAGCTTAAAAAAAATTTAGATGAAACTAAGGCTTTATGGGAAGCTTATAAACTCTTTATTGAGGAAGCTACATGGTGGGACAATGAGATGACAGAACAAAAATTGCTACTTGGAAAGACCACATGGGAACAATTCCTTTAGAATTTTGACAAAGGATGGCTCCCTTAGCACTTTTTTGATAGGAAGATGATATAATTCCAAAACTTAACCCAAGGGGCTATGACTGTGGCTTAGTATTGGGAAATTTTCACCCATGTGCTCAAATATGTGCCTCAATACTAGATCGATGAGCGCTTTCAGATTCAAAAGTTCATACTAGGGTTAAGGCCCCAGATTGGATTAGAGGTGGATATGCATAATCCCCTTAACATGGAGGAGGTATTTGAGAAGTCCACCAAACAAGAAAAGAAGTTGCAACAACTGTCTAATTTATGAAAGAATTCAAATTCTAAGGCTTAGTTTGGAAATAAGAAATTTTAGAAAGGAGACAAACCCCACTAGATCAACAATATGAAAAGGGGAAGTGACTCTCAAGAGAAAGGAGAGGGAAGAAGTAATAGAAAAAAGAAGAAGGCCAATAGCAACAAAATAAATTTTGACAATAAATAGAAGAGCTCCAGAGAAGGTAGGTCAAGAGGTCAAAAAGGGCCATGGGATGAGTGCTACACTTGTGGATGTGATAATTATGCATGAATTTTCCCCTAATTTTCTAAGGCACGAAGGGAAGAGAATCGAAAATAGGCCTCACAGTATGAGATCCATGCGACGATGGACAATAAACAAGCTGAGTATCAAGCCTCACCAATCCAACCATTGAGTAAGCTCTATGGAAAACTTGTTTCCATTTTGATTGATACTAGAGCCACTAAATGTTTTGTAGACCCTAGAGTCATTTCTTAATTACCCATTAGACTTAGAAACAGGGCTAATTCTTGGATTTTTCAACATGGGAATTGAGTAGAGGGTGATCCCAAAAAGATGGTTGTTCTGCACTATGAAACCAAATGAAAGTGCTAGATGCATCACCGGTCATGTTAAAATTTTTACCAGGTGCACTATAGTTTATAGGGGGTCGTGCTACCCAATTCTTGCAGTCTAATTATAAAAAAATGAAAAATGAAAGTGCTATATATCATAGTTACAAATCTAAATTCGAAACAATTATAATTTTATCCTTCATAGAAAAAAAGTTATGTTGTATACGGTGAGTGTCACTCCTTTAAAATGTTGGTTTTTTTAAAAAAACTAGTTTTTGAAGGAGATGGAAAAATAAATTCAATCTAATTCCAAAAACTTTGAAAAAAATATATTCAGAATATATAGACAAAACATCACAAATCACTAGTTTTCATCATCTTCAAATTCCTCACGATTTAGCCGCTATAGGAGTTTGAAAGTGAAGATTTAGTTAAAAAAATCAATTCAGTGTCCAGTTTGCCCAAAAATTGTAAGCCAGTATTGTGGGATCACCCTAGAGTAAAGGGTGGATTCTTGTCTCTTTTGAAATGAGTTAGAACTTCCTAGATTCTAGACCCAGGTCAACCTTTATGTGGCACCTCTAGGTTCATATGATGTGATATTAGGGATCAATTGGCTAACCAAACATAAGTCCATTGTGAACTATGAGGACAAAGCTATTAGTTGTATAGATGACTTTGGGAACCCGTCTAAGATTCATGGTTTTCAAATACCACTCGAACTTAGAAAAATATCATTCATGCAACTAAGGAAGGCTCAAAGGAAGGGGTGTATCATTTATGTGATACATGTTAGTGAACCTAACAAAATGAAACCCTATTTGGATTATTACCCGATTCTCAAGGAGTTCCAAGATGTATTTCTAGAAGAACTCACAGATCTACCTCCCAAGTGAGAATTTTATTTCTCTATTGATTTAGTACAAGGAGCTAAACCATAATCCAAGGCCCCATATAGGATGACTACCACCGAACTATTTGAATTAAAGGATAAGTTGCAGGAGCTACTAAGCAAAGGGATAATTCGAGCTAGTGTGTCTCCTTGGGTGAACCATTTATTTTTGTTAAGAAGAAGGATGCTACCTTACAATTGTGTATCAAATTTCAGATGTTGAACAAGGCTACCATCAAGAACCAATATCCTCTCCTAAGAATTGATGAGCTATTTGACTAGATGAAGGGAGCATTGGTGTTCTCTAAAATAGATCTCAGGTCTAGTTATCATCAGTTAAGAATAAAAGGAGAGGACATCCTGAAGACTACTTTCAGAAATCAGTATGGCCACTATGAGTTCATGTTGGTACCTTTTGGTTTGACCAATATACCAAAAGCTTTTATGAATCTCATGAATACTGTGTTCAAATATTTTTCTGGATGATTTTGTTTTAATCTTCATTGATGACATTATAGTATATTCTAAGTCCATTGAGGAGTGTGATAGAAATTTTAAGATAGTATTACAATGTTTGAGAGAGAATAATCTTTTTGGAAAGTTATCCAAGTGCTTGTTTTACTAGGACAGGGTACATTATTTGGGCCATATCATATCAGCAGAAGGAGTCTTCATAGATCCCAAAAAGATTAAGGTGATTGTATAATGGATAGTACCTCAAAATTTCATAGTAGTTTGAAGTTTTATGGGCCTTATAGGATACTACAAGAAGCATGCACAAGGATTCTCTCGAATTGCAGCCCCAATCAAATCTCTTTAGAGGAAAGGGGAGAAGTTTGAATGGACAAAAAGGTATGAGCAAGCTTTTCATCTCCTAAAGGAGAAACTCACAACAACCCCTATGTTGACTATACCTAATCCCAATTGTCAATTTATAGTGATCATGGATGCTTTGGGAGATGGTGTAGGAGCATTATTAATTTTAAGATGGGCAAGTGGTGGTGTACAAATCAAGGAAGCTAAAGCAACATGAGGTGAATTACACATCGCATGATTTGGAATTGGCTGCAATAGTACACACCTTGAAGATGTGGAGGCATTACTTATTGGGGAAACCATTTGAGCTTAAAGCAGATCATTTAGGATTGAGATACATCTTCACCCAACTGAACCTTAGTGCATGTAAAAGAAGGTTTTTGGAATTCCTTAGTGAGTATGACTTTGGAATTGGGTACATTAAAGGAGAAGAGAATAGAGTAGCATATGATCGTAGTAGAAGAATACATTTGGAAACTATGACCTTGAAAAGATCTAATCTAATGCAACAAGTGATCCAACACTTGCAAGGGGATGAGAACTATGAAAGGGTAAAGCACTCTCTATAGGGGAACCCTTTATACCATAGATTTGATGGGTATGAATTTGAACTAGATGGAATCCTAAGATATCACAAGAGGATGTATATTCTAGATTATGGAGAACTCAGAAATTTGGTCTTGGAGGAAATTCACAATGCACCATATTTAGGACACCGCGGAGTTTTCAAGATGGTCATCAAGTTAAAATCATTGTATTTTTGGCCAAAAAATAGAAAAGATGTTTTTGAATACATAGCCAAATGCTTGGAATGTCAACGAGTCAAGGTTGAACATGTGCATCTAGCAGGGCTACTCTATCCCCATGGAATACCTAAGTATAAGTGGAAGGTGATCAGCATGGACTTTGTATAGGAGTTACCTTTGAGTAAAAATAGGCATGATTTCATCTTCGTAGTAGTTGATAAGTTAACTAAGGTGGCACATTTCATTCCAAGGAATCTTAAGGATGGATCGTTGACCTTGGCCAAGAAATTTTTCAAAGAGATATTTTGTTTGCATGGAGTACTTGGGACTATCATATCTAATAGAGATACTTGGATGACTCCCATATTTTGGACAACTTTGAATGTAGCTTTGGGAACTAAGTTGAATTTTAGTTTAGCATATCATCCTAAAAATGATGGTCAAATAAAGAGATCCAACCAAGTAGTAGAGGATCTCCTCTGAATGTATTGCATGTACCAACTATATAAATGGGAAGAGTATCTACCCTTAGAAGAATTTTCATATAATAAATCTTTTCATACATCCTTAAGTACGCAACCTTTCAAGGCACTTTAGTAGAGAAAGTTTTGTACAACCATTAGTTGATATCAATAGGGTTATAGTGGTTCTTGAAATGCTTAAGGAGATGGAAGAGAAGATGAGACTCATCAAGGGTAGACTGAAGGAAGTGGTAGATAGACAAAAAATCTATGTCTACAAAGATAGAACCTTCAAATAGTTTGCAAAGGGAGATAAGGTCTTTTTAAGAGTTGAGTTGCATAAGAGATCAATTACTTTTGGAAAATCTTCCAAGTTGGCTCCTAGATATGTGGGTCCATTCGATGTGTTGGAAGTGATTAACGCGATTGCATGCTAACTTTATCTACCACGTACTCTAGCTTAACTCCATAATGTATTTTATGTTTCTTTTATTGAGCCATATCATCTAGATGCAACTCACATACTTGATTGGAATTCCTTATAGGTGCAAGATCCAAGGGTGGTGCTAGTGGAACCCATTAAAATTCTAGATTGACACAACATTAAGTTGCAAAATAGAGACATTATTTAATATAAGGTCTAATGGGACCAATATTCTAAGGAAAATGCCATGTGGGAGGATGTGAAGTAGATATAATGCTCTTTTCCTCATTTTATTTCTAGATAGACTCTTCATGTTTCATTGAACTAGTATTTCTCTAGAATTTTTGGATTTACATGTTATGATATTTTGGCTTGATAGCTATATGATTGGATGTGAATAGACATGTGTGATTCAGTTTTTTTAATAAGACATTAGGGCGTTATCTCTTCCTAGTGGGGAAGGATGTCACATCTCAATTTTTGCTTATATTTAATAATTTTAAGTTAATTGAAATAATTGGAAAATGAAATTTATCAAGTTTTGACTTGTGATGAAATTCAATATTTCAATGTGTAATATCGTAAAACTGCACCCCTTGCAATTTCACATACATTCTTGTATCGGATTTAGTGTCCACTCCCTTAGAACTTGTGAAGGCTTATTTTGGCCCTTGCATCAACTTCTTTCCTTTCTCAAGATGCTCAAAACCCCTTTTCAATAGCTACCTTCACGCATCAACTTTGCATCAAACCTTGTGATTTTCCCGTTCTCATCATTTTATAGCATGGTGTGTCTAGACACTACCATGTCGCATAGACGTTTGCACGTTGCGCTAGCGTCCTATGATATTTCAATGCTCAAACAACTATTTCTAATCATTTTTTCCACTTGTCCCCACCTTTTTCGGTGGTAACGACTCAATATTCCTTGTAACTTCCCAATAAGCTTCTTTCCCCCCCTCTTTTATCTTTATATGCTATCTTTTCAATCTATTTTGGTCTTCTGAATCTTTCTATCTTTGGGATCCAACCTTTTCCTCCTCTCTTTCTCTTGCTATCTTGCTTGCACAAATCCATTGCTTGCTAAAACAACATTCTCTAAAGCTCTTACAAAACCCTTTGCAACTCTCTTGGCTTTTGCATCTATTTCTCTCTCTCTATTTGGCTTTCTTAAGCCTTGTAGTTGACATATTCCTTATCTTATGCTTGCAAGCATCCTAGGATTTCACACATCCCCTATCTATTGCATCTCCATTCTATGATATAGGCTCTCCTCATCGATCAAGGATTGCTTTTATCACTCCTTTATTCATTTCTCTCTATCTATTTGGTTGTCCATGAAGGTGGGAACACCAAAATGGGGGTTTGACTGAGGAAAACCCCTATACAACCCGAATTTTTTTTCCTAATGTTATATATGTAGGTATTGAAGATATTCACGTGTTGGAGGCTTCATTACTTGATTTGTGAGAATTTTCTATCTCTTATCCTCTTTAGTCTTATCATTTATTTCACCTGTAGATGCATAAAAATGTCCTCATAATCATTTTTATCCATCATCTCCATATTTATAAAACTATTCGAATATTATAAGCATTTATGGGCATTTAATCATAATCATTTATCATTTAGGCATTAATCACTAAAATATCATTTGCATTCACATTAATCATCATTCATTTGTATAGTTCATAAAATCATTTAAACATTTATCCATTTCATTTAGATGATCCATTTACATATTTCACTAATCCTTATCATTTCATTAATCATCTATCACTTAAATTCGTTGCATAATCATATCTCCATAAATTCATTTAAATATTGCATATTTCATTTAAATATATTTGCATTAATCATTAAAATTCATTCACATATTTCATTAAATAATTTAAAATTCATAAATCATTTTCATGAAATTAGCTAAAAAATGCACTTTAAACTCATAAATCATTTCCATGAAATTAGCTCAAAATTGCACATTTTGAACTTCCAAACAAGAATCATGGCATGAATCACTCCACTCATTTCTCATTTCTCATTTTTCACATTATGCATTCATCTATATAAACCCCCCTCTTCTCACCAAAAAAGGGACTTTTTCAATCATTCGAGTCCATTCATCATAGCCTCTTGTAGCATTTGTGCTTGTGCCAAATCTGAGAGCATCAAAATGCTTGAAAACAAGATCTTGATGATAGGATGACAATGGAGTTTGATTTATTTTGAATGCTCATGTTGTTTTAGTTTTCATAGTTAGTTACATTTTACATGTGTTTTCATTTAGAGATGCTTCATTGATGTTATGTTGAGAGGTTGATTTGGATTCATAATTCAAATTTTTCAGCTTTCAATTTTTCAGCATAAACAAAATGGTGAACCTGGTGTGAAGGGCCCAATGGTTTTCTAGTTGCAGTGTGTTGCAGATTTAAATAATCCATTGGCTCTTAATTTAAAATTGGATTTGATTCAATAGCCACTTTCTCCTCATCTTGGATTGTGTGAGAACTATGGAAGATATTTTCTATTATCTCATATGAAATACTTTCACTCAAATTTTTATTTGGGTGCACAGGAAAACGTTTGATAATTAATCTCAAATCTAATTTTCTATAATGAAGAATTTGTTGTAATAAATGGAGAATAATGTTGAACATTTTTAAATTTTGAGGAAAATACTTGTTGCATTATTCACTTTTACCATTATACATGAAGAGGCAGCTGGAAAATCTATTTTCGTGGCATGATTTGAAGTCACAAATAGCTGGGATGAATCTAACAGAGATTTTGATGGTCTTTTTGTGCTCATAAAATCAGCTTCTTCTTTTTTCTCTTTGATTGTGAACTTTATGTGATACAAAGGCAGCAAAGTCACTTTCAGCAAAGGAGTTTTAAGTCTTCAGCAAAGGCATTTCATGTCTTCAGCATTTACCATCTCAACAAATGCATTTTGTGCATGTCTACAATTGTGGCATAATATTTGCCTCTGATTTTTTTAGTTTGTTGCCCCCTCTTTGTTTGTTAATTGTTTTTCATTTTAATTTTTAGCAGTCAATCTAGCTTATGTCAGTTTTAATTGAATTAGTTTTTAATTTAGTTTTAATTTGGCTTTAGATTGTTTTAGATTTAATATAATTTAAACTAATTTTAGCTTTAATTTAGTTTGCATTTAACTTTATTTTTTAATTTAGACTTAGTTTGATTTTAATCTAGATTTAGCTCTTAATTTGAATCTAACTCTTAGTTTAGATTTTAACTTTTGATTTTTTTGATTTTTTTTTTTAGCCTTTTAGATTTAGCTTTTACTTTTAATTTAGCTTTTAGTTTTTAATTTGGATCTAATTCCTAATTTAGATTTAACTTTTTTTATTTAAGATTTTATTTTTAATTTAGACTAAATTTAGAATGTAGATTTAATTTAATCATTTAGATTTAATTTAATTTAGGATTAATATAGTTTAGAATAATTCTAATTTAAATTTAACTTAATTTAGATTAACTTTTAATTTAGATTAGATTTTAATTTAAATTAGATTTTAATTTAAATTAGTTTTATTTATTTATTTATTTAGATTAGTTTTTAATTAATTTCTAATTTTAGATTAATTTTTAATTTAAATTAACTTTATTTTAGAGCAGTTTTTAATTTTTAATCTAGATTAGTTTCTAATTTTAGCTTAACTTTAATTTAGATTAATTTCTTTTGCTTCATAATTTAATTGTCAATTTGTGGGCTAATTTTGGGCTTTTCTTGCAGGTTCGTTTGACAGGTATTTAAAATCAAAACATACGTTTGTCAAAGAAAGGAGGCATGAAACTACTAATGAGATTTTGATACAAGACATTCGTCGAAGACATGATTTTGAAACCAATTGTCTTTTAGATTATAAAACTTTTCAAATTGGTGCTTTAAAATGAACAATTGTCTTCTCTCACATAGGCTTAATTAGGGGTTCAATGAACATTGTTTATCGTGCTTGAAGGTGGTAGGTGATTATGCTCTCACCTTGTGCAAACTAGGTGATCAAAAAGTCAGACCTATCTATTTTATGTGTCACCCCGATTCAATAATCGAAGTATCCTCTCCCCTTGCGCACTTGTGCGATCTTGGGTGCAAGAGAAGCGATTATTGACTCTAGAACTTGGGCCTGCCTTGGTGGGAAAAAGTACTCACCCCAAGGCGACTCAAACTAACAACGAAGCTTTTTGGCCAAGATACCCCCAACCGGTATATAAATGTGAATCCTAAGGGAAAGCCTAGGATTACGAGTGCGGATGTGTCATACGGACCAAGTAGTACTCCCCAAAACCTTGTTGAGTGTAACCTCTTCAGGTTGGAGTGCCTCCTAAATGGAGCTTAATCTTGTGCCCCATGTATGGTCACTCGAACGTGGGTCTCAAACTAAAAACCTTTGTTTAGTTGGCAAAATCCCATTTATTTGCTAGCGCATCAACGGTCGTTGTGAAGGCATCCACATTCTCGCAATTCTTAGTAGAGGTGATCAACCTACCATGGGAGATTTATGGGGGTTGGAAGCTTGGTTGGCCTGAGAAGTGAGTGCAATGTAAGGGGGAGCCCGTGCAACCAAGCTTCTGGATTCATCCGCTAAGAATAAGTGCGGTTGGGGAAACCCACGTGGAATCTAGCAAATATAGTCCTTTCCAACCTTAGGATTTGTGCTTGTATTGTTAAACTCAAACACTTTGTCTTCTATGTCTTGTGTGTGTGTTCACAAATAGACCTCAAACAAACATCACACCTAGTAATTCAAAATACCTCAAAAAATTCCCAAAACAATCAACCAAACATGTCTAACTGCTATCCTCCATATTCATCACCAACCTATGAACGAAACCAAAGGATTGAATACCTTGACCATTGTTTGAAGGAGCTTGAAAAATAATTTGAATCCCAACATTTGAATGAAGTGATGCAATCATCTCATAAGCCTTTATCCTCACCCAAAAATATATCATCCAAGTTTAATGTCGATAAATTTCTACAAAGGCTAAATGAGAAACCCAAATCTAAGTCCCCAGACACAAATAATATTGTGCAATCCTACCATGTCATGCATCTATCTTAATCCCCTGCAAATCAAAATAAACCTCATGATTCTTTCACCCAAATTAACGAATCTATCCAACCATCCTCTCCCATCATACCATCTACATCCAATGAGTCACGCCAATCTCTTAATCCAAAGCATGCTAACGTAGACTCCCCTATACATCAAGATCAAAATTCTTTCCACTCCATCCAATGATACCAAAAATCTCCAATCCATTCCAATATTTGACCAAGATCACATCTCTCAAGAATCTCATGTAGATCCCCTCATCTCTTTTTGTTTCATCCAAGATGATCCCCTTCCATCTAAAGATAAAAGCATCCTTCCAATTCCTCCTTCCACCTCATCTAATGAATCCATACCATCTAATGATTCCAATGCACCCCAAGAGCATGATATTTATTCCATCATGTCCAATGATGTCCTACTATTTGATGATCAATATATGCTTTCCACAAAATCTCAGGATTTCCTTCCTCATCAAGATCAAGATATACCTTTATCCAAGGATACCCTTTCATGCCATGATTATGTTCATCCTTCTCATGATGAAGATATTCCTTTCATACCACTTCATGATTATTCCATACCTAATGAAGATCAAGCTACTCCATCTCCTATACCTCATGATTCTTTTCCAAGTCAAGATCAAAGTACCCCATCATCCCCATGTCAAGATCCTCTCACCCATCCTAATTCCCCTCATGATCACAATCCTCCACAAGAGTCTATCACCCCTATTCAAGCTATCCATGAGCCCCTTACCTATCAAATGGGTTCCCTCACTTTTATCCAAGGTGGTTTACTCCAAGATCTTTTTATTCCTTCCATATCGCATCCACCTCACAATGGACTCACATCTTGTTTCATAAATAATACATATCCCATTGGGAAACGAATGTGTCAAAGTATGAACTACAAAGGAAAATGGTTAGGCCTCTATGAACAAGGTATCCTAGAACCCCTTTATATCAAAGAAAATCCATATTATCATGGCCTTGGTTATACACCTCACACTCAAGACATTGGTACACATTGTAAGTCTAGATTCCATCAAAATAAACCCAAGTATCCTAGTCCATCAAACCTTCCATCTATCTAAGGCCCTTATTCTAGTCCATCAAACCTTCCATCTATCCTAGGTCCTTATTCCAGTCCATCAAACCTTCCATCTATCCTAGGTTCTTATCCTATTCCATCAAACCTTCCATCCATCCTTGGCCCTTATCATCCAAACCCTAGTTCATCAACCCTTTCATCCACATTAGGGCCCTACATCCCTCCATCTCTTATTCATCAAGAACAACAAAGGCACACACCCTTGATGCCCTCTCAAAATTCTACCTACATTAACCCATCCATAATATCTCCATATCATTCATCTCCATCCACCCATCTCATTGCTCTTGGAGGAAATTTGGGTGCCAAATGTCAAAAGCTTCCATATCAAAATCCACATATATCAAAGGATCAACATGTCGCCTTGAAGAGACATGCAAAAATTAAAGAAAATCTGATCCAAAGTCAAAAGAAAAATCTAAAAGGCCACAAAGGCCCATCAAGTCAAAAGAAAAATCCAAAAGGCCACAAAGGCCCATCAAGTCAAAAGAAAAAAATTCAAAGGCCACAAATGCCCCTAAATCAAAAAGAAAAAATTCAAAAGCCGCAAAGGCCCCTAAATCAAAAAGAAAAATTTCAAAGGCCATAAAGGCCCATAAAGCAAAAAGAAAAATCTCAAAGGCCACAAAGGCCAAAAAATAAAAAATCAAAGTCGACAACTATGTGGATTCATAAAAGTCTCATAGAAGAAATAAAATCTAAATTGGCATCCAAATTTGCTAATCCAAAAGCTTCCTCCAATCTTCCATCGAAAAACCTATCACCTTCCAAATCCATTTTTCCTCCATCACTCCACCACCTTTCAAGGTGTGTGCCAATTTTGATCTTTCCATCCTTTCCATCTATCCATCAACAAGCCTTCCAACCTCCTATTCATTATCCAACATCCATCCCCCATTATCCTCCTTTAATCCAAACCTTTGCATAAGTCCTTAGCTTATTCCATCATACCATTTGCCACGGTTTTATTAGAGCATAAATTCGAGGGATATTAGTCATGGAACTTGATGCGTGAGTCCTCCCTCCATCTTCCTATCATGCATATACTACTTTCATCCATATTATATCTTCCATATTCCTCTTGCACTCTCCACTTGGGGGAAATTTGTGTCCATCTTGTCATTGATATCCATTATCCTTTTTATGTTCATCCTTTATCTTTCCACCTTTTATCTTGACAAGGTTAAGGATCTTCTTGAACATCATACATCTTATCCTTCACCTCATCCATATTCCAACATCCTATCTAAATTCATCATTTCTTCCCTTCCTTGGTCTTGATGAGGAATAGGGGAAAAAAACTTAGGCATTGTTTCCATAGCTTATCTAGTTTATCTTGATCATCTTATTCATTATCCTTATCATTGCATTCTTCCATTCCATATCTTCTAGCTTATCAAAATCCATGTCACATTTCCTTCCTTTTTTTCTGATGAGATTAGGGGCAAAATTACAAATGCATGCTATGGACTTCCTTTCATATCTCCATGCATTACCATTCCATCATAGTTCACATCTTTATCATTTATCCATGATTACATTATCTCCAATACTAGTCATCATGTCCCTTGCAACCTTGAATCTTATCATGTAGATCATATTTGAGCCTAGTTGTAAAACATTATCCAATCCTCATATCTTTTGTCAATCAATCATCAAAAATCATCGACAATCGTCAACCATATTGTACTTAGAGGAATCAGTGATCCTAAGTACTTATCATCATCATGCCTTATGGAATCAATCATTCCTGGCATCTTAATCAATCAACCATTACCATATTTCGACAAGAGATATGTTACTTGTGTGACATGTTTTGCAGTGAATATTTCATTTTGATATATCATTTATCCATGGTTGCATTACCTCTACTGTGGAAGATCGTATTCCTTCAAACAATCATATCATCTCATTCCATCTTAAATGTCTTGAAAAAATCCAAAAAAAATCATAAATTGTCCTGAAAAAATCCATAAAAATCATAAAATGTCTTGAAAAAATCCATAAAAATCATAAAATGTCCTGAAAAAATCCAAAAAAAAAAAGTCATAAAATGTCCTGAAACAAATCCAAAAAAAAATAAATCATAAAATGTCTTGAAAAAATCCATAAAAATCAAATATTCCAAAAATCCAAACAAATCAAATATTCCAAAAATCCAAAAAAATCAAATAACTTCAAAAATCCCTCAACAGTGACACTTTCAGATCACCACAAAGCTTTGAACTTCAAACTGCTTCACAATTAACAATCAAACAAATATTGCAACATACCTATCAATCCATCTTTCAAATCCAACCAAACACATAAACCATACCAAAAATCCATTCTACATTGAGTCTGACGCATGTTTGTTTGTTGATCTTTGCTTATTTTATGATTTTTATCTTTGGTGGCATGTCTTTTAGCTTCTCCAGGATATTTGGGACTAGAGAGGCGATGATGGGGCATGTTCACTTGTTTGTTATTTGTGGATTGTTTCTTATTCATGGAATGACTCGTCTTAGGACATGGTTATCTAAAACCATCAAGGACCCATGAGTCTAGTGTGGATGAGAGCATTCCTTGTCTAATAGTGTCTTCCATGCAATAAGTATTCAGGTCATCTAGGGTTCTTATACCTAGATGCTTATACTTCATTACTAAATAAAAACGCAAACAGTATTTAGGTCGTCTAGATGTTCATGTTATCTTGACGCTTATACTAATTTGCGAAATAATAAGCTCGATGATGATAAAAGCACTTAAAAGGCACAAGAGGCTTCATCACCTTCATTTTCTCCCATCTTGCATCTTCCATTTATTGCATTTCATTTTCTTCATCTTTCTTGTCGCTAAGAAATCAATCAAATTGCATCTTGAAATCTCATGTCTCGTTAATCAATCAATCAATCATTCTACCAACTTGTCTTGCACAAGCACCAATCTCAATCAGCTTAATCAACTCATCAACCTGGCTATACTGACCACTTCCATCAATTGTTCAGTTATGCTCATCAACTGTGCATTTCCATCAAATGTACATCACTGCTTTATCACTTGTGCAATATCAAGTATCTAATCATTTTCTTGACATCTTTCAAGAGATTAATCTTCTTACACCTTGTTCGATCAATCTCTCGAGGGGGCATATCATTCTTATCATAATCCTTACCAGGATATCTCTGGGGCATGTATCAGTTGATCAATCTTTTTCTTTGAAACAATGTGACAAGCTACATTGTATCAAAGAGGGGCAAAATGTAGATGCATAAAAATGTCCTCATAATCATTTTTATCCATCATCTCCATATTTATAAAACTATTCGAATATTATAAGCATGTATGGGCATTTAATCATAATCATTTATCATTTAGGCATTAATCACTAAAATATCATTTGCATTCACATTAATCATCATTCATTTGTATAGTTCATAAAACCATTTAAACATTTATCCATTTCATTTAGATGATCCATTTACATATTTCACTAATCCTTATCATTTCATTAATCATCTATCACTTAAATTCATTGCATAATCATATCTCCATAAATTCATTTAAATATTGCATATTGCATTTAAATATATGTGCATTAATCATTAAAATTCATTCACATATTTCATTAAATAATTTAAAATTCATAAATCATTTTCATGAAATTAGCTAAAAAATGCACTTTAAACTCATAAATCATTTCCATGAAATTAGCTCAAAATTGCACATTTTGAACTTCCAAACAAGAATCATGGCATGAATCACTCCACTCATTTCTCATTTCTCATTTTTCACATTATGCATTCATCTATATAAACCCTCCTCTTCTCACCAAAAAAGGGACTTTTTCAATCATTTGAATCCATTCATCATAGCCTCTTGTAGCATTTGTGCTTGTGCAAAATCTGAGAGCATCAAAATGCTTGAAAACAAGATCTTGATGATAGGATGACAATGGAGTTTGATTTCTTTTGAATGCTCATGTTGTTTTAGTTTTCATAGTTAGTTACATTTTACATGTGTTTTCATTTAGAGATGCTTCATTGATGTTATTTTGAGAGGTTGATTTGGATTCATAATTCAAATTATTTAGCTTTCAATTTTTCAGCATAAACATCACCTTATTTTTGTTCTATTACTTTTTGTTATCTTCTCACGTTCTAGAAGTTCTTAGTAATTAGATTATTAGTATTCACTTTTTTTTTTCTATGATATTCTTGTTCTCTGGTCTATACGAGATGCCAATGTGCCTCTAGGACTCTAGTGTGTCGTGTTGTCGTCCTTATTTTGTGTTTTCATAATTTGTTCAAGAGCTTGGCAGTCTGTCCAGAAAACCTCTATGATTTACTCTTTTTTATTCTAGAACTCTAGCTTTGTTCCCTGAGGTAGTTTAGGGAAGTTCACCCCTTGGGAATCTCTTGATAATAAAGAGACTCATGAGTAGTGAATCCCCCTTCTCTACACAATGTTATTTTATCTCCCAAAAGTGTTGTTTACCCTTTTACTCCCATCCTCAATCATAAGTAAATCTAAACATTCTCATATTGGGTTGATTCACTTAAGGATTTTTAGTCAATTCTTTTTGGGGATCTCATTTCCTAATGAATTTGGGAAGATAGGTCCTATTATAACTCCTTTTATTCATATTTCCATTTTAGGAAACCCTTATTTTCCTTTTTTTCACATGCATAAATATTTCATTTATGCATATGTACATAAAAGCAATATACCTTATTTTTATCAGCTTATTTACTTTACTCAAATAATGCTTGATTTATTTTACTGTAAAGAAGAAAGGAATACGGTATTGGAATGATACTATATGTGTATTAAGATGTGTATGTGTGATTCCACATGAATAATGATTAGAGATCAAGATAAATCATTCATTTCATGTTGTATAAATTTTTGGAAATAATGAATCTAATTTAGAATACTACACATTGTATCTATTGACCTAATTTCATGTAGCTATATAAAATAGATTGTGCTTACAAAATATTTTGACTCTATTAAAAAGTAAAAGTTGATGTAGAATAGACTATTGCACCTTACATTATATGTTTCAAGTGAATATTTTAGTAGAAAGGGGTATCCTTTATGTATGTATAAAGTTTCCTTCCGGGATAGGTTTGGAAAATGGATATATAGAGGGTGTAGATTTTTCTTTCTCATAAATCTAACTTTTAGTTACTTTGTGTGGCATGTGCTTTGCCAAGCTTTGTAGCCCATAATGTTTGTATAGATTAATTATATGTTATTACTCTCTACCATTTCCTAACATTGATCTTACATATTCTTGAAATGACGGAAATAGAGTTCCCTATCCTTTTGGAAGATAGGACAAGCTAGGGTTTAGAACCTAGACCTATTTCCTTCAAATTTCATTCAAGGAGACCTTAGAGATCTCAATCCGAGGATAGAAAGGGGTAACTAAATCTTTCAATAATGTATCCTAGGGTGTGATTAGAGGTATAAAGGGGGTTCACCACCAAGCTACAACCTGGAAAGACAAGGGATGAATACAATGTGAAAGACTAACTAGATGACCTAGGAAATGAAACTGAAACATAGAATAACAAATTGAGAATGAGTAGAGGTGAACCTCAAAAAAATATGAGGTTAGAATAGCCTTCAAAACCTTGAAATCTTGTTTTTTGATGCACACTAGGACTCATATGCTAGTCTAGGTGATTTAGTCCCAGACTAGCATTTCTATGCCAAAACTAGAATCTTTCAAGGACAGATCTGAATCTCCTAAAACCTAGAAAATGGTAGTACTGGGACTCATACACCCAAGGTGGTGTATTAGTCCTAGTATTAGGGTTAGGCTAAAATTTTGGTATTCTCTGGTGATTTCCTATAGCTTTCCTCTTGTCAAATATTTGGGTTTGAAACACTGAGTTGCAACCTATAGGTGACTTTCTGTGATCTTGCAATGAAGGTGACAATGTTGATAACTTTCTTCAATATTTTAATTTAGCCTTCAAAGATCCTCAAGCTTCAAGACACCTAGATCTATAATCACACATGTAGAGAGAAAAAAACTTATTTTTTTTAGGGAATAGTGGTTTTCCTTGGTCAAACCCCATCTAGGTAATTAAACTTTGTGATGAAACAATGAAATAAGGGCATGAAACATGAAACAATGATACCCTGAATGATGTCTTGTAATATAGATCTGTAATCTAGCATGAAGTGGCCATGGAGAATGTAGATCTTGATCTTGAATTAGATATGGAACAATGCTTAACTTGGATCTTGGAACAACACTATCTCAACAACATGCTTAATGCTTGGTGACTTTGACATGATGATGAATCTTGAATTGCCACAACAAATGATGAAGAAATATACCCTTAAATTCCTTAGAAATGTTCTTGAATGCCCTTGTGAACTCTTGTAAGCATAAAATTTCTATTAGGAATGCTCTCTTGAAAGTATTAGGTGAAAATGGGTGAAATAACCTTGTATTTATACTTATTTACGTCAAATTTCCTAAAATTACAACACTACAAGCCAACATCAAATCTAGGAAGATAAAGTCCCACAAAAAATAAAATTAAATTAGGTCCTAACTTGATTGGGACTCATATGCCCAAGGTTGTGTATGAGTCCCAATGGCTCAAAACTAGGGCACACACTCCAAGACCAGTCTTGTTTAAGGTAAAATTTAAAATTAGGTCCCAATACCTAGGTGGGACTCATATGCCCAAGGTGGCATATGAGTCCCAAACCACTAAATCTAGAACAAGTGACCCAAAACACTGAATTATGATTGGTCATTTAATAAATATCAGGATTATCCCTAGAAAAATGCATTTAATAAGGCTTGTGGATGCAAAATAGGGACAATTAAGGCATATATATGCCCAATTAATTAATAAAACCCTAGATTAGTGTGAAAGTGTTAGGATAAAATTTACAACACCCTAAATAAGGCACCATTAAATCCATTAAGTTTAAAAGGGCCCCAAACTTAATGTGAAGGTGTAAATAAATATACTTTACAACACTGAATTAAGGAAAAATTAGGTCTATTTAGCTGAAAAGGACCCTAAACCTAATGTGAATGCATAAAAAACATTACAAACCTAGATCAAAGAAACATTAGGTTCAATTTAACATCAATTATTCCCAAATTAAGTGTGAAAATGTAAAGGGCCACATTTTTTCACTATGTTTAGCCCCCACTTTAGTGAGAGGGGGAACTTGCTTCAAACTCACACTAAAGTAGAGATTCAAGAGAGTTCCAAGTGTATAGATGTAGATGGTCTAGGATAAAAAATATCAAAGGAGGTGGTCAAGTCCCCAAGATCCAACATCCTACATCAAACTAACATAAGTGTGCAATGACACACACATAAGGTAGATGATCCGCAACATCAAGATACACACATATACAATGTCAAAGGTATAAAGATGAAAGAAAAAGAAATAAAATGTGGATAAAGCTTTGACCATTTGTATTGCACATTGTGGATCAGATCTAAGTTATTTTTCCAAAAACAATACGCTCACTTTGAGGCAACAAAACTTTGGACTGTCAGTTGGGTGAGTATCCAAAAAGGTGAAACACATACACATATGACTAGTATGCACTCACAAGAAAGTGGCTATGGTAAGTTCATGCCTAATTTCAGCTCCCATACGTACAACCATACCAAATATATACCTCTTGATAAATTTGATAAGGCACCACACAACAATGAACTTTGATCTTCATGAGGCAAGAAAATCTTTGTATGCTTAACACCCATGAACAAACAAGATGGCACCACAAGAAAGAAAAGTGTGTTATGCAAGGTGTCCATATAATGGTTATGTGAAATAGTGTAGGTTACATTCAAAGGGATTTTTCTTAGTTCATGTAAGGTCTCTTCTTATGGAAAATCACATAGTGAAACATGAGTGTCGATGTATGCCCCAACTTTAAAGCGGTTGCTAACACCATCGTTGTCAGAAATTGCTTTAAAGTAGAAGACATGAGAGCTTATTTGGAAAACCCTATTCCAAACCATATGTTTTCAAATGAAGCTACATTATGTATAAGTATTTCACATGTGATCCAACTTAAGGCATGCCATCCACATACCAAGCTTGCTCATACATATACATGGAAGGTGGTCAACTAGCCAAATGAGACAAGTGGCATACGAGGACAAAGCTACCTAACCCCTTGCCCCCACTTAGTGCAAGACAAGGATGAAACAACATGGTTGATGAGAGGTATGATGGAATGAAAATCAGTATCAATTAGAGGAATTAGATACTTCAACACAAGGCAGAGCACCACACTCCTTAAGATGTTGAATTTTATTACTCAAAGACTTACATTCATTAGTAGAATGACCATGAACTCTATGATATGCACAAAATTAATTCTTGTAGTAAAATTTCTTTCATGTTCTTAGAGGGAGGGAGATCAAATGATCTTGAAGGAGTCTCCACAAGATACTCTCTTGATCAAAAGTAGAAGATGTTGCTTTAGTTTGTGATAAAGATATCTCTTGCTTAGTACCAAATGTCATACTTACTCAAGACTTTTTATGTTGTGAGATTTTGCTCTCTCCTTGGAAGGAGGATGTAAAATCTAACGAACTCCAATCCTTAGTGTTTTGTGTGATGACATTGATATTAAGTGAGGATTTCTTTGTTTCTTTCAATGGAAAAAAACCAAGAGCACTAGTTTCTATCAATTCATGATACACTAATGTTAAACTTGACTTAGAGGAATCTTTTGTAATAGTGTTGATATTAAGTGAAGGCTTGTTTGTTTCTTTTGAGGGATAATAACCAAGACCATTAGTCATTCCTTGCATGTTAGGCTCTATAGGGACACAAATACCTTGTTCTCTAGCACCACATCCTTTTCCACGATATCCAAATTGTTTTATAAGTTCATAAACTTTTCCATAAATCTTTTTCATTTCTTTTCAAATCGATAGTCATTTATAATCATCTTCATCAAAGTTTCTTGTATAATTTTCTTTTTCTTCTAAATTGGTTGAGGTGGATGCTTTCGAAGGTTCATCTGTATTTTGTGTTGTCATTATTGCTTTTTCTTTTCCCTTTTTCAGATTCATTGTTTATGATCTTGTATTCACCCATGAATGATGTGAAATCTCAAGAACCCCAATCATCTTCTAATTACTTCATGACTTCTTCAATATGTTTTTCTTTGTCTTTCTCTTGCATGGGTTCCACTTGTGTAGTTGCTGTCAATGTTTTCAAAGGATTTAACTTATTTTTCTCAATGTTTAAAAAAACTATTTGGTTCAAGGTCATCTTTGAGTATGTACACTTTGTTATTGTAGTAAACAAACTATTTAGTTCAGGGTCAACTTTGAGTATGTACACTTTTTTGTTGTAGACATACTGCATTATACGATGAAGAGTAGAAGGCACTCCATTCATTGCATGAATCCATGGTCTACCTAAAAGAAGATTATATTAAAGATCATGAGACATAATGTGGATCAATGTTTCTAATGTGGCCTTTCCAGCTATAATAGGAAAAATGATCACACCAAGAGGTTGTTTTCCTACATTGTCAAATCCCTTAATAGATAAAGATTCAGGTTGAATTCTTTATTTTTCCACACCAAGCCTATCCAAAAGGGTTACACTACACACATTAAGGGTTGCATCATTATCAACAAGGATTCACTTTATTCCTCTTCCCTTGTTTTGAACTATTACCATGAAAGCATCATTTTATTTTTGCACTTCCAAAGGAGGGAGCTCACTTTGGTGGAAAACAACTTCAACATTCATTTCTTGAATCATGGATTCTATTTCATTTGGTTGCGCATTAGGGGGATATTAAATTGTTGTAAAGCACTTTGAATCATGTTATGCTACTGAGGGGAAACTTGAATAATGTCCCATGATGATATCTTAGCAGGAGTATTCTTGAGTTGTTCAATGAGATTGTACTCCTTTCCAATTTGTGGAGGCAAGTGAGGAGGACCTGATAAGATAGGGTTAGGCAATGGGAGGGATATTGAAGGTGTTTTTATTGGTTGCAAATTTACTCTAGTGTTATATGTATGATCAATGGTATTATAACTCGGTTGTTGTGAAACATGATTCTCAGGTGGGTAAAGGATAAGTTTGGGTTTGTTTTGAGTTTGTGGTCATTGTGAGGGTGGGTAAAGAATTAGAAGATTCTTAGGATGTCCCACAAGGTATGTAGGAGGTCCAATAGTCAAGGGGGATCTAATGGAAACTTGTGCATTCATAACCTTGATAGTTTCAGCTTGATGTCTTTCTAATGAAGGGGAATCAAGTGTCATTTTTTTACCATCATCTAAGGAAGCCAAATAACTCTTGTTAATGTTGTCATTTTCTTGCACCCTGATATCCTCCCTAGGAGGAGAGTTAAATTTAAGAGAACTAAAAACTAGATGTTCATGACATTCAAAGGTTGGTTCTTCTAAAATGACTTCATCACAAGTAAGGGAGCTATCAATGGTTGAATTGTCTTGTTTATCAATGATGGCATTCTTTTGTTCAATAATGTTTTCCCTAGGGGAAGAGAGAAAACTAAGATTCTCATGAGATTTATCAATTATTTTTTCTAACATCAAAGTATCTTCTTCACAACTAGGAGAGATACTAGGAGAAGAACAAATGTGATTCTCATGATTGTCCATAATTTCATTCCTTTCTCCCATAATGCCTTCCAAAATAGGATAGGTAGGGGAAGGAAAATAAAGAGGGGCTTCATAGATCTTAAATATTCGATCAAAATGAAATGATGGAAATAGGATGCCTTATCCTTGTGGAAGATAGGACAAGCTAGATTTTAGGACCTAGAGATATTTCCTTCAAGTTTCATTCAAGGATAACTTAGAGATCTTAATCTGGGGACAGAAAGGGGGAAAGAGATATTACAATAAGTTATCTTAGGGTGTGATTAGAGGTATAAAGGGGGTTCACCACCAAGCTAGGGTTTGGAAAGACAAGGGATGAATGCAATATGAAATACTAACTAGATGACCTAGTAAATGAAATTGAAACACAGAATAACAAACTAAGAATGAGAAAAAGGTGCACCTAGAAGAAATATGAGGTCAGAACAAGCTCCAAAACCCTAAAATCTTGTTATTTGATGCTCACTAAGAATCATACACCAATCTGGGTGATTTAGTCCTAGGCTAGGGTTCTTGTGCTAAACTCGAATCTTTCAAGGATAGATTTGAATCTCCTGAAACCTAGAAAATGGCAGTATTGGGACTCTTACGCCCAAGGTGGTGTATCAGTCCCAGTATTAGGGTTTGGCCATGAAGAATGTATATCTTGATCTTGAATTAATTAGTCTTAAAGATTCACCAAAATGAACAACACAAATAAGGTGCCCTATCCTTGTGGAAGATAGGATAAGCTAGGGTTTAGGACCTAGACCTACTTCCTTCAAGTTTCATTCAAAGAGACCTTAGAGATCTCAATCTGAGGATAGAAAGGGGGAATTATATCTTGCAATAAGGTATCTTATATTGTGATTAGAGGTATAAATGGGGTTCACCACCAAGCTAGGGCTTGGAAAGACAAGTGATGAATGCAATATGAAAGACTAACTAGATGACCTAGGAAATAAAAATGAAAGGTAGAATAACAAATCGATAATGAGTATAGGTGCACTTAGAAAAAATATGAGGTCAAAACAAGCTCCAAAACCCTAAAATCTTGCTATTTGATGCCCATCGAGACTCATATGCCAATTTGGATGATTTAGTCCTAGAATAAGGTTTATGTGCCAAAACTAGAATCTTTCAAGGACAGATCTGAATCTCTTGAAACTTGGAAAATGGTAGTACTGGAACTCATACACCCAAGGTGGCGTATCAATCTGAGTACTAGGGTTTGGCTGAAATTTTGGTATTCTCTAGTGATTTCCTATATCTTTCCTCCTGTCAAATCTTCGGGTTTGAAACATTGAATTGTAACCTATAAGTGAATTTCCATGATCTTGCAATGAAGGTGACAATGTTGACAAATTTCTTCAATCTTGTAATTTAATCTTCAAAGATCCTCAAGCTCCAAGACACCTAGATTTGCAATCACAAATGTAGAGAGAGAGAAACTTGTTGATTGTTAGGGAATAGGGGTTTTCTTTGGTCAAACCCCATTTAGGTAATTAAACCTTGTGATGAAATAGTGAAACAAGGGCATGAAACATGAAACAATGATACCTTGAATGATTTCTTGTAATATAGATCTACAATCTAGCATGAAGTGGCCATGGAGAATATAGATCTTGATCTCAAAAATTAGATATAGAATAATGCTTGACTTGGATCTTGGATGCTACATCACAACACTAGCTCAACAACATGCTTGTAGCTTGGTGACTTTGACATGATGATGGATCTTGAATTTCTACAATAAATGATGAAGAAATATTCACTTGAATGCATTACAAATTCTATTGAATACTCTTGAATGCTCTCGTGAACTCTTGTAAGCATAAACTTGCTATTAGGAATTCTCTATAGATAGTCTTAGGTGAAAATGAGTGAAATAACATTGTATTTATACTTATTTATGTTGAATTTCCCAAAATTACAATACTACAAGCTGACATCAGATCTAAGAAGATAAAATACCACCAAAAATTGAAGTTAGATTATCTCCTAACTTGAGTGGGACTCATATGCCCAAGGTGGCATATGAGTCCCAGTGGCTCAAAACTTGGGCACACACTCCAAGATAAGTCTTGTTTAAGGTGAAATTTAAAATCAAGTCCCAAGACCTAGGTGGGACTCATACGCCCAAGGTGGCATACGAGTCCCAGACCACTAAATCTCTAGAAAAATGCATTTAATAAGGGTTGTGGATGCAAAATAGGGACAATTAAGGCATAAATAAGCCCAATTAATTAATAAAACCCTAGATTAGTGTGAAAGTGTTAGGATACACTTTAAAACACCCTAAATAAGGCACCATTAAGTCCATTAGTTTAAAAGGGCCCCAAACTTAATGTGAAGGTGTAAATAAATACACTTTACAACACTAAATTAAGCAAAAATTAGGTCTATTTAGCTTAAAAGGACCCTAAACCTAATGTGAATGCATAAAATACATTACAAAAAATAGATCAAGGTGACATTAGGTTCATTTAACATCAATTATTCCCAAATTAAGTGTGAAAATGTAAAGGAAAAAATGTTTTTGTCACTACAATTCTAAATGTAGATAGAAATGCATGTAGTTGTTAGGCACACACCAAATTCCACCTTGCATATTATTCTCTATTGCTAAGTATTGCGTGCAAGGTTGGGTATTCTTCAAGTTAGGAATAATTTCAAGGAAGCATAGCTTCATGGTTGGGTAGAAAAAGTTCCTGAACCATATTCTCGTCCACTAGATGTGACAAGCATTGGGAGTGGAATCACATGTAATTCCATTATGATTATTGCACTTTGTACCATTTTATGTATGATTTGAGTTGACTAGCTAGCAAGATAGCCTAGTCAAACCTTGTAAACCATCAATTTGACATTTGGAAATGAGTATAAATTTGTATTATGAACATATTGTACTATGATAGAAAATAGCTAATTGATTTGTGTTACTTAATTTATTATTCATAATTTCGTAATTGGTTTAATGTTGTTAATTATGTATGACACATTACACCTAAGAACTTAGTTGGTCCCCTGATTGAGGAGTAGAATGGGTAGCAATCTGGGATTGAGAAAGTTGAGTTACTACCTTATTTTACTCCTATAACAACTTCAAATATGTTTCATGTAGTTTATTGTAATTAGTCTATTACATCTTAGAAACTGCTTCACTAAACATTGTAGTGTGAACTGCCAAATTTTCTACCTTTGGGGTTGATGTATCTAGTAATATCTTAACAATTAAGTTCCTTGATAGCTCATGTATAGACTCTATAACTTTGGGTTTGTTAGTGTTCAAGTTCATTGCTTAAATATCTAAGGTTTACCATTTTGGACTAAAACTAGATCCAAAATATTCTTGTTCAGATTGCTCGTAAGAAGAAAAGGCCTCCTCATTCTACCTTCTTATGGTGTTAAGAGAAATATATGATGAAATATCCCATTTATGGATTAAAAAAAAGCCACTTTCTCTTACTATCCTCCTTCCCTCATCTCAATTGATATTACTAACATCAAAATAAATTTATTCCAATACACATTGAGTAACTTCATATTGAGAAGGGTGAACCTCTCCCTTAACTTTGTTAAGCCTATCTTGAAATTCTTCTCTCCTTATTATCAATACAAAATCCATAAACTCTTTTCTCTTGAAAAAACTATCATTAAACATAAATTGGCTACAAGCCAAAGCTCTTACATCAAATGTTTTTTATCACACCAAAATGATTAAAAATAGATCAAAAGCCTACTTTTTGGCACCCATTCTTCATTCTAATTTCTCTAAGGAGAAGGGAAAATTTGATCAACCTCCTCATCTCCATGCATTCTCTCTCTAACATCCTCGGGATTAATAAAGTAATCCATTGAAGGTTGCATGCCACTGAGTACCATAGGATCTTCCACATGATGCATTGTTGATTTTGTTGGCATAACTTGTTTTTGAGCTAGATGTTCAATTACCTTTTCATCAGGCCTAACCACTAAAAGAGGATTTTCCATGACTACAAAGCTATCAAATTTTTTTAGCAACCTTTTCATTTTATCAAATGGATTTATAATATTAGGGAAAACTCTTTTGTAGGATGGATTTATTTTCTTCCTTCTTTCCTATATATGTGGACAATCTTTATCCATTTTTGCTTATTTTTGTTGACTTGTTCTTTTGTGAGACAATTTATAATAACATTATCCAAAGCATTAAACTTATGATAATAGGGTGACCTTTTGGCCTCCAATCTATTTTTTTATGCATATCTTAGTGTCATAATTTCTTGCAACATCAACTTGCATTCTATAGTTTTACAAAAAAAAAAGGTAAAACTTCTAAACCCTCTTTAGCTGTAATGTTGAAATCTAAGAAATGTATTCAAAAAGAAAAATGAGAACCCTTATTAAATGACCTGAGATGATTCTTATCTAATTCATTTAATTTCCACATGATTTCTAGAAAAGAAATTCTATCATATATACATATTTTGATAGGAAATGGGGTTGGATAGGAGAGCAATAAAGCATATTCATTTTATAGTTTGAATGCAAGTACCAATCACCTCAATTTTGATCAATCCCATTTTCAAGATCCAATTCTAAAGGCCTAAGGAACTGAGTCTCTTTGTTTAACTTGTGCTTAGACTAAAGTCCTAAATATTCTAAAACACCTTGTACAAAGATATTTTAAAATACCAAATAGTCAGTAAAGGGGAATTGGGAATCCCACAAGTATGTCCATATTTGGATAAGCAATTTGACACTATTTTCATCTATTATTTTTTAATTTCATGGGTTTATTCCTTATTTTCATTCCATGATAAACAAGTGACACAATAAAGGATGCCATTTGATGTACAAAACAAATTTAGGATCCTTCTTGGTAATTAATTGCTTATGAATATTTTTTGCTATGTATGAAGAAAAGTAAAAACTTCTACTCATATCTCAGTGTTGTATATCTATAGATAACATTATCATATACACAGACATCTATACCTTGCAATATTCTCCCAATACTTGACACAAAGCAATGTAAGTGTTGATGAAGTAATCTGCAAAAATATCAAAATCAAAAGGTTTGACCTTATCCTTAGAAAACGTTACCATATTTCTATTTAACCCTCTTCTCCTATGTAGAGGCAACCGCATCACTTTGAAACTGTGCTTATCCTTATCAAATTCTATATTCAAAGCTCCAAAAATAATACCCACATTAGTTGCAACATCTAATTTGAAAGAATCAACAGTGACATGCCTATATCTCCAACAGTTGAGCTCCCTTACCATTTTTGATGACCCTCTACTCAACATCATAATTTCTTACCATGGATTTAATTAAATCAATACTAAAAAACACACTTGGGACCACCAGTTTTCCTAAATCCTAACTCCATAGGTTTGAAATAAGCCTATAAAATTTACTCCTCTTATAGTCATTAAAAATGTTTCCATCCTCATTGAGGAATAATGGCATCCCTAATTTGACTAACTTTGTCACTAATTCTATCTATTTAAACCCCAATGCCTTGAGAATTCTTTTCTCTCTTAGAATACCCAAGAATTTTCTTCATCAACTCATCCCCGAGGAACCTTTTGACCCCCCTAGACTTGGTACTAGATTCACTCATTTTGAAACTTCTCAAACAAATAGTTCTTTAAAATTGGTTCCTAAACAACCTAAGATTTTAATTTTCTTCAAAATATTAGAAAGAATAAATAGAAACTCTTCTAAAGATCTTTTATACAACTACAAACAATTATTAAAAAATTATCACACGTTATTAGATATAATCAATATGGTTTACCCATGATTTTTCTTAGAAACCCTATTCTTCATCAATTCTCATTCTTATGAATTTAGAATTTCTTTGATTATGTGCTGGAGTGGGGAATGGATGTGTATTCATTTTTCCTTCAATTATTAAGGCATCAACGCATCGTGAGAGGAATATTTGGGCTATAAAAATATTATGTAGAGGAAATCAATGACAAATTAACAAGTTTCGGTTTCTCAAACAATATAAGGATTGTGTGATTTTTTTGTATGCATTGATAATAAAAAATGCAGTGCAGAAGGATTTTTTTCTCTAGTCAAGAGTCACCACATGTCAAGCAAAGTCAAAACAAGTCAAGCCATCATGATTTTTGAATGTGCTACAGAGTAGAAAATGTGTGCTCTAATTGGAAGCAGACATGTGTCTATTCTTTGTCAAGATTTTTAAAGGCTAGCACAATTTCCTTACATGTGAAGTATCATGAAATTACGGTACAGAAGGTTAAAGCTGCTAAAATGGAAAATCAACATGTGTCATGAGCGGGGACAACTAATAAATATGACACTTTAAGTCATGAATTGGAACGTGTGCATTAAAGTTGTTATAACATGCCAAGTCACAAAACCAATAAGTGGTAAGAAAGGGGTCAGTCACAAAATGCACTCCGTGGATGTCAGATTCTCAGTACTCGCATCTCATGGATGTCAGAAACTTGGCCTTTAAAATACAAACCTTTCGAAATTCTACAAAAGCCAACAGACTTTTCGAGATTTTTGAACAGCCTTTCAGTTTTAAAACAAGGATGGGTAAGGGGAGGCACGACAACCTTTCAGTTTTAAAAAAATACTGCTTAAATATATATTTTTAAAAATTAAAATCATAGATTATTTTAAAATAAATTTAAAGTAAAAAAAAAGTAATTTTCAAATAATTTTGAATTAAAATAAAATAATTAAAATTAAAACAAATAAATAAATAACATAATTGATTATTAATATTTATTATTATAATTTTTTTATATATACTATCTATTAGTATATAAATAAAAATATTATTATATGTAAATTTTTCTATGTAAATTTTATAAATAGTATTATACTAGTATACATATATTAATAATTATATATAAAAAACATTGAAAATTATCATTACTTAATATTGTTTTTAAATTTTAAATATAAAATATTTTTTTAAACTTTTTTGATCTTATATCTTTTAAAAAATATACAATGTATTAATTCTATTTTTTTTTTAGTTTTCAATTTATTATATTATTTTTCTTTAGATTTAATAAAATTTTATTAAAGAGTAGGAAAAACACTTCATATTACATAACAATTTTTTAAAAAATACTATTTTTACTATTCTATGTTTTCTTTTGTTTTTTTATAAAATTATAATAAATATTATATATTTATGTATAATTTATTATTTTATTGATGCAATAATAAAACCTACTTCTAAAAATAGCTCTTTTAGTAAACTATAAATATTAATTCTTAAATAATATTAAAGAAAAATAAAACAACTCTTAAATAAATAAATAAAGTTCTTCAAATAAAAAAAAGTTATCAAGGTGAATAAATTACTCTTTATCCCATTCTTATTTAAACATAAAGTTAGTGTAATGAAAATTTACATATAATAATATTCTATAGCCATATATTATTAATTTATATTATTAAATTTTAATATGCTAATAAAACAATATATAATGATAAATAATATATGATGTAAATTTTCTATGTAAATTTTATATATAATATTGCATTATATGTTTTTTATTTATATAAGATAATATTATATAATAAAATACATAGTTGATTATTAATAAAGTACCCAGTTGATTATTACTTTATTTTTACTTTAAATTTATATTTTCTTTACTTTAAATTTATACTTTCTTTACTTTAAATTTATATTTTCTTTACTTTACATTTATACTTTATCATTAATGTCACTTAAAAAGTATTTATGATTTTAATTTTTTAATATATATTTAAGGTGCATTTTGTATGCTGCATAGACAGTGTCAAAACAACCATTCAACAATACCACCCTAATGGGGTTTGAACCTTGGTGGCAAGAACAACAATGCCACCTATAAACCACACACCATGCCAATATCGATTATTGTTTAGTACTCTTACAAATATGACAATATTTTATAAATTTTCAAAGGCATGGAATGGGAAAAGAGCCAAAATTTTGAAAAGCACTATCACTTTCCTAAGCATAATAATGGTAAATCTTATGTATCCTATAACACAACTCCTTATGGCTATAATAATAAGATCTCATATGGTTCTATTATTGGTTGCATTGTACAAAGTCCTATCCAAATAGCCACTATAACCATCAAAGAATCTAATTGTGTCATCACTACTCATCATGGTCAAATCAACCTCATCCTCCTCCCCATCCACAAATAAATATAATATCCTTGACCACTTAGGAAAGACGCTAGCACAAATATCCATTTTTGAGTGTAGTGTCATAAATTGTCAACCCTAACAATTTCACACTACATGGTCACCTTCTTTCTCTTATGGCCTTAATTATATTAATAATTTATTTATTTTGGGGAAAATTTGATAAAATATATTAAAATCCCAAACATCTCGACAAATTTTGGCAAAAAGCACCCAGTCAAGGGTGAGGGTGCCCCTGACCTAAGGGTGGCCTATTTTATTATTTGATATTTTGGGTGTTGTCCTTGTGTATCATAAAATGACCCCAATTCAACCTTTATCCAAAAAGGTGAATTGGGATGCATATATAAATAAGTTTTCCCTCTCATTTTGAACAATTAAAATATATTATTATCAATCATGCACTATTATGCAAGTATATTGTGAAGATGTATTGAGTTGTCCTTTGCATACTAACTATAATAATCTTTTGTGTTTTGTGGACTAACCTCTTGTAGGTCTTCAATAAATCCAATTATCCATCAAACAACCTTGGGTGGTAATCTATAGTATGGACATATTTTTGACAAATGTTTCATTCCTAAGGTAACATTATCCATTATCATTTGTTATTACAGGTAATTATTTTTTGGTCTTTACTCAACCTAGGCATGCATTCATTATCATCATCATTTTTTGTTCATGGAGGTGGAAACACCGAAATGGTTTTTGAATTAGGAAAGCCTCTATATATCACAACCTTTTCATCTCTTTTTATGTGTGAAAGCCATATTTGAAAATTTCATCAAGATGCAAATATAGGGAAACATATAGTAGACTGTAACCTGCCATCTAAAGTTTGTAGACCCTAAAAGAAGCATCTCTAGTCAAGGGTGCCCTTTCCCTTGAACCTCAAAATTAGGCTCATTTTTTTATCATAAGTTCCTCTCTACCACTATTTTCCAAATCTATCTATGTTCTATTAGTTTTCATTTGCATATGTGTGATAAATTATATTTTCATATCTAGGGTTAATGTCAAATAGTTCAATTAAGTCATACATCCAATTTCTCCTCTTTGCAACTCAAAAGAATCAAACCCTAGTATATTTTCTATCCTTTTGAGGAAGCTAGTCAATCATCGAACCCTAGTTGGTTTGTCTTCTAATATAGGGTAAGAAAAGAGATTGATCATCCTAGTTAAATTACTAGTTAGATCTAGGATCATTTTTCCTACTTTACATTGTGGTGAACCTGACATTTCCTACACTTGTATTTTTTTATTTACATAGTACAAGTCTAAAAATTGATCACTAATATAGGTTATTTGAATGTCTTGTCACTGATTTGCATTTTTTTCATTTTTTCAAATTAAGCATTTGCACTCTTTGCTCATAATACATTAAGCACCTTGGTGAATTCAATTTAAGTTAAAATTTCAAAATATTTGGATTAATTTTCATAGTTTTATATTTGATTTTATTTGTTTATGGCTTTAGATCTGGACCATTTTATTTCAATTAGAAAATGTTACATATTTACATTGGAAAAAAAAGCATTTAAAGCATTTTATCTCTTACAAAAACATAAACTTAAGCATATTTTTCCATATTTTCATTAGAATATTTATTTTATCAACACTTTCTCTTATCTCCTACCTCTGGGGACATCCATATGTGTAGTTTATTTCATCTATCATCTCCTTTGAATTATTGAAATCCCTCATTCATTCCTTATGTGCCTCTAATCATCAAATTAGGGCATATTGAATTTTTGAACTATGTCAATTCTCAAACCTAGATTTTAATAAAAAAACTATAAACTATTACACATCTATACATGTTCTGAGATTATTGAAACCATAATTTGTAGCATAGGGAACCCCATTGGCAATAAGTGTTGTCATTGATGTCAAACCTATTTGGTTTATCATTAATGTTAGAAGTTTTGTTGAAGTATTTACATTCTCTAGAGTTAGTTCTTGCATAATTGATATGTGTTGATGCAAGTCTACAGGACAATGTAAGTGTTGATGCCAAAATTTGACAAGGTAATGACCTCTTATGGGAAACTCAGTTTTAGGGGGGGGCTATTGCGCCAAACTGAGTAACCTCTAGATTTTAAATAAGTTGGCTTCTTCTATAATTGGGGTTTTGAATGGGAAAAGGAAGCAAATATAAAATAAAAGGATCTAACTAAGGTGATGCGTCAAGATTTATATGTGAGGCACAATAGACCTATCTTGTAGATGTGGTCTGTTAGCTCTCAAAAACGCAGGTTGAATGCCTCAAGAGGCTGCCAATCTCTTGATACGCTTTAGGGTAACAGACAAGGCTAAGAGAACTCAACCTTCTACTCTTCAGGTGCTGCTAAACCCAGGCGGGTGTACCTTTTGAATTGAGCAGACTTATTTTGTGATTAACTTTCTGAAATGCTTTGTCCACAATGGCAGATGACAGTGAACAAAATGAAATCAAACTTGATAGCAATCTTCTGATCTAAATCCTAAAATGCTTAATTAACTGATAAAAAGAGATTGAATAAATTCAAATAATGAAATTGCAGAGACCAGTGCCTTGTTGGGTATGCGGAGTCAAATGAAATAGAAGGGGGCAACTTATTTTGGCAGAAAATTAAATTGCAGGCATATAATATGTTCATAACTTGTATGAACAATGCAAGATTATGACTACTAAGCTCTACTTTAATAATCCAGATGAATCTCCCTGATTATTGTGATCAACAAAAAAGGATTTAATCTTTACTTGAGAGAACCAGTTTAATTAATCACACAAATACAACAAATGTGCATTGACAAACTGAACATAAAATTGTTATGCCAATTTAAACAACCAAAAAGAATCAAATTGGAGACAGCTTCAGCAATACTTTTTCAATAAACTCAACACACAATTGATACCAGAAATAACCTGCCACAATAGCTGATTCCCATTGAATTCGCCATTTTAAAACGTGCACATAGTCTCCAGAATGAGAATTTTATTTTATTATTCCCATTCCTAATCTACCCTCCCTAAAATCTAATGATCCTTCAATTACAATTGGGGTGCATATATATACACCAGCATTAGAAATCACATTGTTTCGAATTCATGTCGGCTCAACACCAAATTCGGGCTCCAATCAAGCTGGCAAGCAATGGTATTGTAGAAAATCTCACATGTCGGCCCACAACATTTGAATTCTGCTTTTATTCCTCAATGAACTAGTCGCCAAGACAGGCTTGAAGGTATGTCGAAGGCAATTTTATTGCTCCCTGCCAGTGTTCACTGTGCCCACATTCGCTGTGACCAACTGCTCGCTATGCCAAAGTCAAGAAGTATCTTTACACTGAGATGCATTTTTGCTTTATTCACAGTCGTTGTGACCTTATAATGTCGGAGAGACCTCATGTAGATTATAGAGTTATACCAAAAGCCTTAATGCATTCTGAGTCACCATGACACAAATCATTTCTCACCGACAAGTCTATCTATCCCAAGTATGTCGCTGTAGCTTCCATCCATCGAGGAGACCTCACATAGACTATACAATGTTTCACTGAAGGCTCCCAACCATCCTTGAGTCACTGTGATATTATGTATCTCCCCCCGATGAGTGCTCATCATGAATGTCACTATAACATCCAACAATTGGAGAGACCTCATGTAGAGAGCTCTTTGCTTTACTGAAAGAAATGTGGTAAAGGTAAACCTCATGTGGAGACTCAGGGGGGATGAAAGGTATGCACAAAATCATCAAAATTTAATAGTTCCAACATGGTCTAAGGGCTCGCTAAGCAATATATTATGTTTGAAATAACAACTATCAAAGATAAAAGACCCGAATAATTCATTTCATAACATAAAATCATTTGCACAGAGTTTTGTTGAACAGAAAGAGTCCAAGACATGGTTCTAAATCAACATTCTATTCAAATCATTGAAGTTGCAAATAAACTATTCAAAAACAACACAGTATAATGTTATCAATAGTTAAGAAATAGAAAGACCAAATTACAAGGGCATAGTTTGTGAATCTTTACAGTTATCTAACAAAATAAAGGCCTAGTGTCTCCTAAATTCTTCTGTAGATATTTTGAACTAGCCATAAAATTATCTATATCTTCTATTCATTTTTTCTAACTCTTTACTCCTTGAAAAAAGTAGTATATGTAACCAAGAGCATCCACTACCTTGAAAGTTTGTAAGACAAACGATTCCCCATCATGAATCATAATGCTTGCAGCAATGATTCATTGTGGTCGCTATAACATAAAGATCCCCAAGCATGAACCTAGTCATTTGTTAGCCAGGTGCATTCCCTACAAATGATGGCAGTGGTCCCAACCTACCCTGTGTGAACAAGTGTTGCTTCATAGAGAAAATATTTAAAACACGCAACATAGTGTTGCAGCTTGGTATTTGCATCACTTCTCCCTTTTATGTAGCCACGTTGAAGGAACACATGGTGGCATTTCGCAGCCCGTAAATCATCCTACCCATCCTTTGATGAGGGTTTGAGATGAGAAGACATGTGGCAATGCTCTTTGTTGCCAGCACTACTTGAGGGGACCGCTAAGAGTTTATACGGACAGAGGCTACGTGGCAGGCAATCGGGGCCCGAAAGGAAGCTATATGGAAATAGGCTCAACATGCTTGATTCATTGACATGTGGGAGAAATTCGGGACTTGGAAGAGAAGGGAAGGGAAGATTTCATTTGGTGAGCGATTCGGTAACACGTGGCGGCACTAAATGGAGAATGTCGAAAGGTTGGCGTTCAAGAACTTCAAATTATCGGGCACGATCAGAAGCCGAGCAAAACATCGAAAATAATTCGAATGGGGTAGGGAGGATGTTAAATATCCATGCAGTAAGTAAGAATAGTGATATAATTATAACGTGGATAATGATACTCATGTCCCAATGTGTATACAATATGTCTACCTTGATATCATTTCAGGTTCATGTATCACATGATGAGATAGTTTGAAGATTGGCTAAGGTGCTAACTGAGTATACTCTCAGGTAGTATCAAGTCTTTTTGCTTTGCATCCATCCGTTGTGTAAGATTTTTTCTTGTAGTTCAAATGAAATTATGGTCACTATATTAATATATTATATCCTTGAAATCAAGTCTTCACACTTTCCACAGTCAAAGTTATACTTGACAGTGTTTCGATGTATGCCCTAATAGTGCAATGCAATGATAAAGGTTGGGTGGAATTCTCTGCATTCCTCCTGAGATGAAGGGTTGGTCTTATAGTCATGATAACATGATCAATATTGATTAATACATATTATCTACTGTATGAATTTTTTTGGAGATTAGCAAACTTAATCTTCAATTAGCAATGTGTTACAGTTGATTCAAAATGCTTTGTTTCTGCATTTTCAATAAACTTATTTAATTGTGCTAGCATTAAATGATCAAATCTTTCTAGAAGAGGTTGCAGGGATATTGAAAATTACCTACATTGTTCATATATTGATCACATGATGTTTTTGGTATATCCCTAGTGGTGTGAAGTCAGGAAATAATAGTGTTGATAGTACTTGTAATAATTGTGCATATATGACTTATTTTCTTCATTTACAATTGATCTTGATCAGCTAATATTATTTTGGAGAATGTGTGGAAATTCTCTTAGGCCTCAACATAGTGTGTGTTTATTTGCAACCAAATTTATTTCATTGTGAACATGTTTTGGATCCAACCTATGCAATATCAAATTTGTTACTTCTAAGGGTCATTTTGGAGCTAACTTAATTAGAATTTTTGTATTATTGCAAAGGATATTTAAGTACCTGACAAATAATTTTATGAATATTTATGTGCATGTGGGATGCAAATTTAGTAGAATAATAAACGCGAAGTTTGTAAAATCTAAATGATGATATAGATGTGCAAAAAAGGAACTGCAATATCAACATAAGATAGATGCCTCATCTACAACAGTTCAAGTCTTAGTTTTCTTATCATAATTTTCTTGTACCCTAATCTAAGACATTGAGTCTCATCAAGTCCTCTATATCTTGCCCCTAAAGTTTCCTCTGCTTTATTTTGTGAAATTTTATAGGTAGTGATCCTTGAACTACATTGTAGAACATTTTAAGTAGTGAGCTTTTATATTATGATTTAACTCACTAAGATTTTTCCCTCATTAGTTTTTCCATTTAAAAATATTGGTTTAATAGTGTAGTGCATGTTTTTTATTTCTATTGTTCTTTTAGTTAAAATGGGATGTGATGTGTTATCTACAAATAGGAATGTTTTAATTTTAATATATGTTGATTCACCCCCCTATCAATATTGCTTTGTGTTCAACAATTGGTATCAGATCCAAGTGCCTTGAATATGGCTAATGTAGGTAAGGTAGATCCTAGACTTGAACACATGGGGTCTGTGACAAAAATAAATGATATGTTCATCACAAAACTAGACCTAGAATTAATGGAACCTGAAGGCTAGGACATCAATCTAGAAGAATGTGAAGTTAATTTTGAAGGTGAAATTAGATCTTCTCTTGAGGATCTAAATGAAGCAAGGTTGCAACATATCAAATATGAATATATGCTAGAAAAATCAAAAGAGATAATTGACAAATTGAAAGCAAAGGTAAAAAGATCAAAAGACGAAGTTAGAAAACTCAAATAGAAGAAGGAAATGGATTCAAGGAAGCAAAATTTTTGATTTCTGACTTGAAAGTTAAGATTAAGGAAGGAAAAAATACTAAAGACTATTTGAATACCAATCTTCAAGATAAAATTGCTTCTCTATGAAAAGAACTTGAAAAGGAAAATGATAAAATTGATAAAGGTCTAAAATTGAAAGGAGGTTCCAAAATTCTTGATGAATTGATTAATTGTCAAAAGCCCTCTAAAGAGAAATTTGGGCTTGGTTATGAAAAGTGGACAAGTCTTATGCTTAATGCATCTACAAATCTATATCATAACTTCAAATCTGAAGGAAAATCTAGAACAAGGAAGGAGAATGTCTACATTGAAAAACCTAAGGAGACATCCTTTAGAGATGCAAATGAAAAAACATGATAGCATGAAATATATGGATTTTTTCCTATCTGAAGCAAAAGGAAGGAATTCAAAAAGCCTACTCCCAAAAAAACTACACCTGTTGGGTTCAATGGTAAAATTTTTGCTTGTAACAAGTTTGGTCATAATGAAGTTGAATATAGAATTAAAATGAGTCATAACTCCTTTAGTCCTTTAGGGTACAACATTGTGAACATTCAATCATTCCATGGTCTATGTTATGCCTACAGAAAATTTGGCCATAAGGCTAATGAATGTAGAAGTAAGGTGATAAGGAATAATGCTATGACCTCTCAACTTTTCAATGTCTACTATTACTCATGTAACAAGTTTTTTCATAGGGCTTCTAATTATAGATCCAATATGACAAGAAGCATTATGCTCCACAAGATAGTATCATTTTCTATAATTGCAAAAATCAAGGACACATTGCAAAAAAATTCAAGGGAAAGAATGTAATCTCTTATGCTCTTCAAAGTAATCTTGAAATTAATCAACAAAAGAAAGATATAAACAAGGTTTAGTAGAAGAAGGAAGAATGTGAAGGAATGAATCTATACCTCAACATGGTGTGGATGGGTTTTCTAGTAACTAAAGAGAAAGTATTTACTCAGGGGGAGCTGCAAAACTTATCATACCCCTGAAATACTTGAGATGCTAAAATATTCATCATATTGGTAAATAGTGATATGAACTTGATTGGTCATGTTTTTGGAGAAAATACAATTTATACAGAGGTGTACTAAAGACTTATAGATTTTTGCAATGTCATAGACTGCAAAAGCTACTAAATAGATAAACACATTTATCGTAGAGCAATTAGGTTGGTGTCAAGTATATTTTTCTCAATCTAATCAAATTGATTTCATTCAAACTATCTCAAGTGAGCATAAGAGCTAAGGAAGTAGAGAAAGAGTTCAACAAGTTTCATGCAAACAATAATAATGGTGTTTGAAAGGTGTTTCTTTATCTTTTCTTATAAACCCTAGTATTAGAAAGTAAAATCATGGCTGTAACACTTTTTATCATTGATACCATTGAAAGGCCAAGGCCTAAATACAAAATGTATCCATTCAAAGCAATTGAAGTAGACAAAGATGGTGCATTTTTAAAAGTTCCAATGGGTGGCCTACATTATGAAGATACAATGATCTACATACATACATAGTTGAACGAGATGGATCACACTTCATCCTTTGAAGTGATTTGACAAGAGTTGTTGAATACAATGGAGTATATAGGCTAGAGTATTCAAAAATTTCTACGAAAGGGTTAGACTTCTGAAAATATTTTCTTGAATTCTATAAGAATGAGGAATGGGTACAAATCATCCTGATCCACATTCATGACAAATTCATTTGGCTGGAAAAAACCTACTTGATCACAAGGGATGATATTAGGGAAGTTACTGGTTTGTGTGACTCAAGACACATGCTTATGTTAAAATATGTAAAGAGCAAAATAGTTGTAGAAATCATAGGTGCTAAATTTGGAAAAAGGTCCTTGACTATAAAAACTATTATTGGTCCCAATGTATGGTATGAATCAATGAGTACTGCATACAAACTCTACTTCACAAATATGAAAGGATTCACCACCAACACTACAATTCATACTTCTCATCAGATCATGAAATAAAATGCCAACTTTGATCTGTGTAAACTATTGAGGGAATAGTTTATGGAAAACTTGAAAAAGATAAAGGAAACCAAGTACAACTTTAGGTTTGGCTCTCTGAACATTTTCCTTACTTTCTTCTTTTTGAATGAGTTACCTAGGTTTAAAGGTAAACTATGGGATAAATTATCTTTGGTAGAAACATAAATTAAACAACATATGAAAAAAAATTAAACTAAGCAAGATTATAGCACTTCCTATTGGGGATTTTTCAAGAATTTGCAAAAGGAGCTACAAGGTAGATACAAGATATCATCTATTTTGGTTAGAAAATATGAAAAGGAAATAACTTTTATGGTAAACAAGGATCATTTCTTTATGGAGGCTGTGGAACCTAGAACTGTATGGATAATTGAGCTTCCTTATGAGATTGAGAATGATTTTGTACAAAGGTACATAGATATTTTGTTATCAAGTCTTAGGGATCCTAAAGTAAAAAGATTTGGAACATATAGAGAAATCATGGATGAAATATATAAGGAAAGTGAGGAATCTGCAAAAAGAAAGTTGAAAAAGTTCTTAAGGAAATTCATGCACCATAGTACTCTACAATAAAGAGAAAATAAGAGCTTTACAAGGTACTAGGTAGCTCTCCAAAATCTACATATGATGCTCCTCCAAAGGTTCCCAAAGTCAAATTAGCTCTTCCAAAAGCTAGTCCAAGTCCAAGAAGATCTAGTAGAACCTCTCCTCTAATTAATTTTTCTCCACTACCTTTTGTATCCATTCAAACAACAGTACTAAAAGAAAAGCCACATCTCAAATTACTCTAGAAAATAAGGACACTAAAATTGGACATGTCGGGCCTAAAAGAAAGGAAAAAAGAGAAAAATTAAATGAGAAAGAGTTAGATGATGTTGAGGAAATTAAAGAAGAAGAAGTAAAATATTATATTTCAAAGAAAAGAGAAAAAGGTGCAAGACAAAGATAAGAAGAATAGATCTTCGTACATAAAATGAAAGGAAAAGGAATTTCTAATGAAAAGAATAAGAAGGCTCCTCTAGTCACACATGATGCCCTTGACATTGATGCAATACTTGTAGATAATTATTTGCTAAATGATACAATGTTGCTACACTCGTATGTTCCTTCTATAGATAAATGAAAAATTGAAAAGTTGTCATTGAGTGTATGTTGATGCATAACATCCCTTTCAAAGATATTGTTGAGAAAGTGTAGACACTTAAAATTGTCCTAAATGTTATTACACACTTGAATTTGGTCACTAACATCATTTCATCCTAAAATTCATCTTCTTTTCACCTATTTGATTAAATAAGACTACTTATTTAATTAATGCATCATTTTCATTTATTAATCTAATTAATTTAATTAGGTTAATTTCTCCCCTTTCACATCAACCTTTCATCTTGTTTAATTGAATAACACAAATTATTTAATTTAAACCCCCTTTATCTCCTCTCATTTAATTAAATAATCTAAATCATTTAATTAAATGTCATTTCCCCCTTTCTCATTAAATAAATAATTTATTTAATGACAACCCTAAAATTCCTCAACTTGCATAATTAAAACTTTGTTTTAATTAACTAATTGCAAATTTTCCTCACCCATCCACTTGTATAGGGTGTTGAACAAGACAACTAAGTGGGGGGGTTGAATCAGTTGTAGAAAATTTAAACTTAAAACATTCACCGGAACTGAGATCAATCACAATTATTAACTCTGCTAAAATGATTAAACACTAAGTGCAAGTGCAGAGACTAAAAACCATCACACAAACACAACAACACCAAATTTACGTGGAAAACTCAATGAGGGAAAAACCACAGTGAGTATTAAATAACACTATAGAGAATATCAAAACCAATTACAAAAGGCTCACTGCCTGAGAAAAAGGCTCACTACCTGAGAAAAAGGCTCACTACCAAAACAAGGACTCACTATCTGGATTAGGACTCACTATCCACCAGGGTTAACCACTCGTTGGGCTCATTGCCACAAAGATACAAAGAAGATAGAAGAGATAAGTTATAGAGAGAATACAATCTCAATGCAATAGAGAAATCCACCACAATTTACTCAACTACTTGTAGACATGCGTGAATGATAGAGTCCACCTTTAGCTCACTTCATATGAAAAACTCATGATTTAGGCTTCACACTAATCTCCCACACTCATATCACATACACCCACTGATTCACATCTACTTCACATCTATCTACTCTATTTATTTGCATTTATCTCTTTTCTCTCTACTTTCACCACTATCTCATCCTATATTTATACCATCTTCAACTTTGAAACATATCCAAAGTCGACCATCCGTCATTAAATTCAAATTAGGTCTGCACCAAAATATCCTAGGGTGGAATTAGAATGAGGACAACCCAAACACATGCTTGATGAGGACCCAAATAGGTCCCAACATTCTTCATGAATTTTGAAGGTAGTGTTGGGTATGTGTAGGATCATGATGAGCCAAAAAGTGGCGATATCTAAGTGATATGATGGCCCATGTGGCTGACGACTTTTTTTTTACCCAAAATTGATGAAAAGAAAAGGGTTTTTAAAGGATATTCTCAGCTTTCCACCAATATAAATTATGCTTTACTTTGAATTTAATAAATAATTATTATTCATTTTCTATTTGAATTATGACTAAAGTCCTGATTGATAGGCTGATTGAAAAAAATCTATAGATTTCAAACGGTATCACATTTTTTGAATCCAAAATATGCGTCACATTCTATGCTTCACATACTATAGGATTAAAAAAAAATGAATTGAATTTCATGAAGTTTTTACCAAGTTAAGGTGGTCAGACATACGAGTATTATATTTTTTAAAAGTTGTAATAAAAAAATCATAATTAATTATTTACTTGGAAAAAAATTACAAAAAAATATGCATCACATCAAGACATGAGTCCCCTACTTATATCTAAAATATTATCATTTTATTGTGGTTAGGGTGGTCTGACAGACACCTACTTCTTATTTTTTCCCTGAAATTTAAGTACTACTGCATTGAAATTTCAAATTTTCACCAAATAGATTTTTTTTAAAAATAAACCTAGTAGTTTAGAAACTACATTCAATTTCTACAGATTCTATTCTTACATATTTTTAAAATAATATAGATAACTTATTCAAATTTTTACGTCAAGTTGCCTAACTCTGATTTTCTGAATTTTATTGCCACTTAAGAGCCTATTTTTTCCATGATGATCCTGCACATACCCTATTAACACAAGGTCGCCCAAACTAGTGTAAAAGACAGAATAATTAAGCACGATCCTTCCAGATACCAAAATTATCTTCAACACAATCAAAACAACTTAACTCTAGAACCGCAAGTCATAAGACTTAACCAAAGAGAAATCTAGATCAACAACATCTCTCTCGAACCTCAACTGAATTTGAGAAATGGATGCAAATCAAAGACTACTTTTAAGGCTACAAAAGTTGAAGATTTGGATGAAGAAAATTTTGATGAAGAAGAGGCTAACTATGTGAGAAAGATGAAGAAAGGCTCTGGAAAGTATGAAGGTAAGTCACCCTTTAAATGCTTTAGTTGTGGAGGAATAGGTCATTTTTCTCTGTTCCTTATTAACATCAGAGAGACTACCATTAGAACCATAGCATTAGAATGCTCTTCTTACGAAAATGCGGAGTCTCCCACACTGATATGTTGAGAAGTGAAACAACTATAGTGTACAGAGTTAAACTCTATCAATGATTACTTTCTACCTCTAGACACAAAACTGATTCATCCCCCCCTCATTTGTCTTGTTCAACAATTGGTATTAGAGCTTGGTTCCTTGGAGAAGATCTTAACTGCTTAAGGAAGGTTCAAGATGGCTAGCAAAATTACTCATGATTATCTGAGGTTCGATGGAATTAATTATGCTATCTGGAAAATACTGATGGAAGAATATCTAGAGTACTGTGGATATTATATGGAGAAATATTACAAGAGTCCTTACACTCCTACTAATGGTCTGAGTACGACTGATGAAGTCAAGGCACATGAAGCGAACAATAAGGCGAAGTACATTTTGAAGAATGATTCTGTACATTATGAGTTGATTAAAGTTCAAAATGTAAAGACTACTAAGGAAGTATGGGATGCTCTGGAAAAGGTGCATGAAGGTGATGAAAGGGTCAAAGTGGAAAAATTACAAAATTTGGAGACACGGTTTGAGCTCCTACATATGTCTGAATTTGAGAATGTTAAATCTTATGTATAGAGATTAGATGAGCTAGTAGTTGGAATGTGACGACTTGGTGCTACAATAGACGAATCCAAAATCGTAAAGAAGATTCTTAGAACTCTCCCTGATGCTTATAGCGAAAAGGTATGTGCTATTGAAGAACATATAGATTACAAGACTTACACTAAACATCAATTGTTGGGAACTCTAACATCTTATGAGATGAGAAAGATGAATTTGAGAAATGGATGCAAATAAAAGACTAATTTTAAGGCTACAAAAGCTGAAGATATGGATGAAGGTACTATTATCTCTACCCTACCTGCTAAAAAATAAAATAACTATTGGGTTGTTGATAGTGGTTGTTCACATCACATGAATGGTGATAAGAGTAAGTTTGTTAAACTTGAAAAATATGATGGAGACTTAGTTATGTTTGGAGATGATACTGGTGCTAAAATATGTAGGATTGGTTCAGTAAGTTTTGATAGCAAACATAATACTGATGATGTCTACTATGTCAAGGGTTTAAGGCATAAGATTTTGAGTGTTGGATAGATGTGCAATAAGGGATATAATATTATATACGAGGATGAAAGATGTGAAATCGGGAAAGGATACAAAATAGTGATTATTGCACGAAAGAAATCTGAAGGAAATATCTATCAACTTAAGGGTGCTGATGGAAAATGCTTTATGACTCAGATTAATGACAGTTGGTTATGGCATTAGAGAATGTTTCATATGAATTTTGATAACTTGGCAAGGATTAGTGCAGTTCAGGTTGTGAGAGATTTACCAAGCATTACAAAGCCTATTAATTCTATTTTAAGAATTGTTAGTTTGGAAAGCAAGCAAGAAACCATTACAGATCAAAGGAAAAATCTACTATTGGACTACTAGATTTAATTCAAATAGATCTTTGTGGTCCTACAAGAGTGATAAGTCTACAAGGTGAAAGGTACTTTATGCTTTTGATTGATAATTATTGTAGATATACATGGGTTACATTTCTTAGAGAGAAATCAGATGCATTAGATAGATTCAAGACATTCAAAGCTATGATTGAAAATGAAGTAAATTTGAGGATAAAATGCTTAAGGAATAAGGTCTGATAGAGGTGGTGAATCACTTCCCATGAGTTTAATATGTTTTGTGAAGTGCGTGGAATTAAAAGAAATTTATCTGCTTCGAGAACTCCTCAACAAAATGGAGTTGTTGGAAGGAAAAACAAAACAATTCAAGAGGCTTCTAGATCAATGATTACTGAGGCAGGTTTACCATAAATTTACTGGAGAGAAGTTATTCACACTACTGCTTATGTATTCAATCGAGTTCAAGCAAGAGAAAATAATACAAAGACCCCCTATGAGCTATGGTGTGGAATAATTCCTACTGTTAAGTATTTCAAGGTGTTTGGAAGCAAATGTTATATCAGAAGGGATGAAGAAAATTTAGGAAAGTTTGATGCAAGAAGTGATGAAGGAATTTTTCTTGGATATTATACTAGAAGCAAGGCTTACAGATGTTTCAACAAAAGACTAGGGAAGATTGTAGAAATAACAAATGTCAAGGTTGATGAAACAAAGAATAATTCAATTGATATTGATGTATCTGATGAACCTGATTGCGTAAGAATTAAAGAAATTGTGGAAGAATAGGAGAGGAATGAGCAAGAGAATAAGAAAAAGAAGAAGAAGATCTAGTGGTGTCCCCTAAGACACCTAGATATGTGTGGAATAATCAGTCAAAAAATTAGATCATTCGAGACAAGACAAAAGGTGTATTGACAAGAAGCAGAGCTGCTGCTAGTGAAGTAAATTTGTGTTTACTTTCTGAGATTGAACCAAATACTGTAAGTGAAGCATGTAAATATGAATATTGGATGGAAGCTATGTAGGAAGAACTTATGTAGATTGAGAAGAATAAAACTTGGGAATTGGTCCCAAGACCAATAGACAAAAACATTATTGGATCAAAGTGGGTATTGAGAAATAAGTTGAATGAGAATAAAGAAGTGTTCTAAAACAAAGCAAGGATTGTGAGTAAGGGTTACTCACAAGTAGAAGACATAGATTTTCAGGAGACTTTTGCTCTGGTGGAAAGAATGGAAGCTATCAGAATGTTCTTAGTGTTTATTTCTCATAGATATTTCAAAGTCTATCAGATGGATGTCAAGTCTACATTTTTGAATGGTGAGCTAGAAGAAGAGGTCTATATGGAACAATCAGAAGGATTTCAGTTGTCAGATCAACTAGATATGGTCTGAAAATTAAAGAAAGATTTAAATGGATTGAAGAAAGATCCTAGAGCTTGGTATGCAAGGTTAGACAGGTACTTGATTCAACAAGGTTTCAAAAAAGTTATGATAGATAGTAATCTTTACTTTAAAGTTGAAAATGATAAAATCTTGATTGTGGTTGTATATGTTGATAACATTATTTTTGGAGGAAATGAAACTATGTGTAAGATGTTTATGGAAGAGATGCAAAGATAATTTGAGATGCCTATGTTTGGAGAGATTAATTTCTTTCTTGGGATTAAAATTAATCAAACAAAGAAAGGAATCTTTATTTCACAGTCTAAGTATGCGAGAGAGATTTTGAAGAAGTTTTGAATGGAAGGTTCCAAATTGGTATGCACTCCTATGGTGGATGGTTGCAAATTAGGTAAAGATGATGATTCACCTAAGGATAATTAGAGCAAGTAAAGATATATGATTGGTGGACTATTGTATTTCACTGTTACTAGACCCAAATATTAGGCATGATGTCTATCTTGTGGCTAGATTTCAAGAAGATCCTAAGGAAAAACATGTTGTTGTTAAAAGAATATTCAAATATTTGAACAAAACTTTAGATTATACCTTGTGGTATCCTAGAGATACTGATTTTACACTGAGTGCTTATACAAATGTAGATTGGGCTGGATGTGTAGATGACAAAAAAAGTATAAGTGGTGGTGCATTATTTTTTGGTTGTAGATTTGTAAAATATTTGAGTAAAAAGAAAGATTCAGTTTCCTTATCTACTGCTGAAAATGAGTATATTGCTACTTCATCTTGTTGTACACAAGTTCTATGGATGAAACAAACATTAAAAGATATCACAGTTGTGTATGATGATCCTATTTATATCTACTATGATAACACAAGTGCAATTATCATTTCAAAGAATCCAATGATGCACTCAAGGACAAAGCATATATCTATCAAATATCATTTCTTGAGAGAGAAGGTTGAAGAGAATGAAGTAAAGCTTGAGTATGTATCTACAAACGATCAGATTGCTGATATATAGGGTGATCCCACAATAGTGGTTTACAATTTTTGGCCAAACTGGACACTGGAATTATTATTTTTAACTAAATCTTCACATTTGGGCACATATAGCGTCTAAACCGTGAGGAATTTGAAGATGATGCAAACTAGAGTCTCATCACATTTTGTCTATAGATTCTAAAAATATTTTTTTCAAAATTTTTGGAATAAGATTGCACTTCTTTTTCCATCTCCCATGAAAACTAGTTTTTTTTCAGAAAACAACATTTTTAAAAAGTGACGCTCACCGTGTAGAACATAACTTTTTTTGTATGAAGGTTAAAATTCTAATTTTTTCAAATTTAGATTTGTAACTACGATATATAGCACTTTCATTTTGTCTCATTTTTTTATTGAATATTTTTTCCTTAATAGAGTTTCGAAATCAAACCAATTGCAATTCAGACATAGGCGGACTGTATACAACATAAATTTTTATGTATGTATCAAAATTCAACATTATTTTTTTTAATGGATCAAGGACATTAATACCCAGCACAAAAATATTTTAAAAAAATTTATTTTGATATTTTGATATTTTTCCACATGTGCAAAACAAAGATCTTGATTTTCGATGAAAAACCTATGTTTAATAAAACTAAAAAAACACATACATAATAAAACCAAAACATATTAAAATTATATTCATGGGATAGCTCATTTCAAGGACTACCATAATAATTTCAAATAAATTTTAAATGAATTCATTTTATCACCCAAAAAGTAAATCAGAAGTGATTTTTTATCAGCATTTTGATAGGTGTAAAGGAGACTCATTTATAGGTATGATTTAAAACTAGCGAGGTTCTATCCAAGGGGGTTTGATCTAAGTGGTTTGATCAAAACCTCTTCAATTGGAATCCTTAAAATAGAACTTTTAATGGCTTAAATCATTATATTTTCTAAAAATATGTGATTTCAACAAAAATTAGTTCCTCTCAAAAATTGTAAACCAACTTTGTGGGATCACATTTACGAAGGCCCTTCCTAAATATTCTTTTGAGTATCTTTGAGATAAGTTAGGGGTCATTTCCCCTCCTTTCCTGAACTAGATACATATGGAGATACATGAATCCAACGGATCTATGGATCTATCTTTCTTCTAAATAGATGTTTTGGTTGCTACCTCTTAGAGGGAGCATGTAGTCTCATGTGTTGTCATTGAAAGAGTATTATGTTCTTAATATCAAAGGGGAAATCAATGTAAAACATATTTTTCATTTGTCACTGATGTCAAAGGGGGAGATGAGAGAGATGTGAAAAAAAAGAGAGATTATCTACTAAGGGGGAGAAACAAAATGCAAAATCATAAGAAGTATGTTCAAAGCTAGTATGTTGTCTTTGATGGTGTTTAACATCATGTGTTGCCATCAATGAAAAAGGGGGAGATTGTTGCAAGAATGAAGATTTTGTCATTGAATTCAACTGGTCAATTGGTTATCAACTGGTTGTTTTCATTCATGTCATGAATGGAGTTTATTGGTTGTATATGTCGAGGATATTGAGAAAATTGTATTGAAGGAAGATTGCAGGTGTTCAGTGGCTTCTCTGAGCTTTTCTCTAGATTTTCTTCTATGTGTGTGTGGTTCAGATATGTTGATCATGGTTGTTGGAAGTTTTATATCCAGATTCTTGGCTTATGATTCATTCTATAGTGTGATTTATGTTCGCATTGATCAATCATAAGCCAAGAATCTGGATATAGTAGCTTCTAGCAACTATGATCAACATATCTGAACCACACACACATAGAAGCAAATATGGAGAAAAACCCAAAGCAACCACTGAACACCTACAATCTTCCTTCAATACAATTTTCTCAATATCCTTAACATATACAACCAATAATCTATATTCATGACATCAATGACAATAGAAACTAGTTGATAACCAATTGACCAGTTGACATCAATGACAACACCTTCATTCTTGAAACATAGGGAATATTCCAAAGGAATATTATTCTATTTGGTAACAAAAATGAAATATTCTTTCCTAACAAACTTTCTAACAACTTTGAAAGTGTGTTTGAATCATTATTAGCCCTTGATTGTTTCTTCGATCCATGTGATCTTTGTTTCTCATCATTTGATGAGAATCCTTGATCCATGTCTTCACCCTTGATTCCATCTTGACCATTGATTGACCAAATCAATCTTAGCCCTTCATTCTTCATTTTCTCTTATAAATACCTCACATTTTGGAGAGAAATGGATCCACTTCCATCAAAGAAAAGTTATGTTTCTCATTTGAATACTATCTTTATTCATCCTTGCATCCATGATCAAAATTTCTCATCTTTTTCACCAACCCATACAATAGTTTTATCAATTTTAGCTTAGTTTTCAACAATGGAGTTCGATTAGATGCTCATTGTATCCAAGGGATTGGGAAAGGGTTGCTATTCCATATCAATACAACACCACTCCCCCAATGGGATAAGGTTTGGAGTTCTAGATTAGGTTTATTTTATGCTTTCATGCTTATTTCATGCTTAGTTTAATGGTTTCTTGGTTTTTGATGCTTTCAAACATCTCATTAGGATTGTAGCTTAGGGAGTTAAAATTGTCATGAATGGTATTACACACTTGAATCTAGTCACTAATATCGTTTTGTCCTAAAATTTGTCTTTTTTTCACCTATTTGATTAAATAAGCATGGTTATTTAATTAAATGCATCATTTTCATCTATTAATCTAATTAATTTAATTAGGTTAATTTCTCCCCTTTCACATCAACCTTTCATCCTGTTTAATTGAATAATGAAAATTATTTAATTTAAACCCCCTTTATCTTCTCTCATTTAATTGAACAATATAAATCATATAATTAAATGACACTTCCCCCTTTCTCATTAAATAAATCATTTATTTAATCAAAATCTTAAAATTCCTCAACTTGCACAATTATTATTTTTTAATTAACTAATTACTAATTTTCCTCACCCATCCACTTGCATAATCAAATCTGTATGGATCTGGTGTATTTAACTCATACTATGATTATGATCACATTTTGGCGCTAGAGGGAGGGATCTACTAACCAAATTTAATGAATTTATCTTAAGTTTCCATGAGTTGTAGGTTGCTAGGAGATAGTGATGCATTTGATAGCTACAATGACTCTATAGAAATGTGTTAGAATATGGCAACACATTTGATTCAACTTCAACAATGTGTTTGCATATGGCGATGCCATTGCTTTTTATACAGTGACATGTTTGAAATCTAGTGACACGTTTTAATATTGCATGGTGCTATTGTTTTTTTGATTAATTTGGTGATTTTTAATATGGTGATGCTATTGATATACTGACACAATTGAGGTCACTGGTTTGTGTAGAGTGATGCTATTGCTTTTCACCAGAGTGACACAATTGAATTTCAATGACGCTATTGTAGAACAACGACACTATTGCAAGTAAAATAGAGAGTCAACTTTTCATGTGTGCCTTAAATTTTTGGTTTCATCTACTCTCTTGTCTTTTACTAACATCTGGTTTTGTTTTTTTGAGACTAGTTGATTTTGCAGATTTGGAAAAACTTGAAGTGAAGGAGCATACTATCATTTGACCATACATTGTAAAAGTGTTTTTACACTTATGGGACAATTATAACCTATCATATGCTGCTTTTCTTTGTTTTAGGACCACTAAATTTCCATTGGGCTTAAAATTTATAAATACTTTAAGTCTTTTCAAATCTGGTTAAAATTGGACCAATACAACCTCGTTTTGCTATAGTTGTCAAAATTGAACAAAATAAACAAACTCTTCCATTGGTGTTTAAAATTAACTCATTTTTCAATGGGGTTAAAATTAATTATTTTTTGATGTGCTTGCTTTATTTTTATACACTTGTAGTGTGTATCCACTCCCCTTATGCTTTGTGTGATCTTGGGTGAAGAGAAATAGCATTTTTCTTATTAAGAGAGAACCTGCTAAGGAGACACATCCTGCAATGGAGAAATCCTAAGCAATTCTTCACAAGCACGTTTATTGATGGGCTATATAAAGGTTGTGAAATTATAATGAAAGTAGCTTCAATCTGCGGCAATAACATACTGCACCTAATCCATCTTTGAAAGAAGGGAATGATTTAATGCCTTAAGTGGCAAGTAGATGGCAGTATCCATCTTGGTGTTCTTGGTTTGTTGTCATTAAAAACCTTTGTGTAGTAGGTAACCAAGTCCATTTCTGAAATGTATTTTAAAGTAGTGCATCAAAATAACACCATTCTGAGAAGTTACTTACCATGTTCGATTTTTGGTTGAGGCAATAAAGAAAATAAGGAAGGGACTCTTTTTCTTGGTCTATCAAGATGATACATTTCCTTGAAATAGCCTATTTTTCCATTCCATCTTCACGAATTAATCATCTCTTAGGGATGATGGTAAGCCTACTAATAAATGTGTACCCACTTGACTAGGATTGTTATTGCTTGTGAGTTAGTTTGACACATTTCTTGATTTCAAAATAACTTCAACAAACATCAACATGTTTATCAAATTTTAAACCCTTTGGAATTAATGTGAATACCTTTGAAAATTCCTATATTGCTTCTTGTTCCTAAGGATTTTATCTTTAGAGGCTTCTAAATACTTGGACTTATATCTTAATTCACACTTTCCAAAGTTAACATAGGGAACTATGGCATTAGCTTCTTGATTTTCACATAATGGACTTTGTGGAATGAAGGTTTTTTAGACATAGACATTTTTAGTTTGAAATTAATTAAGACTTTCTTGATGTGGTAATAAAGCAATCTCACTAAATCAAAGATTAAAACCAAATGAACACACCACACATTGGTATTATTATTAAGACACATTGGCTCCCCAAAACAAACAAAGTGAGACAAGGAAAGTATTGTCAAAATATTGAGTCCAAGTTCTATTATCAAAACATTGAGTTCTTAAGGTTTTATCACTTTAGAGGTAAAGCATTTTTATCACCTTATTGGTCTTGTAAAACAAAGGTCCCTTTTAGGTTAACACATTTTGGGTCAAACATCTCATCCACCTTCATCATATTTGACATTCCACTTCACAAACAACTTTAGAAACTTTTGGACACATCAACACTTTATACTTAGGTGATCATCAAACCAATCCCCTAACTTAGCTACTTTGTGTTTGAAAGGAATCCTTTTCCATACACTTAGTTGAGTTAGTCATCACATTTTTTTTGATATAGTTTATCTTAAAGGTCACAAGTCTACCTTAAAGATTTATAAGTTCATTAAACAACTTTTATCCAAGACATCAAAACATAAAACCTTTAAGTCTGAAAGTGTTCTCCAAAAGTTTAGAAAGTTCATCCCCCATATCATTCACTATTTTAATCATCCACTCACATCATTGGTCAAAAACAACTTAGAGGGTCTCTTTTGTCTAAATTTGAGTCAACTAGAGAGTTTAAAAACTATAAATCTGAACACACCTCTCCCATAGTTGACCCATAATTTATGGTTACAAAAAGGTCACAACACAAGAAAAACATGGAACAAACCAAAACCACATCCACCACAAGTGATTCTATCCCACAATAATTTGATCCAAGGAGCCATTCTACCCCATCACAACAACCATAAAATCCATTAGACAAAGGGTATGAGATAGAAGATGTCACAAACAACCCCTTTGAGCTCACTAAGGAAGAAATACTTGAATATCAACAAGATCCTAGGACAAACCACATCATTAAAACTGTGATGAAAAAGAACCCTTTCCAATACATGATAAATTTAGCAAAAGAAGGGGCTAAATTCCATTCTATATTTGACTTTGACACAATTACGAAAAAAACCTTAGAGAATGTGGCTTCAATTCCCCCAAATTTCATCGCACAACCCTTGGCACAAGGCTTGACTCCATCTATGATTCAACCAACATCATCCCTTGTACCAAGTCAAACATCAACTCCTAGTCTTGCAACTAGGATTGCCATTGAACTTGGTCACACTCTCCCTATAGAAGACAACACACTTTTGGGTACTCAAAACACCAACCTTCCCCAAAGCACAAGTTGGACACCAACATTTGGTGCCCCATCCCATTCTTCCACCACCGTCCTCAACATCCTCTACATCCATACATACACCTCACATTTCATGACACAATGATGGCCTCAATATTTCAAGTGAAGCCATATTCATCCATCACCACAAGTACCCAAAGTGTGCCCAATGTTACACAAGGTAATGTGAACCAAGTTCCTCAAGTACAGAAAAAGGGCAAGTTAACACCCTTACACAAAATCAACCCTTAACACAACAAGGGACATCTTCATCCAACAACCCAATTGGCTTCTCAAACCCATTGGTTCCAAAAAACACATCAACCCCATCTATCATTAATCCAAATCCAAAAAGCACATTTATCACAAATCCCATCAACCAAGGTATTACATTGGTCCCACAACAAACACAAAAAGGGAACCCTCAACACATCTGTCAAGGGAACCCTCTTAGTCAATTGATCCAAGGTCATATTGTGCCATTGACATCCCAACACTAAATGGCATCATCATCTTTACCATTGGTTCCCCAAGCCATGCAAAATCAAACAGGGCCCCAAATTTACATTCCTCCATCCCAATTGACAATTTTACAAGGAATGATAGCACAAAACAACCCACAAACACTCACTACACAACAACCATCGCAAATCAACCCACAACCCACTCATAGCATGATAAACCAAAACACCTCATGTATCCCAATGATAAAACACTTCCATGTTGCACGCACAACACAAATACAATGCTTACTAATAAGTGTTGCAAGCACAATAGGATCAAGCTTGAGCTTTGCAACACAAACAAGCCCAACAACTAGCTTTGGAAAAACAACAAGCTTATCAACAAGTTCTGCAAAAACAAAAATTGCAAGTACAAACCTTTTAATTTTAGCAAGCTCAACAACAAGCCTTGATCATGTAACAAAAACAACAACAACATCAACAAGACTTGATTGCACAACAAAATAACAAGCCCAACAACAAGCATTGCTAGCATAACAATACGCCCAACAACAACATGGGCTTATGCAACAATAACAACAAGGTTTGTACTATAATCTCCAACAAAATTTCACCAATTCAATTTCACAACCTGGGCATACACATCACCACCTCTATCATCCTCACCTTCACAGTATCAGAATCCATCCTACACACCATACAATACCCCATCATACCAAAACCCCACTTACAACTCATCCACTATCCCACAATGCACAACATATGCTCCTCCACCAAATCCACAAGATGATGTATCATCACAACTCAAGGCACTCACGCAAAAAATCCAAGACATTCAAATGGGAAAAACAAAGAAGCCACATACACAACAAAACTTGTGACCGTACCCCTTCGATAGGAACATTACAATGTTACCTTTCCCACCCAATTTTGAGATCCCTAACTTTGATAAATATAAAGGGAAAGGAAATCCTATGGATCACATCAAATAATTCCACGTAATATGCATGGAGTTTGCCTACATTGATTCCTACTTGATGCGCCTCTTCCCACACAATTTGATGGGCCCAACAATTGTTTGGTTCTCATAGCTGCCTCTAGGGATTAAGAACTTCCAAGAAATAATCGATAGGTTCATAGATTATTTCTGCTTTAACTTAGACATCGATGTAAGCTTATAAGAGTTGTTCACTCTCAATAAAAATAAAGGAGAATCCTTCGCTAATTTCCTATAAAGATGGAGTTAGTGACCTAGTAAAAGCAAGTGGCTCATTCCTCAAGAACTAGTAGGGATCATCATATAATTTTTTTACATAGAGTTATCCTTCTAATTAAAAATTCAATGTGTCACCAATTATGGAAAAATTATCCCTAGGGCCCTCAACATTGAGAGATCCCTAATCACATAAGGGAGCACACAAGAATATAGAGATAACAATCCATCTACCAGCTCTAATGATAAGCCCCACGTATGGGCTAAGAAAAAAAACATGACAAATGATGGTGTCATTGATGCTAAACTAGTCATAATTGCTCCTAGAAAAAACACCAATCCACCAACCAAAACACAATGAAACACATCACAAAACACCCCACCACCACAAAATAATTAAATCAATAACACCAACATCCAACATAGAGGACCCCCAATAGGAATAACTACCCAAAATGCAAATACACACAATTGGGGGAACTCATTGAATTGGTTATATAGAAATTGGTACAGTCAAACTTGATTATGCTCCCCATTTCCAAAACCATCAAGACCCTCAAGTTAAATTAACTTGGTATAATGAAAAGGATCTTTGTGACTTTCACAAGATCAAAGGACATAAAACATCAAGCTACTTGAAGCTAAATAACATTATCCAAGATCTTATCAAAAATGGGGATGTGACTATTGATGTACCAGCAAGTAACCAGGACCTCAAGATATACAAGACCCCATTGCTAGATCATAACAAAGGGAACAGAAATGGAAAAGGAAAAAATTACATTAATGTAGATCATGTGTATTCCAATGTGGTCGCATCTTGTGGCAATTTTGTAACAGTCATCACTATCAAAGGACCTAGTGCGGAGTGTGGGGCCACCACATGATGTGGTAAGGTTACAATCCAAGGTGCTTCATCTCAACCTAGGGCACAACCTACACTACCAATGCAAAACCCTAGTAAGTATAGTGTCCTAGACCAATTGAAGAAAACCCTTGCACAAATATCCATCCTTGAGTTATTGAAGCTATCACCTGTACATAGGGATATGTTACAAAAGGGTTTATCAGCTTCCTTTGTACCTAAGAATATTGATACTAAGAAATTTTCAGCTATGATAAGGCATATCACTACCCCCTTCTTCCCACCTTCTTAGAAAAATACCTCCCAACATATCCCACACAATTGCACTTTGCACCTTGAGGTCATTGTTCATAGGAATAAAGTTAAAAGAGTCTTAGTAAATGGAGGTGCTTGTCTAAACATTTTAACCCTTTAGCTAGTCAAAAACTTGGGTTACTAAGAGGGTTCTATTGAAAATATAAAGGGTACAAGCATAAGAGCATACAACAATCAAGAACAGGTGTCTCAAGGCATCATCAAGCTACCAATCCAAGTCAAACCCATCATTAACGAGACCACATGCCAAGTGCTAAATCTTAACCTTCCCTACAACATTCTTCTTGACTGACCATGGATTCATGCCATGCAATCTGTAGCTTCCACGTACCACCAGTGTGTCAAGTTTCCCTTTGAGGATAAAGAAGTTACTATCCATTGTGATCCTGAGCCCTTTTATTATTGCAAGAAACTTGAAGCTAGATTCTAGAAAATCCCCCAAACATTTAAGAATGATGATGGCCCTACATCCTCTTCCTCATTTATTGACCCATCCTCCCTTGCATTTATCTTAGACTCCAAAACACCTATTATGTAGAATATACCCGACATCAAGGCAATAATCAAGGATACTGGTTGTGGGTATTATAATCTAAAGAAAGACACTTTTGTGTTGGGAGAGTTACCTCTTTCCCCTAAATCTCATGGAAAACACCAACCTGTCAACAAAGTGGTTGAAAAATTAAATATTGCATCTACCACTTTCACCAAGTGTAGGGACTTGAACAAAGAGGATTTCAATGATGAAGATGTATCTAAATTTCTCTATCAGGACAACCTACCCATGCCCATTATTCTGATAGAAGATGATAATACATTCTTACAACTAATGATGGTATGGGGGTATAACAAGAATGAAAAGTTGGGATAAAATGACAATGGTTTTCTAGAACCCATCATTCTTGAGATATGTCCAAAGAATCTTGGCTTAGGATGTACCACTAGCAAGGTGACCCTTATTGGCAAGGGTATTTCTAAAAATGGGTTAAGGATTCCTCTTGGTTACCAATATCACGTGATACTACCCTAGATGACTTTCCCCTCAACGTCACTAACTTATTTGAGGATAACTCAATCTTTATGATAACCACAAAATCCTATACCACAAATGACCAAACCTCTGAAATAAGATTAATATATCCCCAATTGATCGATTGAGACCAATGAGGATCACCAATTATTTATATGTTCAAAAATGATGAAATGATCTCAAAATTTATCGTATTTCATAACAACTTTCCATGTGGGGATCATATGGCAGGATTTGACATAAAGCTAGACACATAAACATACTATGGGGAGATGATTGAATCGCTCAGTCACAAAATTGAGGACATGAGAATAACATATAGGTATTTAAGTGAAAACCAAACTATGGCACTTTCAAATCGCAAAATAGTAAAAATAAAGGACACATCTGAAGGTGAAAACCTCTTCGAGGCACTAGAGGATGAGGGATTCAATCTCCCCCTAAATGTAATACATCCAAATAAATAAACAGTACTAGCAGAGAAAGAAACTCTAGTGAATTTGGGAACAAAGAAGGCACCTAAAATAACCTTCTATGTTGAATCATTATTAGATGAAGAACAAAAAAACTTGGCAACATTCCTTAAAGAGTGCAGGGAAAAATTTACATGGTCTTACATAGATATGCCTGGAATTGATCTTGAAGTGGTTGTACATCACTTAGTAGTCTATCCTAAAGCAAAGCTAGTTGAACAAAATTGAGAAAGATGCACCCTCAGATAGCAATCTTGGTTAAACTAGAGCTATATAAGCTTCTTGACGTCGTATTTATCTGACCAATTGACTAGCTTGAGTGGGTTTCCAACTTGGTATTAGTCTCCAAGCCCACTAGGGGCATTAGAATATGCACATATTTCAAGGACTTGAATAAAGCATGTCCAAAGGATGATTTATCTCTTCCCAACATCGATATCATTGTCAATTTAACAGAAATACATGAAATGTTATCACTCATGGATGGATTTTTAGGCTATAACCAAATCATGATTGCTAAGGAGAACCAACACAAAATTGCCTTCACATGTCCATGGGGAATATACCGTTAGAACATGATGTTGTTTGGGATAAAGAATAATAGAGTGACTTATCAAAGGGAGATGACCCTAATCTTTAATGATATGATCCATAAAATAGTCGAAGACTATGTGGATGATATTTTAGCCAAATCAACGAAAATGAAAGAGCACAACGAGGTATTGGGACCAATCTTCTACAGGCTCAAAGAGTATAAGGTACGACTAAATCCAACAAAGTGTGTCTTTGGGGTAACATTAGGCAACCTTCTTGGTTACATAGTCTCACAAAGAGGGATAGAGATAGATCCAACAAAGGTGAAAGAAATCCTAGACATGGAGCCACATAAAACATTGAAGAAAATGTGAGGGCTACAAGGAAGGTTACAATCCATTAGGAGATCCATAGCATAATTGTTAGACAAGATCCACCCTTTCTCGCATCTTCTCCATAAAGAAATAACATATAAATGTGATGAGAAATGTGATAAAGCCTTTTAGAAAATAAAATACTACCCATTGTTACCTCCATTTCTCATGCCACCAATACCAAACAAGCCATTGATCCTATACATATCAGCTACATCAATAGCACTAGGTGCTCTTCTAGCCCATCACAATGAAACGGGAAAAGAAAGAGCCATCTATTATATCATAAAGACCTTGGTAGGATATGAAATTAATTGCTCATCCATTGAGAAGGCATGCCTAGCAGTGGTCTTTTCTTCACAAAAAATCAGACATTACATGCTAGCACATCAAATCAAGCTTATTTCTAAGATTGACCCATTAAAATATATGTTGTCCAAAGCAACTCTCACTAGGAGAATGGCTAAGTGGGTAATGAGATTGATATAATTTGACATAGAATATGTGGATCACAAGGCTATCAAAGGATAGATCATTGTAGACCAACTAGCAGAAGCACCCATTTATGCAAAGAATCCTTTGGTATATGAGTTTCCTAATGAGTCAGTCTTTCTCCTCAATATAGTGGATTAATGGAAAATATACTTTGATGGATCATATCTACCCAACATGGATTAGGGGTGGGAATCCTCTTTATTACCCCTCAAGGTGACTATATTCCAAATTCATACCAACTATCATTTCCATGTACCAAAAATATTTTTGAGTATGAAGCTCTAATTTAACAGGTTTAAGAATAGCAGTCTAGTGGCAAATACAGGAGGTAAAAGTCTATGGGGAATCACAGCTGATTGTTAACCAAGTCAATGACAACTACCAAACCAAGGATGAAAAACTCACTCATTATAAGATGGTAGAAAGTCTTAAGGAATTCTTCATTGATATAACCTTTAAGTAGATACCTCGTGTAAACAATCGAGCAATAGATGCCATGGCAATAATTGGGTGTTTGTTAGACATGCCACATATGTCCTTTAGTGTGAATTCTTGGTAGAAAAAATTCTCATACTAGCTTTCAAAATACTCGAATCTATATTTTTTTGTATAATCATTGTTCTTGACTCCCCATAGTATCATGATATATTCATCTATCTTAGTAGAGGTACCCTCACGTTTGTTATCACCTCCAACCTTAAGAAAAACTTCATTAAAAAGGTATCTCGATTCATCATCTTAGGTGATACCCTACATTGTAGAAGCATCGACGGGACATTGTTATGATGTCTCTAGTGGAACCCCTAAAATTTTCCTGGTTCCACTGAATTATTGAGGTTAAACACTGATAGTCATTGCCTTAGGATTCTGGTTTTGCAATTGTTTTCATGTTCATGCCCTCATCAGATCTCTTGGTTTCTATTTCTGAGTTGACCAGTTGTGTCATTTCCTAGTCATTTCCTTAATCCCTGATGGTTTTGAGTCTCATTGTTTTACCGGCCCTTTCATTGTCCCGCCCGTCATGACTAGGTGGTCCTTTAAAACAACCTTTGGTGCATGTGTTGTAAGTTTTCCTTAAGTCAGGATTTAAGTATTTACATCACCCATTGCTCGTTCATTTTCAAATTTCCTCATGCAACCTGTGATAAGCAATGCCCTTCCTCTTTTTATATCGGCCGCATCTATTTGTTGCCGTGTTAGTTTGTGTCTGTAAGGAAGTAACGCCTGACGAGCGATGCGGTCAACATTTTGACCCATTGCTACCCTCTTAACTATCGTTGGTTGTATTGTGTAGGATCAAATAGAGCCCTTGACCGCTAATGCCTTGGTCGTGTTCCATCACTAAGGTGCAATGTTTTGCTAGTTGAGGTTAGTTTACCTGAGGATAACATGCGATAGGTGATGGATTAAGAATGTGGCACCCGATGGGTAGTCATGGTTTGCATCACCGACTTCTCTATTATCGTCTGTCATCCTTTGTGGGTTAGGATGAAACCTGTGACTGTCGATGGGTTAAGTTTCTTCATCGCATGGGCTCGATCTGTCATAGGTTTGGATGGTTCGGGCAATTGTTAACACATGATGAATGATGCGGTTAAGTCCCAATGGTCAGGATCCTTTCATGACTATGATCTACAGTTGATGTTTCATCACTAGATTCTTAGCTATCGCTTGATGAGACTCATATAGGAAGGGTGAACTAGCAATGGGCAATTTATTTTAGTTTATGGCTCGGATTTGCCTACGGTTGTAAGGGTCGATGGCGCGTGTGTCAAGATTGATGGTTTTGGGATATGGCCGAGTACATGGCAGTTTTAAAGCACTTCTTCATTTTTTCTAAGTATGGCCAATAAAGCAAGTGGCTATACTTAATGATCCTCATTGATTGAGTTTTATTCCATGGCAATTGACAGCTGAGATGCAACATGCAAGTGATTGATTTTTTCAGTCACGCGAGTGAACTAGGATGGCCATTAATTTCAACATGCTGAGAATTCCTCTATTTAATGAAGATTGTCCTTCAAAATTTCACCATTCTATTTCGATCCAGTGCCTTTGGCTAATTATCACGTGTACTAGGCAGTAAGTTTTGTTGCCTAGTGAATTCTCGCCAGGGTGGTGTGCAGGTGCTTGGACGAATATGCTGTTCTTGCTGGGTTTTGGTAACTTCTTTTGTATTTGGTGTTGGTGTAGCTCGCATTGCCTGTATCTAGGAGTCTCTTGGTGATGGTAGCTAGTTTTTTATTGCACACATCAGGTTCGTGTTGCATAAAAAATGAGTCATTCGACCTCTTCTTCCACACCAATGTATAGGTCACGACATCTTAGCTTGCAGGAGCCATTGGTTTATGAACCTGAAAAGACAACTGCAGTTGAAAAGGCACCAACCATTCTGAGGGCTAAGAGGAGTGTTTGCAAGTGGACCAAGAGAACTACTGTCAGAGATGCTTATAATCTTCGACCAAGAGCTTGTTCAGTTGAATTAGTCAAGTTTGAAAAGAAGGGGCTTGAGGTATTTGTGAAATAATTAACAAGGATAGAGGCAAACCCTAGGGTTTGTCCTGACAAACCCAACTCTCTGGCGGTGATTAGTGACAGTTCTTCAGAGGAGACTGAAGGGGTTGGCCTTGGTAGTGGCCATTGCCCTGTTGCCCTTGTGCCCTATACTGACTCAGATGAGGAACTGGTGGTTGCGACACCACTCTCTATAAGGAGGTCGGGTGAGGGTGTTCATTCAGTTGGTGACAAGGCTGGGTGATTCGAGGGGTCTTTTGTTGCTAGGGTTGATGGTGACTTTTCTTGTTTTTGGCAAAGTGCAGATTACGATGGCGATGCCTTTTGGAAGTCTTGCATGGAATCTCCAGTCGATGGCTTGGTGCCTCTTTTTTCTTTTTGCATTCTCGTGATATGTAAGTGAAAATATAACTGTCCGAGAACGAAACCCCACGAGGTGAAATAACCTCAAAATTATCAGAAATGTAACTATAATGAACCCTTTGCTTGTTGCTCCCTTAACCTATAAGGGATTTCAAGGTTCATTACAGGGGGATTTTTTTTTTAGTCTCAAGAATGGCTTAGGTAAATGTTAAATATGAATGCAATACAAAATGTATATAGGAAAAACTAGGGTATTGTCTTGGGTTTGAGTCGTGTATATGATAATCTTAGATAATTTTGCATGAGTCTTTGATATTGTGATAAATCTATAAAACTGAGATATCTACTCTCCTGTAAGTAATTATTACAATACTATAAATGGGAAACCAAGTGTTTTATCATGTTTGTAGATGTTTAATTGAATGTATGATTTTGTTCTTGTTTTAGCCTAAGGGGTTAATTAAAATACTTGAAGGGATTTGTAAGTTTGTAGGAAATTTCCCAAGATTCTGATAAGAAATTGTGTTTTGGTAACTATGAATTTTCATAGTGTAAGGCATTTTGAGAATAAGCCATTGATTTCATGATTTATGCATTATCAACTGTCATGTATTCAACTCCATTCCCAATTGATGAGGCATTGATTTATCTTATGTACTTCTCTATAATTTAGTTATGCACCCAAAATACCTTGTCAAGGACTCATAATGACGACAACACTAAATCAATGTTTTTTAATCCTAAGATGTGAGTCTAAAACAACACCCTATTCCTAACAAATAGAAGGTTATTTATGTGAAATCCGGCCAAAATTTTGCTAAATAATGTCTATTTACACAAAGGGGAACATATCTGCATAAGATGTTTTCTCTTTTAGTAGAATCCCTTATGAACCCCACTGGGAAATACCCTCCCTGGTCTTGCAGAGCCTAAAGTGTAGGGGTCGAAGGTTTAAAACCCTTTACCCATCGAGTTGGCCATTCATCTGTAAGATTCTTGATAATGAAGGTTGGCTACCTTCTAGAACTCTCTTAGGGTGTGCTAGAAAAAACACCAACAAGATTGGTGACTCTGTTGGGGAAGAATTTCACTCTCCAGATGCGAATCCTTAAATCATAGAGTCAAATGGTGTAAATAGTATGGACGATTTGTTCATATTTTAAATAATTCTACATCTTGGTCAAAAAGTGGGTTGCAACATAACTCAAAAGAATCTGAGAGTGACTTGTTGGGGAGGTAGACCCAGAATGTGTTGATTTGATAAGAAACTTCATTTCATTTATTTCCTCTCAATTGGAGGTGGCAAATCTGACTAAAGAACTTGACAAAGGATATATTGAAGTTCCAGATCTGAGTGCTCAAAGGAAAAGCTAAGTGGATGTTGCAGGAAGGCCACGTATTTTTGCATTATTCTGTAAACTAATTATGAGAATTATTTTATTTCAAAGTGTAAATGATTCCCAATTAATTGAAAAAGCACCAATTAAGGGAAAAAGTAGTTGAGATTTGCATGTTTCCAAGTAAACGTCGTGGAATTGTATGTAGTTATAGAGGGAACATGTAAATCTTGATCTTAATAAAATAGTACTTGGAATTTATTATGAAAGAAGCTTGAGGTTTTGTTTTTAGTAAAGGGAATTTGAGTATCCTTAGTAGCATATGTAGCAAATCTTGCTAGGTACAATGAGACATCTAGTCAGGCCATGTTTTCTAATAGAAATGTAAATAATGGGCCTCCCCTGTCACATCAGGGAGGTTTCAATAGTGAAAGGTACAATTCCTTTGATTTCAATAGCATTTGTGGATACCCAAATGTTGTACCATACAAGATCAGGGATAAGATACCCATTTTTAAAGGTGAACAGACTGAGTCAGCAAATCAACATCTATAGGAATTTACTGATATGATGGGAGACTATGACATAACCTTTGAAGATGTAGTTATGAAATTGTTTGTTCAATCTTTGAAAGGAGATGCTAGAAATTGGATATCTTATTTTCCTATGTCCTTAATTCACTCATGGAGAGAATTCAAACTGGTGCTCATGGAATGGTTTGGAGAAAGGATTGATCCAGTCTTGGTTAGGCAAAAATTTATGGATATGGAAAAGGATGAGAATGAGTTGGTCCCTTCATTTAATCTCTGGTTTTCAAAGGTGCTAAGGGAGATCCCAACACATATAAGACCAAATGATGTTGAATGTGTGGTTGTATACTTGGGAGCATTTGATAAAAATATGAGTTACTTGTTGAAAGATAAAGAACCTGCAACTTTACAACAAGCATATCACATTTCCATAGACATCGAGAACAGTTTGAGATACTCAATGATGAGGGGAGGTTTTAATATTTTTAATGAGAGTTTAAGCACTCCCCATGATGTTGCTATGGTAAATGAGTCAATTAACAATGAATTAGGATAGGGGAGTGAGATCCCTATTGTTCTAAGCCCATCAATAACACCACAAGAAGAGTATACTATGGTTGAAAGGGATTGTGTACCTATGTATAACAAAGGTGACCGAGCATTTACAGTTCGAAGGTTGTGTGACATGCAAAGGCATGAAGGGGAATCCCTTGACCATATTTTCTCTAGGTTCACTGATGCTTTGCTTGGCATACCTGAAAGTTTTAGGCCTAGCACCCTGATGTGCATTGATTTGTTTTGTGAATTATATCAATCTGGATTGAGTGCTCTGCCAAAAGAAGTGAATCCCCATGCCCTGAGCCAAGTCGCTGATTGGATAAGGATTATTGAGGAAATTCAGAGTGAACATACTAGACAAATTTCACATTAGAGTGATGGAGATGAATCCCATTAACAAGAGGATCAGGAATCTTTGTTGTTAGGACAAGATGATGTGTTCAAGCATGAACAGTGGGTTAATGATGTTGTTTGTTTGGTAAATGATGTGGTTGTTGAGACACAATGCTAGAATGATGAAGTGGTGCCTCATTTCCACCCTTGGGATATTGTGAGAGATGAGAAAAAGAAAGGGGAGGTGTCACATTCTGGTTTGACTAAAGTTCCTAACATACAAACCAGTGGTTCATCTAGTGACGAGTTAGATTCAGAGCATTGTTTTGTTGGATATAGGTCATCCTATGAAGTGGAGATGGAATTTGTGGCCTTGAATAGGGGATATATTGGTGGTTATGATGGGATTCAAGTGGCCGAGGGTAGATAATTCTCCTCATGTGATGAGTTTTCAAAATGTGGTTCCATAATTCTAAGTATAAGTGATGAAGATGATTCTGATGAATACTTTCAATGCATAGAAGGTTGTGACCCACATACCCAAAGGATAGGGGTGAATGTAAGTACAATGAGAATATGGTATAACCCCCTGTATGGTAAACCTTCACCAATAGATGATATGATAGGAGATAATCCTTATTAGTGTAGGAATAACCCACTATTTGTTGTAAGCTCTGATGATCTCATGACAAATGTGCCCTGCAAAAATATTAAAGATGATATGAATGAAATGAATGAGAGTGAAAATGAAAGTGGTATAAATGATTCTTATTCTATCATCACAATTGATGGCATGGATCAGTTGGCCCTCCAAGCGTCAGATGGATGTAATGATCAAGGTACTGATATTGATACTGGCAATAAATAGATGGAGGTTGGGAATGCTATTTCCTATAATTTCACCAACAATACCACTCCTAGTGAGAATATTCAAGGTGACTCCATAGATGCCACACCCGATCTAGTATATACTGTTGGCCAGTATGATTGTATGCTTGAATTTTTTGCAGATTCTCCTAAACTTCTAGGACTTATTACATATTTTTTCTCACTAAATAATGACAATACTCACTTTGATTGTAAAAGGGATATCATTAACAATGAATCATTTCTTTTTGATATCACAAGAGTTGAATTTAGTATACAACAAGGCACATGTGAAGGATTCTAGTATGATGTTCGAGCTCACAACCAGGAAGATTATGATTTTTTTGTCTTGACATCTTAATCAAGTGAGATTTGGGTCCTTCGGGCTGATAAAAGTGAAAACAATATACAGGATAGGCGTAGGGATGCCATTTGAATTAGTCTAAATTACCCTGGAATGCTTGACCCATGGATGTGCCCGTTGCAAGAACATCAGGACAAGGTTTTTGATAGAGGTAAGAATTGAATGTCCTTTTTCATTTGGTGGCTTGGGGCCATCAAACCATACCAGAGCAAGAAGATCCAAAATCATACTCAGGATTTAATTGATCATTTTCAAATGGTCTACTTCTACCTGATATTCTGAAATCTTGTTATGCCTACATGAGGCATACATCCCTAGTTGGAGCCACTGGTGGAACCCCTAAAATTTTCCTGGTTCCACTAAATTATTGAGGTTAAACTCTGATAGTCATTGCCTTAGGGTTCTAGTTTTGCAAAAAAAATCATGTTCATGCCTACATCAGACCTTCAGGTTTCTATTTCTAAGTTGACTAGTTGTGTCAGTTTTGAGTCATTTCCTTAATCCCTCATGGTTTTGAGTCTCGTGGTTTTACTGACCCTTTCGTTGTCCCGCCCGTCGTGACTAGGTGGTCCTTTAAAACAAACTTTAGTGCACGTTTTGTAAGAATTCCTTAAGTCGGACTTTAAGTATTTGCATCGCCCATTGCTTGTTCAATTTAAAATTTCCTCATGCAACCAGTGATGAGCAATTCCCTTCTTCTTTTTGTATCAGCTGCATGTATTCATTTGCATGTTCGTTTGTGTTTGTAAGGAAGTAATGCTCGATGAGCGATGTGGTCAACATTTTGACATGTTGCTACCCTCTTAACTATCATTGGTTTTCTAGTGCAAGATGAAGCAGAGCCCACGAGCATTGATGCCTTGGTCATGTTCCATCACTGAGGTGCAACGTTTCGCTAGTTGAGGTTGGTTTACCTAGGGATAACATGCGATAGGCAATGGATTAAGAATGTGGTGCCCGAAGGGTAGTCATGGTTTGCATCATTGGCATATCTATTATCACATGTCATCCTTTATGGGTTAGGATGAAAACCATGACCACCGATGGGTTAAGTTTCTTCATCGTGCAGGCTCAGTCTATCACGGGTTGGGATGGTTCAGGCAATTGTCAACGCATGATGAGCAATGCAATTAAGTACCAATAGTCAGGATCCTTTCACGACTATGATCTAGGATTGATGTTTCATCATTGGCTTCTTAGCCATCGCTTGATGAGACTCATATGGGAAGGGTGAACTGGCAATGGGCGATTTATTTTGGTTTGTGGCTTGGATTTTCTTGAGGTTGTAAGGGTCAACGGCGCACGTGTCAAGATTGATGTTTTTGGGATATGGCCAAGTACATGGCAGTTTTAAAGCACTTCTTTGTTGTTTCTAAGTACGGCCAATAAAGCAAGTGTCAATCCTTAATGATCCTCATTGATTGATTTTTAATCCATGATGATTGATGGCTAAGATGTGACATGCAAGTGATTGATTTTTTCAGTCACACGAGTGAACCAAGATGGCCATTAATTGCAGCATTTTGAGAATTCCTCTATTTAATGAAGATTGTCCTTCAAATTGTTCACCATTCTATTTCGAGTCAGTGCCTTTGGCTAATTATCGCGAGTACTAGGTAGTAAGTTTTGTTGCCTAGTGAATTCTTTCCAGGGTGGTGTGTAGGTGCTTGGATGAATATGATATTCTTGTTGCATTTTAGTAACTTCTTTTGTATCTAGTGCTGGTGTAGCTCACGTTGCCTATATTTAGGAGTTTCTTGGTGATGGTAGCTATTTTTTTTCTTGCACACATCAAGTTCATGTTGCAAAAAAATGAGTTAGCTGACCTCTTCTTCCACGCTAGTATGTAGGTTGTGATGTTTGAGCTCGCAGGAGCCATTGGTTTATGAACCTAAAAAAACAACTACATTTGAAAAGGCACCAACCATTCTGAGGGCTAAAAGGAGTGTTTGCAAGTGGACCAGGAGAGCTGCTATCAGAGATGCTTATAATCTTTGACCAAGAGCTTGTTCAGAAGAATTAGTCAAGTTTGAAAATAAGGGGCCCAAGGTATTTGTGAAAGAATTAATGAGGACAGAGGCAGACCCTAGGGTTTATCCTAACAAACCCATCTCTCTGGTGGTGATTAGTGACAGTTATTCGGAGGAGACTGAAGGGGTTGGCCTTAGTAGTGGCCATTTCCCTATTGCCCTTGTGCCCTATACTAACTCAGATGAGGAAGTGGTGGTTGCAACTCCACTCTCTATAAGGAGGTTGGGTTAGGGTGTTCATTTAGCTGGTGACAAGGCTAGGTGATGCCCATGCGATTTGATTGGTAATGATAGGGTCCCTAATGTGGTGATGTGTTTCCTTTTTGGAAAAGTGTGAATTACAATGGCGACACCTTTTGGAAGGCTTGTGTGGCATCTCTAGTTGATGGCTTGGTACCTCTTTTTGCTTTTTTCTTTCCCGTGATATGCAAGTGAAAATATAATTGTTGGGGAATGAAACCCCACGAGGCGAAATGACGTCAAAATTATTGGAAATGTAACTGTAATGAACCCTTTGCTTGTTGCTCCCTTAACCTATAAAATGGATTTCAAGGTTCATTATAGGGGGATTTTTTTTGTCTCAAGAATGGCTTAGGTAAATGTTGAATATGAATGCAGTACAAAATGTATGTAGGACAAACTAAGGTATTGTCTTGGGTTCAAGTCCTATATATGATAATCTTAGATAATTTTGCATGAGTCTTTGATATTGTGATAAATTTGTAAAACTGAGATATCTGCTCTCCTGTAAGTAATTATTACAATACTATAAATGGGAAACCAATTTTTCTATCACATGTCTTTAAATTTTTAATTGAATGTACGATTCTGTTCTTTTTTTAGCCTAAGGGGTTAATTAAAATACTTGAAGGGATTCGTAAGTTTGTAAGCAATTTCCTAGGATTCTGATAAGAAGTTGTGTTTTGGTAACTATGAATTTTCATAGTGTAAGGCATTTTCAAAATACGCCATTGATTTCATGATTTATGCATTACCGACTATCATGTGTTCGACTCCATTCCCAATTGATGAGGCACTAATTTATCTTATGTACATCTCTGCAATTTAGTGAAGCACCCAAAATACCTTTTCAAGGACTCATAATGATTACAACACTTAATCAAATTTTGTTTATCCTGAGATGTAAGTCTAAAACAACACCCTATTCCTAACAAATAGAAGGTTATTTGTGTGAAATCCAGCCAAAATTTTGCTAAATAATTTCTATTTACACAAAGAGGAACATATTTGCATAAGATGTTCACTCTTTTAGTAGAATCCTTTGTGAACCCTGCTGGAAAATACCCTCCCTGGTCTCGTAGAGCCTAAAGTGCAAGGGTTGAAGGTTTAAAACCCTTTACTCATCAAGTTGGTTATTTATCTATAATATTATTGATAATGAAGGTTGGATACCTTCTAGAGCTCTCTTAGGGTATAATGGAAAAAATTCCAACAATCTCAACCAAGAGGAAGCCTTTATTGCCCTAATAGAAGTACAAAAAGGCATTTTCGGTTCCCATTCTAGTGGTATGACCTTATCTAGGAAATTGTTGAGGACAGGGTATTACTGGCCAACCATGGAAAGTGAGGCTCATCAATATGTGTAGAAATGTATCTAGTGTCAACAACATGAAGACCTTATCCATTCTCTAGCTCAAGAGCTCCAGCCAATTGTTACACATTGGCCTTTCTCGTGTTGGGAGCTTGACCTCGTGGGAAATATTTCCCCCACCTCGTCTAATGGCCACAAAGTCATCATCATAGCCACTGAATACTTTATAGAGTGGGTAGAAGCTATTCCTATGACTTATATAATGGGGAAGAAAATCTCCAAGTTTATGTTGAATTACCTTATTTTCCACTATGGTGTTCTACAAGCCCTTATCTCAAATAAAAAAATAACCTTCAAAAATTAGGATTAAAGAGAGATATGCCAACAATTTAACATCCAACATCGGTTCTCTACCCCTTATTACCCCCAAGGCAATGGTCAAGTTGAGGAGTCAACCAAGACCATTCTAAAAATCCTAAAGAAGATTGTCAATGAAGCTAGCCATGACTAGCATTTGAAGTTAAATCCCACCCTATGGGCTTATAGAACTAGTATCCACATGACTATAGGTGCAACCCATTTCTCCTTATTCTATGGATCTAAAGCCATCCTACCTATCGAGGTCAAGCTCCCCTCACTATGAGTGTCACTACATAATATGATCACTGATGAAGAATATAGGGTGTCTCGGCTAAATGAGTTAGAATTCCTGGATGAGCGTCATATTTATGCCTTAAACCATTTGCAAGCATACCAAAACTGATTAAAACAAAGATAAAACAAGAAGATCAAGAGTCAGTCTTTCTAGGTAGGAGATCTTGTCCTCAAGTAGAATCAAAAGAAAGTTCCAGATCAGGATAGTAAAGGAAATTTTGAGCCTAATTGGTTGTGCCCATTTGTTGTCACAACAAACTATGGATCAGGAGCTTACCAATTATCAACGCTTGAAAGAGAACCCTTGCAAGATCCAATCAATAGTCTACATCTCAAAAACTTTTATGCCTAGGCTTAAAGGGTGTAAATCCAAAAAATTAAAAAATCCAAAAAAATAAGAAAAAGTGTTGAGAACAATAAAAAAAATTATCCTCTAATGAAAACCACTTTGCTGGTGCTTTGGGTAAGTACCTTGGTGAAAACCTAGCAAACAATCGCATTGCATAAATAAGCACCTCCATCTATATTTGGATCTTTAGCTTATCATGCTTCACATTGCATCCATCCATTGCATCACTAATCCTATTTATTCCATCACCCATCCACATCTATATCATATTTGGTTATTGTGTAAGTATCATATTCCCCTTAGTACTACCTAGCACATTACTAAGGTTAGTTTGTCCTACCTGTATCGAGATAGTCTATCACATCACATTGGGGGAAAATTTGTTATTCTTTCATTGAATTGGGTTATTGTATATCATAGAGTTATTGGAAATCTCACCAAAAATAAAAAAACATTTGAAAATCTCATCAAAATCCAAAAAAACTTGTAAAATCTAGAAAAATCCAAAAACATTAAAATCTTGTATAGCCAAAATCCAAAAACATTTGAAATATTATAAATTTAAAATCCAAAACATCCAAAACACATCAAAATCCTTAAACATGTCAAAACATCAAAAAATCAAAAGCATTAACTTGTCAAATTATGAGTCTCTAAGCTTGAACGTAGGCAAGGCGATCACTAATGTGCCCTTGCGACATCCTAGGTCAATCCTTTAGGAGTTCGCTAGAATAAACTGACAATCCATCAAGTGTTCATATCTCATCAATAATAGGTCAAAGTTAGTCGAACTACATGGTATCTACATGTATAATGTAGGCAATGCTAATCTTTGATAAGCTCCTGAGGCCCTAGGTCAATCCCTCTTAGGTCTTGGTCAAAAATCACAAAACACAAAAACATTTGAAAACTTAGAAAATACCCAAAACATTTGGAAAACATTAGAAAAACCTAAATAGCCTCGAATAATCGAAAACATAAACATTCAACAGTCTCAAAACATTCCAAAATACCAAAAAAAATGAAATATTTCATAAAATCCCAAAACCATCCATCCCATTTCACTTCACCTGCAATAAACCCCCATTCATAATAAATCAATCATCATCTTCAAACTTTAGTAAAACAAGTAGAAAACAATTATGGCAAGTCGTAAAGTGTTAACATAAATGTCAAAATCTAAAGTCTAGGTCATAGGTAAACAAGTCAATAGCATTTGTATCAATGACCTATGAAACACTCAATATTAGTCAAAACATCTAATAAACATGTCCTAGGATGAATCCTTCATACAATGGACATCATCATCAGAAATCACCTTAGCTATGTCACTTCTGCAAGAGATATAGATAAATCGACTATTTGTTTTTTTATCTTTTCCTATGATTTATCTTGTGGGTAAGTGAAAGAAGACGAGTCCACGAAACATGGAAGTTCTTTCCTTTGAAAAACGCTTGAAATCAACTTCAATAAAACAGGATCACGTTTAGGTTCAGAACCCTGAGCCAAAAACGGGATCTTGCTTTTTATAAAACGGGATCTCGTTTCATAAATTTTTTATTTTTTTTTATGTTTTTTAGAAACGGGATCCTGTTTTCAAAACATGATCTCATTTTTTTAAATGCAGGATCCTGTTTTGAAAAAGGGACCATGTTTCTAAAAAACATAAAAAAATAATTTTTAATGATTTTAAGAAATGGGATCCCATTTTGAAATGGGATCTCATTTCTTAAAATCATTAAAATAAATAAATTATGAAACAATAGGATCCCATTTTTTAAAATTTCAATTTTTGGTTGGGTTTTTGCTTTGTTTTTCTTTTTGGGAAAAGGCTTGGGGACCCAAACCTAATCTTTGGACCTAGTTTGACATGCAAGTTGAAGGTCTTGGCAATTTCACAAGAAAATAGTGACTTTGGGCATATGTCTGAAGACATTTTTTACAATTTTTTTTTATGAAATTAAAACCCATTATAGATGAGATAGTATAGATTCTAAATATGTAATTTTTTTTACAATTGGATTATTTTTTCTATTTTTCAAATAATTTATGATGAAATAGGTCTACAAACTTGAATTATCAGGGAGTTTTAGTATTTTAATAACTTTTTATTAACATAATTTCTTGAATTTTTTTTGTATGAAAGCGTACTTTAGACAATTCTTTTCAATATAAAAAAAATCAAAAAATGGTAAGTTAAGGTCACCTTATGCATGACATACTCGACAATTTTTCAAAACACCAAATATAGCCATTAAAAAATTACAAAGTAATATGGAAAGCTTACTTCAATGAGTTACAAATCTTTTCCCAAAAGGATTTAGAAAAATATGATTATTTAGGTCAAAATATGGATGACATACACGTGCATGGTATGGTAAAAAAAAGTGACTTTTAAATAGCAGTTTTAAGAAATTCCTATCGAAAATCAATTTGTATCATCTCGGTATTGAAATAAATTACATATTTGGAAACTAGACTCTGAGTACTACATTTTATGGTCAGTGATTTTTTTCAAGATTCCATCTCTAAGTGCTTCAAATTTTAAGGTCAAACGTGTTGAATTCTGAAAATCATGAAAAACACTTCCACTAAATGGCCAAAAAGTGGACTCAACCTCTTGCCAACACCCTTGTTGACCCATTTCAAGGACCTCTCGATGATGTCTAAACAATTTACAGAGAAAGGAATGGGGCATCAATCATTATCTTTCATTTTTTTTGCTTGTGGGATATTCTTGTAAAATAATCTTAGTGCATATTTGCTTAGTTGTGTGTAGGGAGGTCATTTAGAGTAGATTGCTAACTATTGTGTATGCTTTGGTCTGAAATATTCTAAACTTCTAAACTACATTCCAACAAGGTTTCCATATGTCAAGGTGTGAGTAGGGATTATCCTATCTATTTGTAGAGTCAAAGTCCATCACACTAGGTACAATGCCATTCTAGTTATTAATACCTTGATGCATCATGTCTATGTGTTATATCAAAAATAAAGAATGACGAAGTGTCCCAATCCCAGAAATGAGAAAATCATCAATCTCATCGCCATATCTAATAAATTCTTGATGACTCACATACTTGTTAGACTTCTAAATCAATCTTGAAATCAATGGTCAAATCCATTCATCTTATTCTTCTATCTTCTTTCGGCGCTAACATGGTATCATGATAGTCAACAAAAATCATAATGCATCCATCCTGCATCCACAAACCATTAGAACACATACATCTTGCACAATCATATCATATCATCTTCATATCATCTCATAAGCATGACATCATCATATGGAAAATGTACATGTGGGAAATACATCCATCTCATAGCATGTCATAGAAAAATACTAAAATAGAGAATGAAACATCCGTTGACTTGCATCCATACATGATCATAACACATGAAATAAATACATCACATCACATCTAAATAATAAAGCATCACATTATAACTGAATCGAGCCATCTCATATATCATCAAAATCTAAATGGCATGATACATGTATCAAATTCAATGTGTATGTCAATATCATCAAAGGAACATATACAAGAGGCTATCAAAAATGAGTCGATGAATGTATACATGTAAGAATTAGGCTATATATCAAAATTGTGTCTACAAAATGAGCATGAGCTATTCCCTACTCTGCCAATCATCATGTCAAGACGGGTCTTGATGACCACCAGGTTGTTGTCTCTGAGTCCCCTCTCCAATCTGTCTAACTAATGGCTGACCATCTGAACCCCTAGGAACTACCCCACTCCTTTATGAGTAGTCTGGCTACTGCATCTCTTGAGGGAAATCTATGTGGTAGAGTGTTTGATAGTATGATTCCTCTGAAATAGCCTCTCTATACATCCATGTAGAACCAACCTATCCCTATGTTGCCACTGCAATGACCTCTAACTACTATCATCGCCTAGTCTCTTGGGCTAACTATAGGTCCAACTGTTGTCACAACTATTGCTCATAATCCCTCTCAGTTGTCACAACTTGCAACTACTGCTATAACCGATCATTCTCAATCGTGAGGGCCTGGATATGTGCATCTCAGTGATCCAACCCTAGCTACTGCTACTTTGTTTACTATTAATCCTAGCACCATTGATCCTATAATACTTGCTCCTAGTGACCATGATCCTAGTGACCATGATTTTAGGGAGGTTGTTTCTCACCCTTCTGTCATCCCCTACTGGCACCCCTACCTACACCCCAACCTTTGCCTCTGCCCCGACGATATATGCTTCCTGGATCTATCAAACATGTGGGGGCCACCCACCATGCATCATACATTGAGGTAGTCTCCACATCAGTCTATCCCTGATCATACACCCAAGTCCAAGCAACCAACTATCAAAAGTCATCTATGGCTACCTTTGGTTGAATTTGAGGCCCCCACTGGACCTCTCTGACCTTCTTGGAAAAAATAGTTATGTATTTATCTAGAGGCACATCCTGTGTCTCCTTGAACTGTTAAGAAATGTAGTATGGAAGATACCACTCTATCATCGTATGCTCCCTACCTTGGAGGAATCGAGTCTATTGAGAATAGAACAACTACTAATGATTGTCGTACCATGGTGGTTCCTGAAGCCATGGCCTCCACCTCAAGATGGTCATATCGTCAATGACTCTCCTCCAATATGGAATCCCTATGGGTCGTATATTTTGTAAGGTCACTGCTCTACGAAATTTGTATACAATAGGCTCATCCTAATCAATATCAGCCAATGCAACAAAGGGTCTCAACACAACAATATTCTCATATGCCCATATGTGAAGCAATGTCACCACTCTCCAATGCTCCAACCTTGGCAATACACTACCTGATGCATATCATGATATAAGGATGCAATCATAATAGGACCCCACACATACTGAATCCTCCTATATAGCATGTTGTGCCACACTTGTCCCCAACCTAGGCTGAAACCTCTACCTCATCAGTCTGGGGCAATCAAACTAGTAATCAAGGCAACTAAAACTAATCTGAATGCTAGCACCTATCCTCAAAAATACTCCAAGTCAATATGGGAGCTCATCAAATAAATATCCTTCATCCGCAGGATCCGAAAGCATGTATCCAACCCATAAACTGTCATAAATGACTTGCTCCCCATGAATAGGAAGCCAAAAAATCTCTCATATGTCCTCCTAGGTGATGGTAGCCTCATTGATGGGAAGGTGGAATGATGAAGTCTCACTATTCCAGTGATCCACCAACATCGTCATCATATCTAATTGTGTCCACACTTTTGATCATGATGTTAATCGCACACCAAAAGTGTGGATAAATCATCATAGATAGACCGTGAGAACCTATCTTTACTTGAAAGACTGAACTAGGACAACCTAAAAATCTTAGGTTAACTCAGCTTAATCCCAAGGCTCCTTTAAGTCAAGTCTTGACCATACTAGGTTTGTGTCAGGGTTCATTGTGAAAATGTTGTTAATCACAAGGGTTAAGAAATTTTATAGGTTTTATAAGGAATCATAAGAATAGACCGGGATAATCTCATTTCGGTTACTCAATAACTTGATGAATTGACAAATTTGCATTAACATTTCATGAATTAAAAAAATTGCTTTCAATTAAGTAAATTTAGCTTTAAGCATTCAACAATATCATGGAATCCAAAGATTTGCATAAATAAAAAACTCCATGCATTCATCTCCTTTTTGAAACATTATCTGAAATTTAAGCATCTATTCTAAAAAAGCATCAAAAAGTACTGAAAAAAAATAAATTTTCTCCTAGTTATTATCTACCTATGCCCCCAAGAATTAACCAAACCAGAGAAAACCATTCCATGAGTCACTAGATTACTTCATATCTAAGCACAAAATGATGTGATATTTTAAAGAAAGAGGGACCATTTGGACACCAGGTAGTTTTTGTATGCACCCTCAAACGATGTAGCACATAGGCTTGTCCAGCCAAAAAAAATGATCAGCTAGATAAAATTTTGTATTAGGAGATAGCTTTAGATTGTGGTTTTATATTGATTAGCTTCTATGTGTATACAATTTTTTAGTCTAGAATGATTTAAAAAATAAGAAAAAGAACAAAACTTAGAGAAGTTTTGGTTCTCCAACATCCACAAATTTTGAAATTAACTTAAAATGAAACATCTCTAGCCTTTTATAAGAACAAGACACTTGGGAGATTCAAGCAAATACATGATAGGGAATCAAAGGGATGAATCATGACAAGGCACGTGGAATATGACAACTGGCAAGAGAATTGATGAAAAATTCAATGAAGGTCAACATTCTTCAATACTTTAAAATATTTTGAGCTCTTCATCTTTAAAATAAAATGATTACCTAGGGTATCAACCCCCGAGATTGAGAAAATCCACCAAATAGAATGTAGGAGCTTCTCATATATTTAGAACAATCAATCCAAACATTTTCTCCTACATCTAGGTTCAAACTCAAGCAAAATATTTCTAGAAGTGGAACACCCTAGAACTGAGTGCATTCCTTTGTTGCATGTGTATTACCAATATTCTCAGTTTCCTAGTATCTGGTACTTCTTTACAACGAACTTTTCTCCCGCATGAGCTTCTAGAGTGCACTACCGAACCTAGTAAAACCACTAGATCTTCTTGCAATATACAAATTTTCTTGACTATCCATACCTGAACATTGCATCGCAATCTATTTTTCCTGCAAGTATAAATTCCACATATTAAATCCCTTTTAAAACATTCATAAAAATCTCATGAAAAAAACCAGTATTAATAAATCATCATTTTAAACAAACATAAATATCATGATTGCACATGCATTCTTGCATAATTATATCTTTTAGGGTGGGTCACTAGACTTCAAACCTTTGAGAAGACTTAAATTTTTAACTTCAAACATAACATTTTTACTTGGTACCCAGTATCCAATGACTTCAATTTTTACTGGAGAAAACCTTCCAGACTCCAAATTTTACCAAAACCTCCACCTTTCTTGAACCTTCACTCCCAGACTAGAACATTTTACCAAAACCTTGTTTTAACATTTTTAACACTTCTGGCCTTCTAATACTTGGTACCCGATATACTTGAATCACGAATTACTCCAAATACTTCTTTTTACTTTTAAATTTTAGCGATTCTTCTGGCTAACCAACACTTGCCATACACATTAGTTTTTCACTTGGGTCCCCAAGCCTTACAATCTTGGGGTTGTTGTGAAACCACACAACAACTTATAACCAACAAAACCAAATTTAAAAGAAACTCGGGATTAAATTACCCACTATAAATTAAAGCATATATTTTCCAATAATAACTCCTTACCTTTACCTAGATTCTGGCATAAGGATTATTAAATTTTCCTAAAAAGTATCAATGTGTGCTTTGATTAATTCCATTTTTTGAAACTTGGTGAAAAAAATTAGTTCATCAATATTGAACTACATAATATGGTAATCCTCCAAAGCCAACCTTGGATAGAGCCTTGCAGCCAGTCAAGCATCTATAGCCCCAACAAGGTTATCTTTGTAATTCCCCCAAATATAGCTCTACTGCCAGCCATGCATCCATAGCCCTGGGAGAGATATTTGGATAGCCTAAAGAGTTGATTTTTTCTCTTTTTATATTTCTTTCATATTCATTTTTTCTTTTGATATTTCTTTGTAAGCTCATTTTTCAACTTGGAGGCAATGAAGCCCATGATTAGGTTTGGAATTACAATGGTAGTGAAGGTTACCTTTTTATTTTTCATTCAAAGCAAATCCCTTCATCATTTAATGAATTCCCAAAAACTTATTGAGTTATTCCTTGTATGTGTGACTTTCCAACAAAACTTTACCATCCTTATGCCAAATTCTAGCTAACTGTAATTCGCTATCTATCAAAAAATATGCACAAGTTAAAATTTAGCAGCAAGTAATCGAATCACCAAATTAATTCGAAACTTAGAACCATCGGTTACCAACCTTCCATTTTCAAATTTTTATAGCAACTGCTAAAATACTTGGCCAACATTTTTGATTTGACGACACTGCACTAACATTAATACTGTGAATATTTATTCACACACCACTCTTTTCCTTCGTGGTATCTCTTTATTTCACGGCTTCACATTTTTATTTTGGTATCGCTCACAACTTCTCGGCAGTTGCCACGTGGCATCCTATCAGAGCTTTCTTATGGGTCGTCTCTTCTTTCTTTTTTCGGCTCTGTTTGTTTGACATGTCGCCTCCGCTTGTTTCTTCCCAGGTCGAGCCCACACTGCAGTTTCCTTTGCTGGGAGGTTTTCCACATGGCATTCGTTCATTCTTCCATTATTTCGAGTTCAACGTTTGTGCAACGACCTCCATTTTTGATGCAGGAGCATCCATGGCTATCAGGCTATCTTGCATCACCAAAAATATTTTTATTTTATTTTGTTCATTTTCAATAAGGGCTTAGCTAATAGAAAACAATAATTTCTTTCGCAATAATGTATTTTCCCTTTTTTTTGAAAAAAGGTGAATGTAAATCCAATGGGGAAAAGGTCTTGCATGCATGTACATGTGTCATGAAAAGTATTAAGTGGGCTGCAATGAAATCTTGCAGGTTGTTTGCATGTATTTGCATGTTGGCCACAAGCTTTGCATGTTGTTGCATGTCTAAGTCGTGATTATGAGACCCAGTCTCAGTAAAACAGCCATAACTTTCTCATATGGAAACAAAATTATAAATTTCAAAATGATTCGGAAAGCTGAAGAGGAGGCGCACCAAACCCAGAAAGAGTTTGAAGAAATTATGAAAAATGATAGAGCATTGATAGGCTGAAAGTGACGGGTTTTCTTAATGGTTTAGTGGAGGTTGTTTTGAGAAACCAATAGTGGTTTCTTCTTGTAGAATTTTTATATATTGATGATGCTCATTTGGAGGAGGGGGGCTGGAGAGAGGAAGAGTTTTCCATACTCAAATGCTGTTGGAATGAAACTAGAATGTTGAGTTGCAAATTATTTTTATGTGTAAAGCCCATAAAGTATAAGAGCATGTGAGCTCCATGATTATGTAAATCAATTTTAGATTTGGAAATGAATGCTGCAAATTTCTCTTTCATTTCTGTTGTTAATGTTTATTTGCAGCCTTCTTGCATAGTGGTGTATGGGTGTTTGTAATTATATTTGAAAGGGAGAGTTTCTCTTTACATCAGTGGTATCAGAGCAGGCAGAGCGCCGATGTGAGGCAGTTTGCACTAGGACGTGTGGTGGTGTGTGTGATTTCTATGTAGACAGATCGTCAAACGTGAGGCAGTTTATACCTGAAAGGATGGAATGGATCATGAGGAGGCTCGTATGAATTTTGTTTTGGGAATAATATTGGGAAGATGTGGAAAATGCGAAGCAGCATGAAGAGTTTGAAAAGCTCCAGGCTGAAGTGAATATTTTAGAAAAGAAGTTTAAAGAGGAAATAAGAATGTGGGAAAAGAGATATGGGAAGAAGAATGTTCTCTTGAAAGAGGACAACGAAAATAAAAGGAGCATAAGGGAAGGATGGAGAAATAAAGAAGAGAAAATGATCACTACAAATCATAAATCTATTGGTAATTTTAAAGATTTGGTTTTATCTAAAAATGTTTTGTTTGTAGGATTTAGCAAGGACAAGGAAAATGGTGAAAAGAAGAAGGATACTGCAGCAAAAAAAGAGGTATCATTTAATTATGCTAGTAAAAATTTACATGCAAAAGAGGTAGATGAATTTTTGGATGATGTTGTAGCAATTCAAATATTGGATTTTGATAGTCCTAGATTTGACAAAGGGAATGATGAAGAAGAAGATAGTCTCCTGTTGAAAGAGGAGATAAGAAAAATCGAAAAATTATTTCAAGGAAGAATTATAGAAGAAGATGATGAAAATAAAGAGGTTGCAGATGATACATGCCTCTTTGAAGGAGAAAAAGATGCAATAATGAGCAATGGGAAGAAAATAGAGGTAATTGTTGATTTATCAAATTTTGTCCATGTTGCTAATGAAGCTAATTTTTGTGAGGGTGGAATGCTAAAAGAAAGTGAAGAAAGAGAGATGGTAAGGTGCAGCAATAACATGTTACAAGCTGAAATACAGCAAGGTATGATGAATTTTGTGGACATAGAAGAAGAAGAGGGTGAAGGAGAAATAAGTGAGAAAGATGTGCAGATAGAATTAATTGATTTTTATGAATTAGTTAATGCTGATTTGTGTGCAGGTGTTGAGAATGATAAAGTGGGATGGAAAGATGAACCATGGTATAATAAGAAAAATTTCATGAGGGGAAGAAAGAGAGGAAAGATTAAGGAAAGAAGAGATATGATGTTTCAGAGTAGGGTCAAGAAGAAACAGGTGGATAAGAAAGAAATATGGATGAAGAAAAAGCATGTGATCTATAAATGTTTATGAGTTTCACTCATGAAACATTTCTTTTCTACCATGGGTGTCTGATGCAGGAGCATCCATGACTATCAGGCTATCTTGCATCACCAAATATATTTTTATTTTATTTTGTTCATTTTCAATAAGGGCTTAGCTAATAGAAAACAATAATTTCTTTTACAACAATGTATTTTCCCTTTTTTTTGAGAAAAGGTGAATGTAAATCCAATGGGAAAAAGGTCTTGCATGCATGTACATGTGTCATGAAAAGTATTAAGTGGGCTACAATGAAATCTTGTAGGTTGTTTGTATGTATTTGCATGTTGGCCACAAGCTTTGCATGTTGTTGCATGTCTAAGTTGTGATTATGAGACCCAGTCTCAGTAAAATAGTCATAACTTTCTCATATGGAAACAAAATTATAAATTTTAAAATGATTCAGAAAACTGAAGAGGAGGCGCACCAAACCCAGAAAGTGTTTGAAGAAATTATGAAAAATGATAGAGCATTGATAGGCTGAAAGTGATGGGTTTTCTTAATGGTTTAGTGGAGGTTGTTTTGAGAAACTCACAGAATTTTTATATATTGATGATGCTCATTTGGAGGAGGGGGGCTGGAGAGAGGAGGAGTTTTCCATACTCAAATGCTGTTGGAATGAAATTAGAATGTTGAGTTGCAGATTTTTTTTTATGTGTAAAGCCCATAATGTATAAGAGCATGTGAGCTCCATGATTATGTAAATCAATTTTAGATTTTGAAATGAATGTTGCAAATTTCTCTTTCATATTCTGTTGTTAATGTTTATTTGCAACCTTCTTGCATAGTGGTGTATGGGTGTTTGTAATTATATTTGAAAGGGAGAGTTTCTCTTTACATCAATTTTGATGTCACGTGTTCTCCTCTTCTGCTGCTGCGTGGCCTGTGTCTCCTCAAGACGTGCCTATTGGCGTGCTACTGGAGCATCTTTCTATTGGTGTTGGCTCGAGAAAATCTTGATCGTTGATGGCTTCGCTGAAGCATCTTTCTTGTTAGGGTCCCCAAGCGGTGGGTTGGCTTATTTAAGCAACCTTTTCTTCATTTTTTAGGTGGTTGTTAGATGGATGAAATTTTCTCAAGCACTAAAAATTAGCCTCTGTATTGTTTTCTATTGAACTTGAACTCACAAACTGTGCCATTCTATTTGGCCTTTCTATTTTTATGCATTTAATATGACATTAAACTGTGCTTGTATTTCTTAAAATATATGAATGTCTGTTCCAAGCTTTTTTGTAGCTTAGTATAATACAAATCATGTTGCTACTCTTTTGTGTTAGCTTATGTTGTATGAGTTATATTATGCAAATGGTTTGATGTTCTTATGTTTGTAGTGTTGGGAATCATTTATTTGATAAATGCTAGTTATTACTCGAGCCTTTGTTTCAGCATTGTGCTTACTTAATTCCCTTCCGATCTAGTGCATCACCTTAGCTTAGGTTTGTCTATTTTATGTTCATCTTCTTACCCTTTTCCTCCCCCCATTAAAAAATGAATAGCCGGCTTCAATAAAACCTGGAGGTCACTTAGCTACACGCATAAGTCCCCCAATAGCTAAGTTTCCCATAAGACTGTTGCTTGCAAAATTTTGCGTCAACAAATACATCAAACTCGGGATGATTACACTTAATTCTGACCATCATACTCTGCATTTAATTCGCACGCCTTAACACACATGTATTGTTTTCTTTTAATTCCCAAATGCTGATGTGTGCTACCTTACCAACTTACTTTTCCTTTCTACAATGCACACATAGACACCTCCATGATTATTACCACTGATAAAATATAATGAAATGACCACCATTAATTTTGAAATATTCAATTTGCTCAATTTGTGATCTTCGTACTGGAAAAAATTCGAAGCAATGGCCACCAATTTTGGGAGAATTAATTTGATTTAACATTAGACACTAGAGAAAATTGTTCTATCACCATCTCAACTTTCATTTTCCAAGACTTCGATCTAGGAAACTATGTAGCACAAATATTTGATGGTTTTCTATAAATTTCACATTTCTCTTCCAAATTCTTCACATTTTTTCTTTCCTCAAATTTCTTTCTTTTTTGCTTTGCTTCTTCTTCTTTTTCTTTCAGGCCATGAATACTCCCATCTGTCTAACTTGTGTTCACCGTCAGAATGGCTTCCAAGGTAGGATTACTACCTAGAGGCTAGATCGGTTTTTCTTTCTTTGGACTTCGGCCACTAAAAAAAAAAAATTCTTGGTCCTTGGGGAGACTTTTATGGATTCCAGAGCGTACTACTGGTTGAATTAATATTTGGTTTTGAGATTTGTAGCCTTGCTCCTAGATTGGGCTTTCTATTGTTGAAGTTTGTGTAGCTGCAAACATGATAGTGCGGCCTAATTTTTTTGGGGAACTTGGATTATTTCCTCTTTGTTGCACACTCGACTATTAGAATTCCTTCTATTGATGATATTCCCTTGTTTCTAGAACAAGGACAATTAGTGCCCATCCGGCCATTTCCGATTGACCTACACACCCCTAACCTTGATACTCATAGGGACAATGCTTACTTGCGATATATTGCTCTTATGGATGAAGTGTCCCAAATTGACTGATTAGCCACCCTATTGTTTTGAGCCCAACTCCTTCTTTTCCATTTTTGCAACTTTTGCAACGAGAAATTTTGGTATTTCCATGTATATACGACATATGCATACATACATATAAAGAAATTTTTCTTTGCATACATCAAGCGTGTATTTATTGTGTGTGGTTTTTTTTTTCTAATTCATAGTGCAATGCTTTAAGAAAAAATAAATTCACAGTCTTATGTGTTTTAAATTAAGAAGAATTCGTTAATGTCGAGAACAAACGAGAAAGCAAAAAAAAACTTATGAAAGCAAACTAACCTACCTAACTAAAATTAACCCTAAGAAAACACCTAACCCTTACTAAGAAATTTACCCTAATCTCTACTATTATCTTCATGGTATTTTAGTCCGAATTCTAGCAAGCTTATCCTTAAATTCACTTGAATGCATTTCAACTATCCTACTGTAACAATGAATTATCTTAATTTTTCTACATTTAACGAACGTAAATTCAAATGCATAATTACAAAAAAATTGGCTTATATGTATGGAAACAACCTCATTAATGGTCAATTGTACACACCTTTGCTGGTTTCTCCATACTCTACCTTCCTCCAGTCTTGGTTCATGGTTTTATTCTTCATTTCATTCCACTCTATGAATGACTACACTCATTTTTTGATTCTTTTCCTCTCCAATATTTTCCAATTCCTTGGCCTTTTTGTCACTTTGATCAACACTTTTCACTTCATTAGACCAATTAGTAACACAATTTACATTATCATAAAAGAGAGTGAAAGTGAAAACTTGATATTCTATATCCTCCATGAAATCAAGAATTTATTCCCTCTTATCTCATGGGTTTTCATTTAGCAGCGAAAAGCACATGTCTCAAGCTTGTTCTTCCCACCCTTCACTTTCATCTATCACCTTCCACGTGTGAGAAGACTAATGACTCATCACTTTCACCTTCATGTTTTAGACGTGTTATTTCCAAGTCCTGATGTACTCGCTTTTTTTCCTGCAAAACTTTAGGAATTTTCTCATGACAATTACAATTAATAAATCCGTTAGATTTAGCAATTAATTTTCTAGTATTTCTAATTTCACTAGGGTTAGGCATCTCTTTAAAATTCAAACTTCTTTCCTTTAACAATACTTTTCTTCTAGTAGTTAAAGACACTTCCATTAACGAAATCACATTATAAGTAGCCATACTCACCC